>JAEBDU010013219.1:912178-934974 GCA_016802625.1 Heliconius numata
ATAATTATATTGAATTTAATTTGTGTATATTGTGTGGGTTGCCCACAATTATTTATTTTGTTTGAAAAAAAAACTTTTTTATTTTTGAGAATTATTTTTTTTTCCGAATTATATTAGGCTTTTATAGAGTAGTTAAAACTGTGGTTTCATTTAAAGTGGCGCTGACAATTCCACTCTGTATATTTTATACTTCACACTGTATTCCTTATACGTAGGATAGACAGAGGAAATCTAGCATTAACCAAGTATTTTTTATTAAAGCTCTTATTAAATTTAAGCAACACAATAACTTGGCGTAGCGTAAAACTTTGTTTATGAATATCACTCTTATTCTACGTGTCAGTGATTGGAATGTTGTCGTAGCAAAATTGTGGGAAGGTATACGAGACGTAGATAACGTAGACGAAGACAAGGTCATATGAGCAGCACACTATGAGGTTGGCACCACAGTTACAGATTGTTTGTTCTGGGTGTATCCCCTATTTTATAAGGTGTTCTTTATAACGGTCAACTTGGCTGAAGATAATCTATTGAGTGACTTTCATGTTGACCATAGCAAGTGGTAAAGTTGCAAAGTTCATATATAAACTCAACTGCTCAAATTACTTTGAAAAAACAAATATTCTTAGTTATTGTTTGAGAAATCTATAGAAGGGGTTAAGCAATTGTTTTGTCGAAGAAAAACAATATAAAGCGGTTAGAAGAAATTAATTTCCGTGATCGTCGAGCGGCTGCTTGTGACGCACAATTCATTACTTTGTATAGAGCCTTGACTACAGTGAAGGGGAGCGATTTTTTTTTTTTTATTATAAGTTTCCCACCACATAGTCCTATTTTGAAATTGGGTGATTAGTGATATGAGGTTTTTAATACTAGTTTTTATCTTAACTAGGTTTTAACATTTTGACAGACACACCGTTTGACTGTAAGCGCGACTGTTGTGGGTTCGATTCCTACCAACGGGAATGATTTATTTTTATATCCACACTCTGGCAACAAGGTAAAACGCGGCGTTAAATTTCACCACTTACGCACACGCAGTATTGCTTGAGGAACCGAATATCTTAACACTAGGTTCCCTTTGCCTATCCCTATCAAGTGCAGCAGGATATATGTAGTTAAAGTCGGAATGTTAACAATAAAGTTAAACAATTAAGAACTGAGTATAATATTTACATTAAAATAATTCTGTGTGGTCTCTATTTATCGTGCAGATAAGCTTAAAAGACGTTTCTTATCCTCAACAAGGATATGTGGATTAAAATAGCATTCCTGCTTATCACAGAATGTACCTTTAGCAAAAGGGTTTTTAAAGCATTATTTTTAGTAAATTCTTCTGTCCATTGAATGGGTATAAAATTACTTTTTTATTTTTGTTATAAACCGACTGGTGGCACAGGGTCTGACAATAAACGCAGCGGTTGTAGATTCGATTCTCATTTGGGAAAATATATTATTTAATTTTCCTCCCTCTGGGAACAAGCGGAAACGCAGCGATAAGGTCCGCCATTCAACATGCAAAAATTAGGCGGAAAATGAAGGACTTCATCAAAAACATAGTATAATTGATGATCATTAAATTTCAGCTTTACCTTTTATATAGTCTAAGTAGTATATAGACAATTTGTCACTAGCTCTATACATTCAAATTCGATACAAATTTTACATAGTTGAAATCATTGTTTGATTGAACGTACTAATTTTAATACTGGTTGGAATAAAAAAATATTTGTGTATTAAGTTCATTTATCAAGGTAGGCTATTAGGTGGCTAGGTGTTTATATAAGCCACTGTACCTGTCGTCAGGGTTACCTCGGGCACTTGGTATTTGACCACGCGGTCGAAGCCACTAGTAAAAATTAGTAACTTATAAAATAAACAACCAAAAATAAAAATCTAACTAAATATATTTCAGGTCCGTTGAACATTCTAACAAGACACATAATTAAGTGTTTACACTATTTCAATGCGACCCACGTGTTTACTACACCTGAATAGGTTCCTAAAAGCAACGTTAAAAAATGAACTCTACGTATTAAAAATAAGATTCATTTTCCTAAAGCACATTTCGATTCAGATACGTCCTTTTAGAATTGATAGAAAATAAATTACATACAATTTTGCGTTGTCGTGTCGATCTTATTTCAATTGAAATAGACTCAATTTCGTATGCAGTGTTGTAGAGAGTGTCTTTTGTCCCAGAGGTGGCCGAATTATTTATGTCGACGAATATTTTGTTTGACCCTAAATAAAGGATTTTCCGCTGCTATTTAAATAGGTATGAATAGTAAATTAATTGTGCTAGACTAGTTGTTGACTCTTTTTTTGCCTGTTGTTTTATTTATCGAGATATTATTGATTTATGTAACTAACGGCTTTACGCCTTTTTACATAGTAGGATAGACAACGGGACACTATCGAGATATTGAATGTTAAGTGGTGGAACTCGACGCCGGGTCATTCCCTTTTTTCAATCCCTTGTGTGAGGATCGAACTCACAACTGTTGCGATTGCTATCAGATGCTGCCCCCTGCCATGTCGGCTTCAGTAATAATAATAATAATTAGCGAGAAATACATAAAATACACGTATTTTTTTCTTTTTTTATCAACTGTATCCCGTATACATATACATACGGAGGATAGGCAGAGAGAACCTGACAATATAATGTTTAGATACTCCGTTCCCATTAGACACGTCCGTTTCCCACTTTCCATTGAATTCTTCAGACATTGCGTGTCGAGTGGCGCAACTCAATGCCGCGCTTCGTCTGATTACCAGAACGAGGAAATGAAAACATTAAACATTTCATTTTCCAAAGTAGGAATCGTACCCACAACAATAGCAGCAAACGCTTGTGCCCCACGAAGACCTCAATATAATAATAATATCCATAAATTTTTAGAAACAATTACCACGGCTTCTAACACAAGAACTTCGTTATCCAATCTTATTAAGAAATTAATTCATTTATTCTGATAATTAGTATTCGACCTCCGTTCGCCGCATCTGGCCCTTATTAATGTCTACTCCACTTTGGTAGGGTTCCGTGAAATTTACTTACTCCAGGGGGGTTCAGTTTGACATGTGTTTATTATTTGCATTTGTTTTTAAATGAATAATATGCCATAATTTGCATTTATTTATTTAAATCAAAATATGTTAGGTTTACAGGCGGTCGGGGCGCATTGCTGCTTGTGGGTTCAATCCCTATTAGGCAGGGTGATTATGTTCTAATTATTTTCAATTCCCCAGTCTGGTAGACTTCTCGTGGCGTTGAGTTCCGCAACATAACATGCAGTGTCTCGAAAATTGAGGGAAAAGTTATCCGGAAAAATCTCTCATCTAACATTTAAATAGGGTTACAATACAAAAAAAAGGTTAATAAAGACAGTCCTGTAGGACAAGTTTGAAGATAGCATAAAATTTGGAACGAATAAAAGTGATTTGATTTGGAGAAAGTACGACTTTTGGAACGTGAGCCTGTCTAAATCCTTACAACCGCGTACCTACATTTAAATTCGATTATGAATTATATTCTTCACGTTTCCTTCGCACGCTTTATAATAAAAGGAGATCTAAGATTTTGTTAATAAATTTAATATATATTTTTTTTTCACGCTGTATCCCGTGAATAACAGAATAGGCAGAAAAATCCCAGTGTTAAGGCACTTCATTCTGTCTTGGTTTCAAGACTAACACGGCGTTAAGTTCCACCCCGAATTCTCTGAACGCCAACCCACGAAATGAAAAAAAAAAATATCTTAACCCACAATCATTGCGTTTAGACTTTGTAATGTCACCATTCTACAAACTATTTTTAATTTAATGCATTTCTCTTTTTCATCTTTCCCTTACATATATTACAAAACACAAGAAAAATAAAATATTCACTTACCTTCCATACTTTCATTCCATTCTCGAACACGAATCAGTTTTACATACAAATATTGGCAATAATACCAACAAATATCCAAATAAAGCAAGTATTTGTAAATATTTCAATAAGGAAACATTCTCAGATAAGTCTTTGAAGCGAAATAAGCGTGAGGAGAGAAAATTATGTTTGTGAAACCGTTTTCCTTTGTCCTTATCGTACGCGTCTGTTAACTTGAATTTTAGTATTAAGCTACTAGTATTGAAAATCTATTGGAAGAGGCCAGTCGTGGCGCAGGGGCACAAGCGTGCGATTTTAAACTCTACAAGTGGGTTCGATTCCCACTTGAGGAATTAAATATTTTGATTACCTCGCACTGGTAACGAGACAAAGCGAAAGTCGGGAAATAAAGTGTCTTTATGAGAACGGAGTGTTATAACTAGGTTCCCAGTTTCCCTCTGCTTACCGTTCTATTTGAGGGATACAGCGTGAAAATAAAAAAAAACCCATTACTTTTTAACAATATTTCATTAAAGATGTTAATGTTAATTATTTCATCACTCGTATTCTTTATCGAATGACGAATACAAAGACTAACGAACGGACAACAATTAACGCTATCGAATTACGAAAACGTAAAAGCTTTTGATTATTTTGCGGAGGATTGTAAGGTATATAATTTACTTGTGATTTAATAATTTTATTAAATAGTTGTGCCGGGACAGCGCCTGATTGTAAACGCGATGGTAGCTACTTGGATTCCAACTAGGGGGAGTTAATATACTATTTCTATTTCCTCACTCAATTTGAAAAAAAATAATAAAAACTAACATACACGAGTAAGTATTTCTAAATCGTATAAGCTAAGAAAAGCGTTAAACTTAACTATAGTTCTAATCTCCGATCCCGAAACGCACCCCCGAGGCCTGTGAAACGAAATTGGGTTGTCAACTAAGAATACGCTGATACCATTGTAAAGAAGTGTTCAAAAAGACGGTCTATTGGACCGTTATGTATATAGAAGTGCTAGGGTGTGATTTTAAATGGTTGAGCTTTAAATGTTGTTTTTAAAGATTTATATTCGCTCCGGTAAGACGACACGCAGCGTTATATTCCGCCACTGAATACTCAATGTTTCAAAAATTGGAAAGTAGAGAATACATCTTAACTATAGGTTCCTTCTGCCTACTCTTATAAAGCGTAAACTTTTATGCAAAAAATGTTATGAATAAATATACTTGTTTCTTCTAAAGCTTCACGCTTTTCCACTCTTAACAAGGTAAACAGAACCGGAACCTAGTGCTAAGACACTCTATTCCTTACTTTTCGCCCAATTATTCGAGATATTGCGTGTTGAGTGGCAGAACTCAACGCCGCGTTTTGCTTTGTCACCAGAGCAAAGAAATGGAAATATAAATTTAAATAAATATTTCATCTCCTCGAGTGGGGATCGAACCCACAACCAGTTGGTTTTACAGTCACACTATGCCCCTGTGCCACGACTGGCCTTAATCATTCATTATAATCTCATATATAATACATAAATGAGGAACGGAATGTTTTAATACTATCTTCCCCGATGTTCCCTGCCTAACCTGCTATGTGCGGGATACAGCGTGAAGCTAAAAAAACCAAATAACACATATGTTAAACATCTCGCTTAGCTGTTAGTAAGTTAGGTACTTAGCTCGGATGATTTAACCCACATCGAGAGTGGCAGCTTGACTCGTTTCTTCTAAGCGGGTCGAGGCAAGACCCACTTTTGTAACAAGGGGATTTTTGTCATTTCCTACTGAATACTCCCCGCGCTTATTTATGTTGATGAACATATGTATGACGAATTCTGATTTGTGAATAGTGGAGCTTGTGCTATTTGGTTTTCACTAGTTGTTGTATAATGTTATAAGGTCACAAATTTTTCTTTTTTTTATTCATTTCGGTACTAGTTGGACACTAGATAACTATGTAGTTTTTTTTTCCAAAGGGAACGATATGAGAGGTGGATCTCAACGCTGCGTATTATTATGTTACCGGAATGACAGCCTCTAATAAGATTCTTCTAATATTACTAAAAACCTATGATTTTTTAAAACTATCTCATATTCAACAATTTTTTGATATTTCACATTCAGTTACAATATTTCAGTCACATTACAACATATCAAAACAATGGCCACGGGGTCCTGCCCCTAAACGAGTTGATGTCTGAAATACCTTCTAACAAATGTGAGGGTCAGCCGACAGCTTGGGGCGAAGGGAAACTGAGAGGAACGACAATGTTACGTGACTTGGTTATGACTGTTTACAGTAGTTTTCTATTGGTTATAAATTGTTTAAAAATATTGTTTTTTCAGCTTCACGCTGTATCACGCATTTCACAGGGTATGCAGAGGGAACCTTGTTTTAAGCATTCCGTTTCTCAGTTTTTTTTCGCTGCTTGCTTTTCCCCGAATTTTTGAGGCATAGCGTGTTGAGTGGCGGAACTCAACGCTACGGTTTGCCTTGCTACCAGAGTGAAGAAATGTAAATATTAAAAATTCATTCCGGCAATCGAATCTACAACTGTCGTGTCACACGGTTGTGGTACTGCGCTACGGTGGTCGTTTAATAAAATTATGTTGTGTTATTAATGTACAGTTAATTAGAAATTTATTAAGTGATTTTTCTTCCCGCTTCCCCACAGAAGGAACCTTTTAATAGGATACTCCGTTGCCCGTTTTGCGCTCAATATTCAAGACATTGAGTGTTAATTGGCGGGACTCGATGTCACGTTTTGTTTTTTTTGCTAGAGTGAGGAGATGAAAATAATGAATATCATATAAATTAGGAATGGAACCATGTACGGCATAAAATAATTAATTAATTATTAAGGTTAGACTAAATAACAATGAACGAACCTAATTTTCTGTTCATCGAAAAAATTAATTACGAAAACAAAGAAAAGTAAAGCTCTCTTTAGGACTCGTTAATTAGAGATGTACCTACATTTTTTTTTATTTTACGCGTTCATTTGACAACGCACTTGAAGCAGAAATTGAATTCACACAGAACTAATTGCGTACCGTCCCTAATAATTATACCTATTATAATTGTCTTGATTTATTTTTTTAATTAATTATAGAATATTGCGTATTGAGTGGCGGAACTCAACGCCGCGCTTTGCCATACCGCTCTGATTATAACTCATACCTGCGAGTGAGAATCGAACTCCTGCGTTCACGTACGGACGTTATGCCGTTGCGTCAAGACAGCTTGATAAAAATAATGTTTGTTTTTTTTTAGCTTCACGCTGTATCCCGCAAACAGCAGGAGAAGCAGAGAGAACCTGGTAATACGGTTTTAGTACATTCTGTTCCAATAGACATTTCCGTTCTCCACTTTTGGGTGAATTCGCTTTCGCCAGAGCGGAGAAATGAAAATATTAGATACATATTTAATTCCCCCTAGTTGGAATCGAACCCACAACTGTGTTATGTACTCCTGCGCTACGACGTATATAAGACGATGATAATACTTTATACGTTTACATTTTATTTAAATCTAAACCATTCAATTCGCTTTGTTGTCTCCAGTTTTGATATCTTCATTTCTCATTCAGTCGCTTACAATATGTCAACCTTGCGTGGTTGTCACGACCACAACGCTTCGCTGATTATTTGATATTCCTAAAAGGGTATTAGACAGACAGAGTAATACATAAACAATCTGTGGTATAATAAAAGAGGAGAGTTTGTTCGTTCGTCTCAGTGCGGTAATCTCTGAAACTCGAACATTTTTGAAAGGGAAGGAGTTTGACGTTTAGTATAACTTAGTATAGTTAGCACTTTAGAGTTCTTCGATCAATTTTCATTTTGTTTCAACTTGCTTAGTCCGGTATTTCCATTTATGCAAGTTTTATATGTTTTTTGTTGATTTTCAATTTTTTTTTATTGAGAAAATCAACTCGTATAAATATTACATGATAAGGTTAAACTCAACCCAGGCCACTCGTGGCGCAGGGACACATGCGTCTGACTGTAAAAGCGACAGGTTTTGAGGTTGATGCCCAAACAAGTTAACAGAAATATTTAAAATTTCCATTTCCTAAATACTCTGGTAGAGAGACAAAACGCGGCGGTTAATACCGTCACTCAACACGCAGTACCCTCCAAAATTTGGCAGAAAATGGAGAATTGAGTCTGAACACTAGGTTCCTAGGTTTCCTCTGCTTATCCCGTGTGTGCATATGTGCGGGATACAGCGTGAAGCATAAACAAAATTAAAATTCAAAAAAGAGTTTCTGTTAACTATTCACATTCATTCACAACTTTCAATATCTTGTTAGTTGTTGTTGTAAAGTAATTTTATTTTTAAATTCGTCATATTTATTTTTTACAGATAGTGCTGTGATCCAGTTCGCTGTAATTGTAAGTCTATATTTTTTATTATTAATCACGATTTCCATTATTCTTAGTTTAAGAGATATACATATTTTATAAATACTATTTTCATTAAAAAAATGAGGCCGTAGTAACCGCAAAGCGTTTGCCAGTAAGTTCGATGTATCCACTCCACGGAAAAGAATTATTTTCATTTTACTCGTAAGGAAGATAAAGCGCGGCGTTGGGTTCCGCTGCTTATCACACCATTCCTCGAAAACGCTCGGATAGCACGTAGCATAGGTACCCAATTCTAGTATGATAAAACGTAGACTTGTACTGTAATGAATATTGTACGAGATCAGGTAACATTAGCTCGCGTTAATTTTTAATGTGACATCACGGAACTTGACAGTCCATAGGGATACAATTTTGAGGGCCTTCCGCTGGCATTCAGGAAGTTGCAACATTATTTATACTGTCATTATAAGCTTTGTACAGAGGTTTTGTTTACTGTGGAAGAGATAGTGTATTTGATTCTCGATTAGTGTTACTTGTAAGGGTTACTTTCATTAGTCGTTAGCCCGTATTCGGAGACTACCCGAATGCTGTATAACTACTGAGTTAACGGCTTGTTCTGTAAGCTCGATGGTTGTCGGTTCAATTCCCACTATGAATTATATTAATTTCCCTTTTCTGCCAAGACACAGTGCACCATACATTTTGGCAGAAAGCAGAGATCACAATGCCTTGCTGAAAAATAAATCCAAAAAATAAGACATTTATGTTTTAATTGCTTTATTTATTACTAAATTTTATTGTATGTAGTCAGAATGGAACCCACAACCATTGTATAAGGTAGGCGGTGTTAATTCAATACCTATATAAACGCAATGAAGGTGCTAAAAGCTTATTTTGGTTGAAATAAGAAATCACGTGCAATTATACCTTTATACATGACTAGTTGAAGCTCGTACTTTGTTTATATGGACTGTAAACCGGACAAGTGAATCAAGCGATTTTGATACCTCCACGCGGTCTTGAGATAAATAATCTTGATAGACAAACAGACGGACAACAAAGAGATCCTACAAGGGTTTCTTTTTTCCTTTAGGGGTACGGAATCCTATCAATATCTTTTTTTCTTGTTCTCGGATAAAAAAATCTCTTAATATTCCTCTAACCTCCCAAGAGAATCTATATTGCCCTTATAATAGATATTATTTATTATTATAAAAATTTTAAAATATTGTATTTGATTGATAATAGCTTTTAAGAGTAATTTCGTTAAGCACTTATCAGCTTTTGGATTAAAGTCCTGGATTTCAGTTAAACTTTATGTAAATTACTTATGAATAAGTTTCATAGCTTCAGTTTGTTGTTGATCTAGTTAAGGATTTTACTTAAATCTATATTTAATAATTTTATACACAAGAGGGTTCAGGTGTAGTGGCAAAAATATTTCTACTGTGAACGTGACAGGTTGTGCGATCGATTCCCACTTGGGAAAATTAAGCATTTAATATTTTTTACTTTCTCTGTCTAGTAATGGCAAGTGGGAAACGGAGAGTCTTAGCACTAGGCTACCTGCTAGGTGTGAGATACAGTGTGGGGACAGAAAAATATGTAAAGTTACGCGGTAAGTGTAAAACACGCTATGCAGGTAGCAGCGAGAACTTAGTTTACACACTCAATTTCTAACCATTTTAGGAATAAATTCCATTGCAACGCAACGCGACGGTGATGGGTTCCATTCCGATTCAGATAAATTAATTATTTTCATTTCTTCGCTCTGTTGACAAGAGAAAGCGTAACGTTGAGTTTTGCCGGCCGACAAGAAGTGTCTTAACTCAACTTATCATCCCGTATGCGAAATATAACGTGAGAGTAGAAGAAAAAAGGCTAGGCTTTTGAAATAGTGTTAGTACCTCATTACCATATAATTTACAGTTTAAATAAGAAAAAGAGCCTAATTTGTAGCTTTATACGCCATCATTTGAGCTTAAGCTTACTTGTTTAGGGAGTAATGTACAACAGTGTGACCTGGAAACTTGCACTTCTACAAAACAGGTGAAACGCGCCGCGGTCATTAGTGAGCCACTGTGCAGCCACTGAATTAGCGACCTTTATATTCTTTATATCAATCTTATATTTTTTCTTAGTTTCACCCTGTATCCCGCGTGCAGCAGGGTAGGTAGAGGGTCTAGTGTTAAGACACTTCGATCCCCACCTTTCGCTGAGTTCTGGAGGCATATAGCAATTTCATGCTTTTCCCACACAGAAGAGTAGAGATGTGGAGAACCCATACCCATAGCTTAAATCATTCCTCCTAGTGAAGATCGAACCCACAACCATTCAACTGTAGGTATACTATAATAAGAATAAATAAAAAGAAATACAGATAAAATAAATCGTATATATTTAATCTTAAGCCTTATTAAGTGCTAATAACATAAATGCCATGGCCACGCAATTAAAATTGTTTTCACGCTCTCCAAGCGATTTTTCATGTAACACGAAATGTTTAGTACAAATGACCTAGTTTCTAAGTATGGAGTTATGGTTTAAAAATATATATAAATTTTCACTATTATAGCTAAAAGGGAAAAACGGTATTTTATAACGCGTTTTCATACTAAGCATTGCTCATTAAGATAATGTAGTAATAAATAAGTTTTTTTTAAATGAAAACTTTTTTTTAAAAAACACTTTTTAAACTTTCATAGATTTGATCTGCAGAACTTGTATGTCATGAGGAAGTGGGAATCGAACCCGGAACCATCGCGTTTACATTCAAATATTGTCTCTCAAACTTCTAAGATAAAAAATAAACAAAACAATTACAAAAGAAAACATGAAATAATTTAAATACCAATAAATCTCACAAACGTAACTACAACTTAATTTATAGCTTTAATATTGTAAAAGCATTTCTTACGGCCCGTTTTATATAGACGAGGTAATTTACATCGAAGTATGGACTTAGTGAGGATTAGCTTACCTTTTGTGTGCCAGTTCATTAATAATGATTTCTTCCTATAGAAATTAGTTGAGTGCCATTCATTCTTAGAGAGTATTTCTCGAGGGTATATGGGAAATTATGAATTTGCCTATAATATACCTTTTTTTTATTTTAGCTTCTCGCTGTACCCCGCATATAGAAGAGAAGGCAGAGAAGATCCAAGAAATCTAGTGTTAAGACACTAGGACTAGGATTTTTCTTTATAATGTTCCGTGTCCCACTTTCAACTGAATTCATTTCACCGAGCGGAAATAGAATCGAATATAACAGGGTAGGCAGAAGGAACCTGGAAACCTAGTGTTAAGACACTTCATTCCATCCATTGTACATTGTATATGAACTAACAAACATTATTAGTTACTCACTTGCATAAGAAAACTAATTTATAAAGAGATTTCACAAAAAGTAATATCCAAATGAACTCCATTTCAATATGGTCGTTTAAAGCGTTACTATTATCACAAATATTAGAAAGTCACATTGTAATAAATGTCCGTACAAATATTTATATTGTACGAGATCAATGTTAATTGTTTTTCAATATTTAAAAGCTGTTATGGGCTTGTTAAGTACTTGAGCTGGTTTACGCTTTTGTTCATTTTATATTTTATATATCTTCTGTATTATACTGGTAATAGAAACTGTTGTAACGGTATAGCTTGACGGTTATGGATTCGATTTCCACACAAAGAAATTCGTTTTTTATTAAATCGCTGTAATAGTCAAGACAAAGCGTGTGGAATTAATTTTCGCCTGTAGATTTTCAAATGATCAGTACTTGGGGAATCGAGTGTTTAACATTAGTCTCACGCGGGATACAGCGTGAAAATATAAAAATACAGCTACAGTAATAGTTTCAAAATAAACTGTACAGACAGACATGATGAATCTAAAAGAATATCATATTTTACCATTTGGCGATACAACCCCCAAAAATAAGCCAAAATCTATAATATATCAAACCTATCGAATTCCATTATAAAACAACTCGATCATTTGTATCACAAAATATGATTCACTTGGAAACTATTTTTACTTGAGATTAATATGGAATGCTCATGTCTTCACTTTGCCTTATCTATTTAGTTCGAATATTGGAAATGTATGAGATTGGAGATGCCTCTAGAGGGTATGTAGGTATCTATATGCTATATGGTACGGTACAGTTCAAATTTTACTCGGAAAATGATAACATTTAAATTTTAATTTCTATTATTAAATTACTTTCATATTAGTCTAGTCAATGAAGCGCGGCACTGAGTTCCGCCACTCACCCCGCAATATCTCGGTACGGTTACGGTAGAACAACGAACAACGACGTGTTGAGTTCTACAACTCAAGTGCCTTGAATCAGAACACTAGATTCTAGACCTGCTGTATGCCGCGTGACACAAATAAAAAAAAAATGTCCATCATTTATACTCGTATCTTTTATATTACAGTTTTGTCTTATCAAATTATATCCAAAAGACAAACGAGAAAGAAAGGAGCGTTTTCACCTTTAAAAATGTTACCTCAAATAGACATTGAACTTCATACCTCCATCCTCCTTTCCTCATAGCTACATATTACAATGTCAAATTACAACCACAACGTTTTTTCTCTATAAACTACATGTATCATTGTTATCTGTTGACCGCCCGCGTTGAACTTAGTTTTCTGTGGGAATTAATTCCTTTGATTGAATTAAAATCCAGTTGAGAAGAACAAATTATGTAGAGGGTTCTGAATTTTAATGATAAAAAAATATATTTTGGTAAGCTAATACTTTTTTTTACTTTACATTCTAAACATTAAATTATAATAATTAAATAATATACCAAATTTTCCAAACATTACGTGCTAACTAGCGAAACTCAACGCCGCGACTATTATTGGCGCGGCTTAAACACTTTACAGTAGGTTCATCATTTAAAAAAATATTAAAATAAAAAGCTTAAAAGTCAACCTACAAATGTAGAGCTCCCAACTATAGAAAATAGTGATTAATTAAAAATCTCCAAAGAGAGGATAAGGATAAGGATCTCTTAAACTTTTTTTTTATTTTTAACTAAACCACTAACCCGAAGTTGTATACAATAGATCAATAAAGTTAATTCCCCTCATTACTTTTAACCGAAACTAATGAACGTACACAAAAGGGTACACAAATTGATATTGTGTGAAACATATTATTGATGTTCATACATTGATGACTATTATATAGAAATGGCGTATAGAATTAGATATAAATGTATTAGCAGTAAAAAATAAATAGCAAAGTATTATTATTTGCTTCACAACTCTGCTTCAGGTTCTGAGGGAACCAGGGAACCTGATTATTATTGTTAATTTCCGTCGAATAGAGCAGGCATTGCGTATTAAGTGGCGGAACATAACGCCACACTTGCATCGTTACCGGAGCGAAGAAATTAAAATATCACTTTTTTTATTTCATCAATATGAGTCGAAGCCACGTCCTGCCGTCTTTATAGTGGCATGTCTCTGTGACAGCTCCACGACTGGTACGCAACACGCATTGTCTCGAAAATTAGGGAACGAAGTTTCTTAACACTAAAAGCTTAACACTTGCTATGCTTATTCTACTACGCAGGAATCAGAGTGAAGCAAAAAAAATAAATTATGGTTTTTAAAACTATTAACATTAAAATTAATTAATTATGGCTATTATAAATCAAAACGAATACTTCTATTCAACATTTTGTTCTGCGGCTCCTATACGAGTACTTCATTGTTTAAACACACAATCGATTTAACGAGATATAATAGAATCAATTACGTAGCCAAGAATTTCATTAGACATCGCGACCTTAAGTGAAGAGCACTTTTGTAGTCGAGGGGGTAGTGGAAATATAATCAGCTCGTTTCCGATATTATTAATTATTGAAAATTATATTATTATTATTTAACGGATTAAAATTTAATATTAACGCTTAAAGCGTATATAAAATAATGTTAGTAATATTTAATCTATTCTATTATTTTTAGCTTTATCGTAGAGGCCATTGTGGGGTATTAATACAAACGTAAACGGTGGAACGTAACGGAGTTCAATTCTCAATTCGGGAAATTTATTGTTTTTTTTATTTTATAGCTCTGCTAATATGTTAAAGCGTCGCTATACGCCATTTAACATTCAATATCTTAAAAATTGAGCGAAAAGTAAGAAACAGAACACTATGTTCTTTCGACCTTTTAAATATAGCGTGAAATTTGAAAAAAAAACTATAATATTTTGCTTTTATGCTTAAAATAAAAATAATTTGTTACGAATAAAGACTCGCATTTATTGAGAAATATAATAGTTACTGGCCAAACCTATTGTTTGGCAGAGAGAGAGGGTTCCAGAGTTTGTTCCAGAAGTTTCAACAGATAATCGTTGGTCCACTTATAAATCTCTCCAGCGCTACACTGTAGAATTTGTTAATATATTTTGATCTCCTTAATATTTCAAGCATTCGTACCTTTCATCTCATCTCAATATTACTTAGATTCTTGTCGTTTATTAAATTGAAACGCCGAAATAGACACCGAAAGGTATAAAATTCACATCTCCATTGTTTGAATAATTTAATTAAAATATATATTTTAAACATTTTTATTATTAATCGTGAAACTTCATTTATGCTCAATAATGGAACATGTTTTATCATAATATGTAATCATCAAGAGCTTTCATATTACAAATTAAAGTTGGGAAATACTGAATCAGGATACTTAACAACAGTAATGGAAGAGTTATATAAATACTTATATACATAAATGGATATATTTATATTTTTTTTACAGTTTCACACTGTATCCCACACACAGTCTCAGTTCCGATTAAGAAACTTCCGGTCTTCACCGCCGAATTCTCAAGGCATGGCGTATGATGGAACTCAACCATCACCTGTCAACCGTCAACAAAGACCAGAGCGAAGAAATGAAAGTAATAAATATTTCACTGCCCGAGTGAGAATCGAACCCCGTCGCGTTTATGCCCGTACATACACTATACTGTACATATTTGGGGATTTATTTTCGTTAATTCTATTCCCTGTAAATACCGTTTACCCCTAATCGTCTCTAAGTGCTCCAACCTAAGCACAAGCACGTTCGTTCTAAGTTAACTGCAATTCTTGCTTACACACAGTAATTAAGAGTTAAATGATGTTGTTTTGCCAACCACTTCATTGTATTGTTTATTTTACTGATACGTGAGATACCACACGAGTACGCCCCTTGAGATATTAGTGGTGAATATCGAAGTCTGCTTTCTACTTATTTGTGTTCTAGCAACAACATGTTTTTTAACTTATCACTCCATTCCCCACTTTCTGCAAAATTTTTGAAAATGTTTGAGTTGAATTGAACGCTACGTTTTGTGTACGAGAGTTTTGTTTTATTTGATTCTATTATTGTTTTTTCTTTTACAAACGAAAGAGCTAAATAATGTAGGTAAAATTTGTAGTATTTTTTTCACGCATTATCCGTATAATATCAGATAGAAAATTCACTAAATGATGACTTGATTATTCACATAAAGTCCAAAGCTATTGTGTAGCTGAACAAAAATGTTAAAAAAACTAAAAAATGTCCCCGTTAGAGAAATTTTAGGCAGATATGTTCATACGTACTAATAGTACTAAAAAATCTTTAATATAAATAATATAAAATTTAATTAGTGGGTCCCTTGTAACTTTGTTTGGGTGAACTCATGGACTGTAAAACGGGAAACGAGAAAAAATCTAGATTTTACATTTTTCCTCTTGCCGTGAGAATTCTGAGAAATCTTATCTTAGTATTCCTCTAAATTCCCCAAAGAACCTATAAAACAATATAAAGGATAAGACATTTGGTCCGCTAGCTCCTGTACTACAATCCGTATGGGATAATGATTTACAAGGTTTGAAAATTAGATCATTGTTACGTATTCCGCTTCACTAGACTTATTAGTAAAGTTCTCGTGTTTTATTGAGAACCATTCGTACGGAAACATGTTATTTGTTTTGACTGTGTTAGATTGAAATATGCATATGACGTCACGGGTGCGGGTTTGATTTAGATTTAGAGGAAAAAAAAGTCATTTTTTTTAGCTTCACGCTCTGCACATGGCGAAATAGATAGTGAGGATCTAGTATTGAATCACTCGGTTCCTAGGTAGTATGTTTATAAATTATTGAAATAAACAAATAGATACGTAATAATTTTGAATATTTTTGAGTGTTATTCCATACCCAGGAAATAAAAATTCAAGCTCTTCGTATATGGTCTCAAAGAGGCGCGGGTTCAATTTCCGCTATGTTCACATCTTTATATTACATTTTTTTTTAAATAGATACATAATTATCCCTCCAAAATATTTCTACACAAAGATATCAAAGTTAAAAGTTCTATGTAATTAAAACATTATGTAGACTTTATCAAAGATGTCTTTATTTTAGTTAAGGGTTTATTTAATGTTTATAAAAACGTAATAGACATTCCTTAATCCTTTTTACGATAAGATAAAATATGAAGAATAAATATTCACTCACCCTTCTTAGGCGGCTTTAGTTGATTAGAAACGTGAGATATATTTATTTTGTTTACATTTTGATTTAAAACTTTTAATATAAATGAAGTTGTATAGGTGGTCTTAAGAGGTTATTTTTTAAATCTAAATGTTTTATAATAATTCATAGTTCAGGCACTTGTGGTCCAGTGGGATGGTTAATGTAAGCGTAATCCCATCAAAAACATAAATGTAAAATGAAAGCCAAGTTTTGTAATAAAACGTATGCTTTCAGCGATAAAAGAAGTGAGATGTAAATGTATGCCAAGTTCAATGGTCAGTCCTGAAATTTATTTTTAACAATATAAAATATTTTATAACAACTGAAAACGCCCATTCTTCTTACAACTTGGAGATTTTATTTATGTGTAATATCTGACTTGGCTAGTTTTCAAATGAATTTACATCGATTTAAATGAATGTATTCAAATTCTATTCTATTCTATTCAGATTCTATTGTAAATTCATATGAAAACTAGCCAAGTCAGATATTACACATAAATAAAATCTCCAAGTTGTAAGAAGAATGGGCGTTTTCAGTTGTTATAAAATATTTTATATTGTTAAAAATAAATTTCAGGACTGACCATTGAACTTGGCATACATTTACATCTCACTTCTTTTATCGCTGAAAGCATACGTTTTATTACAAAACTTGGCTTTCATTTTACATTTATGTTTTTGATGGGATATCATTACTTTTTGTACAGAAATTATAAGTAGGAAGGTTCATAATGTTATCAATATCAAAATATTCTTTATTCAATTTGGCCATTACAAGTACTTTTCCTATAGGAAGCTACTACGGCAAGAAACTCAAGAGTTGCTCTTTTTAACACATAGTTTAGAGTAAGCGCTTCATAGGACATTTCTCTTTGCCGAATAAACCAAGTAGGACACCATTGTGATAATACATTTCTATCTTAATATTGTACAAATCTACTGCAGCCTTTATCTCGGAAGTAGCTCCGTACGTAGTTAAGCAAAGCATGTCTTCTTTAGAAGAGTAAGGATTCCCGTTTCGAGCGCTAGTGTAGATACTTAAATCATTCCAGTTACGACATACGTACTCTACTATAGTCTCGCGCAATTTAGTAGTTTGTTGTATATCAATACGCTCAAACGAAGAATATGCAAAAGCATGGAAGAGACAGCTCCCATCGGGAGGCATTGGAACAATTCGGTGTAAGTTCTTGTTTCAACCACAAGCAATTCTATTGAACGACTCATTGTTCAACATGTCTTGGAAAAAATATAAACAATAAGTTTATTAAGTGCTGACGGTACCAATCTGAATTGATATGATCCCAAGGTCGACTTTGTTCTTTGCCGTTTTCACAAGTGTTCCTAAAACCAGTAAAGTCATGAAACCCAGGCCAAAAAAACCATTAAAATATGAGCGCCTTCGTACAATAAAATGTATCTAATATAATTAGGTATTTACTTTTTTTATTATAGTCAATAATATTATGTTTTATTACTCTTAAGATGATATTTAATTATATATGAATTTAGATTATATTTATCTATGAATCTCGACTATAGTTTTTATTTTGTTGATTAAATGACAGTTGTCAGATTATAAAGTAATTAATGTATGCTGCGTTTAGAAATCTGTTATATTTATTATTATTTTTTTCTAATTTTATTATTTTGTTGGAATAATTCAACACGCAATGCCTCCAGAGTTCGATGGAAAGAGGGGAACTGAGT
Source organism: Heliconius numata (assembly GCA_016802625.1). Lineage (NCBI taxonomy): Eukaryota > Metazoa > Arthropoda > Insecta > Lepidoptera > Nymphalidae > Heliconius > Heliconius numata. Next base: position 930,685 of record JAEBDU010013219.1, read on the forward strand.
GTCTTAACACTAGGTTCCCTCTGTCTACCCCGCTATGTGTGGGATACACCGTAAAGCGGATTTATTTATTGGAACGAAGTTCCTTACGGCAGGCTTGGAAGGGATAGGGATTTCACTGCGTGACCGAACTGAAAAAAATGTGATAGTAAAACCGTAAGAAAAATGCGTGGAATAAAACCGTTAAATGAGACGTGCGCAGGCGCGACAGTCTCATACACAGACGAGTCTATACTAATATAATAAAGCGGAAGAGTTTGTTTGTTTGTTTGTTTGAACGCTAAGATCTCTGGATCTACTAGTCCGATTTACTACTATGTTTTTGTTTTGTATGAAAGCTGCATTCTTCAGAAGTGCTATAGGCTATATAATATTACATTACACATATGTACCAATAAATTAAAATACTTTCTAATTTGACATGCAATTTATTCTGCCATGTTAATAACAACCTTCGTTGCTAAGCACCGGTTTGCAAAGTCTCTTTGTTGTTTTAAGAAAACGTCACCTAAAATGAGCTTATATTTTGATATTCATCCTTATAAAAATAAATATATTATATAATATTTAATAAATATTCTTAAAGTTTAAGCAGGCGTAGCCGCGTCCGGGTCCACTAGTAGTGTATAATACCTTTCTCTTCTCCCTCTTTCTTTTTTAGTTGATAATTTGAATTACGATGTTTTTTTATTTAAAGTAATTTATTATTTCCTAAAATACTGCATTTTCTAAATACTTTCTTGTACTTAAATAAAAACTAATCAGCAAAATTTAAGAGAAAAATCAAGAAAATCTACATAAAATTGAGCACGACTTTTTTTGCAATTTGTGTCGATTCTACATTAGCCGAAGGACTCGTCGTTCGTCGAACTTCGTTCCTACCTGGTGTCCCACGACACCACATTTTGGTTTTTTTTATTATTTTGTTTAAGTAATTTTTAATTTTCTCTTTTTTTCTCTTATTTTTTTATTAACAATTACTTAAATTTTTACTGTTAATAATTACTTTATAATTACTTCTGTTAAGATAGCTGGTAGGCTTACAATGTTTCAAAATAAAAATCAAATCAGCTTCACGCTGTATCCCGCACACAGAAGAGTAGACAGAGAGAACCTAGTGTTAAAACACTCAGTAACTAGTAACCAGTAACCAGTCAGGTTTTACAGTCACACTTTGTGCCCCTGTGCCACGACTGACCTTACAGATAGTATATTATTATTAAATTTTATATATATGTAGAAGCATCAGAAGGGGCCTCAAAGCGGTGTTGGCTATCACTATCCATTTGTGGGCGTTGTAGCAACAGAGATGTTTAAATAAAAGTCACACTTATATTCTGCAACGTCTTATTACTCGTTTACATAAAAGTTTTACAATAAATCTCACAAGATTAACAAAAATACAATAGATTAGGAGCCAATAGGTTAATTGGTGAACATCTCACGCCATAGCTGTCAACCAATGACATCTGCTATTCTTCGTGGCTACACCTACTACCCTATTCGGGGTTACCCGCTCCATTTTAAATATTATTCTAATATAATCCATTACATAAATCAATTAAAATCGAAATATAATAATTGCGAAATTATAATTAAACTAATACATAGCAACGCGCCGTCACGGCCGTCCTGCATCGTCACACGTCCTCGTGTGCATAGGTTCAATCTGTGAACAATAAACATAGTGCTTTGCAATACGTCCCGTTCGGTCTTCCTGACCACACAATATCTCCCCTTAGTGGATGTAACAGTGAACTCATAGTGATTACAATTTTATAAGTGTATTACAAATACTACGAAATGTTTCGTATAAGGTACACATAACAATCTTACAAATGTCACATCCGTTAATCAATACCACATAGGCTAACAGTCACACAGACAAGTCATTGCCTCAACGGTTAGTAATTGCCACACAGGCCAGTCATTGCCACACAGGCCAGTCATTGCCACACAGGCCAGCCATTGCCACACAGGCTAGTACTTGCCACACAGGCTAGTCATTGCCACACAGGCTACTCGTCGCCACACAGGCCGCTCGTCGCCACACAGGCCGCTCGTCGCCACACAGGCCGCTCGTCGCCACACAGGCTAGTCGTCGCCACAAAGGCTAGTCGTCGCCACAAAGGCTAGTCGTCGCCACAAGGGCTAGTCGTTGCCACAAAGGCTAGTCGTTGCCACAAGGGCTAGTCGTTGCCACAAGGGCTAGTCGTTGCCATAAAGGCTAGTTTTTCTTTTTTGCTTTTTTTTTTTTTGTTTGTTTTGTTTGTCTTAGCTTTGTTTGTCTTAGCCACACAGGCTACTACAGGGTAAAAGGGGTATGTAACTATTTAACATGGCCGTCTTCGGCACATTCTGACTTTATTTTGTTGCTTGCAATCTCCGGCACTACTACGTGCTACTAGAATTGAAAGCCAATTACTACGGGCTTACGGGCTCTTTTAAGAGTCTTTAAATTTTTTTGGGTCAAGCTTGGTTTGGTACAGCACATCACCTACTTAAATCTTTAACTTTACTTTACGTTTATCAAACTAAACCTTCTCAGAAGAAGCATTAGCTTCTTTTGCTCGTGTCGATTGCTCGATAATAAGATTCAAATCAAATTCATCCGTGGCTAATTACATTAAGTTTAGAGGCATAGAAACCTTTACTACTAACAATTCTAAAGGACTCGTCCTGGTTATCCTACTCATAATAGCTGCGCTAATGGCTAGCTAATTGCCAGGTAGTGCATCTTACCATGATTTATTATTATCTATCTCGACAGAGCTGACTTTATTAAGGAGCATTCGGCAACAGAGCCGAAACAAAATGAAAACTTCTCACCAGATTCATCTAAGAACTGATCCATAGCTAGTTGAATGGAGTAAACATTCCACCATCGTTCAACCCGTTCATCGCTTGCCTTGGTATCCATACTAATGCAGCGCAATGCGATGTGGCCGCATTCACCACACGTGAAGCAAGCAGGAGTAATCACCTTCATCTGCACGCCAGCTTCCTTTGACTGTCGAGATGAGGTAGTATCTGGAATCTCACAACGTGAATAAGAAATTGCTATTACAACTACTATTTCCACAACAATCACTGGATGCGTGACCCTGCTTGTCACAGTTATAGCATCGCTGTGATGATTCTATTAGTGGCTTTTTCACTTCCATAGTCGGAGTAGTCTTCTCACCAATCGGATGTCCTCTTTTTCTATATTCAAATTCAAAATTTTTTTTATTCAAATAGACTATTTTAAGCACTTTTGAATCGTCGAGTTGACATATTAACAAAAAGCTATAACCAGTTCGGAAGGCAATTCTGCTGAAAAGAGCCGGCAATAAACTCAACAGTTGCTCTTTTTAAAGTCAATGGTATAATTTAATTATTACATTAGCTGGCCGCTATACTGCATGACATTCAATAGACATTATTTCCAATAGTGTCGGTTCCAATATACTTCCCTGTGGAATGCCATATTTGATAGGAAGGTTTATGCTGGTACATTCTTCTATTTTAGTGCATTGCATCCTATCCGTAAAATAGCTTTCGAATAGTTTGTGTTCGTTACCCCTTACACCAGTTTTCTCAAATTTGTCTAACAATATGGGAATTGCTACAGTGTCGATTATGAATTGAATTATATGAATTGAATCTACTATAAAGTTGATCAAGTCATCAATCGAAATCCATACTGGCACTGGGATATTCGGTTGTTGTTTTCGAGATATTTAATGAGTCGGCGATTTATTATACGTTCCAATATAGCAATGGGTCTATAGTTGCTCTTTATTACCACTTTTTATAAATAGGATGAACTATGGACTTTTTGAAACAATTAGGAAAAATAGAATCGGCAATAATCTTATCGTAACGAATACTTAACTTATTTTTTAATACTTTCCAAAAATTATTATTATTTGATTTTGCTCTCACAATCTCGGAGTTGTCAAATTCTATCTTAAATCTTTTTGTACCTTGCTCATTGTAATTATCAAATCAATGCCATAAATAAGTTTTTCTTGTAAACATATGTCACACCAAGAGCGAGCGTCGTAGTCTGCAGCATCAGAATTAAACTTTGGTAACATAATTTTTCTTAATGTCAAATACCAATGGCTCCCGTAAAATTTTGTTTCTGCATGTCAAAAATAATTTTTCAACTTCACATTTTTTACAATTTTCACATCTTGTTAAATTTTAACACTCTGTTCTGTATTTTGTTCCTTATTCGTTGCTGGTAATCCCATTTCTGATGTAGAAGCATCAGAAGGGGCCTCAAAGCGGTGTTGGCTATCACTA
>JAEBDU010013219.1:936193-964176 GCA_016802625.1 Heliconius numata
TAATAAATAATAATGAAGGATGTTAATCCATTTATTATATTTTTATATTTTTACGTGAAGCCCTTGAAGTCCACATGATGGCAGGCTTTGTCAGGACATAAATTAGAGGCATTTTCAGCTACAAATGGAGACATATCTTATCTTAAAATATACTTGAAAGCATCGTGTTGTTTTAGATGGCTTACGTAAGTAATAGTGAAGTTAGTCTACAAAACAAATAAAATATTTACTAACGTGTGACATAAATAAAAGCAAATATATATAAATAATGCATTGCTCTTATTTTGTTGGCAGGCGCTACACTATAAGTAAATGTTCCTAATTGAATCTATTTATTGAAAAATTATAAGAAAATGTTAAAAAAATACTAGTTTCGGATTTTTTCCTTTACATACACCCAATTACTTAACCGGATGCTAAATTTCACCATTCCAGGTCATCTGGAACTTGGTTAACATTAAGGTCTATAGGTCAGTCACCCCCCTAAAAATTAACGATTTTTGGACGTCATTATCTAAATAACTGTTTGAGCTGTGTTTATGAAATTTTATGCACGTATACAGGTAGGGGGTCTAAATATTTGAGCCAAATATGACAGCTTTAGATGGAATAGTTTTTGAGTTACGAATAGGTAAAAAGTGGCTTCAAATGGTTCGTGTAAAATAACACACGGTGCTGCTCGCCAGTTTTGTTTGTAAAAAAACTTGGCTACGCGCGGCCGCGCGTTTTAAATGTAAGTACCATCCCAACTCTGGTAATTTTTTTTATTTCCCCGTTCTGGTAAGACAAAGAAAGACAAAGAAAAAACAAATACTAATGATAATGGTAAGACAAAGAAAGTATAGCGTTGAGGCCCGACGCTCAACGTGCAATATCAAATTTTTTTACTAAAAGCGAAAGCCTTCATAGTATACAGAAATATTATAAGTAGCCGTTTCTTTTTTTTTTCATCCGATGATATTTAGTAAGAAAAGCAGAAAGTCAACATGGTAATGTTAAGACACTCCGTCACACACTTTTCAGTATTTTTGATGTATTTATTTCATGTTAAGTAACAAAATAATATGATCCATGCTGAGCTTTGACTAACTAGGGGCAGGACACAGAATTAGTTTTTTGTAAATAAACTGAGTGTAAATAATAAAGATAAATAAAATAAATATAAGATAAATAAAATTAGGTGTAAGATAAATAAAATTAGGTGTAACATAGCGGAGAATGAAAATACTCAGTATTTCATTTTCTCGAATGGGAATCGAACCCACAACCTATCGCGTTTACAATCTCTGCGCTACGACTGACCTCAATGTATAATGCTATATATTTTAATTCCGTTTTCCCAAAAAAAAGGATCATCTCCAATTAACAAAAGAGCTTGATTATTTAAAAAAAACTGCGGCCGAAAAGTTTTGCTTCTCGTTAAAAGGTTTCTTTTAAAATTTTACCGAAAGTGTAAATGATGATCGACGGATAACGAGCTTCTTAAAAGTTTTATAAATAAAGTGATACTTGCTGAGTATCGCGCTTTCATTATTTTTTTTAAAAAGTTTAGGATTAGGCATTTTGTCGTTATGTATATAAATATTGACATTATCAACTATTACTTTCTACATGAGAATTATTAATGTTTTTTTAGCTTCTTTTTATATTGCGCATGTTTGTATGTATGAATGGAACACCGTATTACCAGAGCAAAAAAATTAAAATAGTTTATTCCTACGAGTGGAAACCAATCCCACAACGCTTCGCGCTTACAGTGGGACGCTGTGCCGTTGGACCACGAAGGCCTCAAACAGTAATTTACACAATAAAAATTGAGAACCGTTCCAAACAGTTAACAATATAATTTACGAAAAGGGCACGTTTCTCTAAACGATAAGAATGTCTAAAGACTCAACATATCTTTATTTGCCGATAAAAAAATAATGTTCGACATTAAGGGAGGGCTTAATTTAAATATTTTGGAGGACCCTCCCCATCCTCCCTTTTTTCTCTTAAAAAGAGTACCTATATAGCTTCACTCTTTGAACAATAAATCACTCTGAGGGTAATGATTTTTAAATTAACATTGGTTTTTTAGGGTTCTGTAACTCAAATGGAAAAACGGAACATGTATAGGATCACTCTGTTGTCCATCTGTATATCAGTCAATACCATTTTTCTAAAGATCTTGTGGAAGTGCCAGGCTAAAATTAATGATAAACATTCAGATCTACAATCATTTATTGATCGTTTCTGACATATTTTGTTTGAAATTGTCCAAGTAATGAAAACTATGCACATGCCACGCCCACACGATGCATGCTATAATACTTCCCTATATAGAATATAAATTAAATATACCTATACGATATTTACGAAATTTGGCAAGAAATGTAAACCTACAGTACAAGAAAAGAATAAAATCCATTCATTTTAATACATAAAATAGCTATTACTTTATTATATTTACAAATATACGTTCATTTCATATAAAGTGATTGCATAGATCCGCAAATTTAAGTTTATAATTTTTTTTCTGGACGCACTTCCCGTGGACCTAAAATCGTGAACTTGGTACAGAACTCTAGGTACACAATTTAGACTCGCGCTTGGCCGGATTTTTTATAAAATATAGACATTAAAGTGAAGCCATTAGTTCCAACGATTGTGATCGGTTCTCAATAGCCTAGTAATAATATGAACCATTGGAAAACTTAGATGGAATATTTTTCAAGTATGATAACTTTCAATGTGCAATTTCTCGTTCGTATTGTTAGTTTGTATGGAGTGTAGCGTTTTTTTTTATCTAGCGTAGTTTTAGTTTTTGTATAGCTTTATTTTTTTCAGTTTTTTTTAAAAGCTAGAATTGGTTTCGAGATAGAGTTGTTGTGTGCATATATGCAATAAATTAATTGTTTGCATATGCGAGTATGCAGATGACAAGCCAATTAGTAATTAGTTATGAACTAAATTGAGGCTGTCGTGGCGCAGAATCACAAGTGTTGTGTTAACCAGACGACTATAAAAAGGTGACGATCGTGGGTTTGATTTTACTCGGTGTAATAAAATATTGAATATTTTTTGACTCGACACGCAATGCCTAAAGAATTTGTCGGAAAGTGGAGAATGGAGTGTCATAACACCAAGATCCCAGGTTCTCTCTTTCTACTTTGTAGGTGCGGGATACAGCATGAAGCAAAAAAAAAATTTTTTTCTACATAAGTCAGCTTATTGAGAAGCGGAACTCTTCGTAGCACTGTTACGAAACGAAGCAATAACAATATAGGCAATGAATATACGTACATATATAGTAATACCATTTACTTGAAGTCGTTACATACCGGTCATGGTGGTGTAATGGGACAAAGCCTATTGTAAATACGATGGTTGTGAATTCGATGCCAACTTAGGGATATGAGTTATTTTCACTTTCACACTCTCTATCATAAGACAAAACCTAACCAGTTTTTTGTGATATAAAGCATAAAAAAATTATATACCAGATTACGGAATTGAACCTGTTTCCTTAGTTGGAATATACAATATTTAAATTTAAAAAATCATCTGAATATGATTTTTACCTCCAGAAACAATTTTTGAATTCGGTTAAAAAGGGACGTTCTTGATATATTACTGTTTTTGTAAAATCTTAGACAAACTTTATCTCTCGCGTCCTAAGAACATTACAGATTGACTAATGTATTTTTAACTAAGTTTCAAATATATTCCTCGATAGCGTATAAGAGATATCCTTTAATTTGTTTGTGAAAAGAATATATTAAAAAGAGACGTCGTTTTGGGCATTAAATCACTTATGGTTGATTAAAAAGCAATTAATTCTGAACCGTTGGATTTTAAAGGCCGTCTTGGTACAGTAGTTCCTTAAGAAAAACACGGTGGTAATGGGTTCTCTTCTCATCATGATGAAACATTTATTTTTATCAGGTAAAGTCTCTAATATAGATAAAAAATTAAGAGCGGAATACCTTGCCACATATTTCCCTCTGCATTAAGACGCAAAAGGAGAAATGTCGCTTTTTCATTCTCATTCCGAAGTTTCAAGAAAGATTTTCTTACTCCCTTACACTTCCCAGCACCTCTCCCCCTCCACCCATTCCCTGTAGGTGTACATGCATTCAGTAAGGAATAAGTTTCATATAAATAAAAATATGTTAGAAAAATATTTAATTAATATTAGTTATTATAACGTGTCAATCAATGACTAAACGATTTATTATTTAAATGTATATCAGCTATTGCTATATATCCTTTGTGGGCAGCAAGCTGGGTACGGCTCTGATACATTGCCAACTCTAAAAAATCCCGGTTCTGTAGTTACTTCCGTGTCACACCTGAAAATTATGATTTTTAAATAATACAAATTACTTTACGATCAATATACAGAATATTTTATATACTTATAAAAAATATTTTATAACACGATGGTTTAGGGTTCGATTCAAATTCGAGGGAATGGATTATTTTCTTTTTTCCCTAAATGACATAGTACGGGGTTGCATTCCGCAACTCAACACGCATCTTGAATTCGAGTGGAAAATGAGTACGGAAATATGTTAACATTAGGTTTTCTCTGCCTACTCTGCTATATGCGGGATAGCGTGTGAAAGTAAAAAAAAGATTAATGAAATCAATTGCTACCTTGGTATTTAACATTATGTCTAAGTAAATACATTTCAGATTAGAATCTTTACGTTCTATATCCACCTAACAAAATATAAAGCAAATATCAAATCTGTTTAGAAATAATTTAAACTTAAACAGGAATTATGTTCATCATTACTAGGCAGATACAACAGCTCCTTAAGAGTTAAATTATTTACTTTTTTATAATTGAAAAAAAAAAAGACAATGATAAAAGCATTCACAACATCTGTCGAGACAAAGGGTCGGCATTCCAATGTTTTTTGCCGCTAATTTGTCAACTTTTTCGAGCCAAGCGTTATAATGCCAGGCCTTGATATTTGTCACGTTAAAAAGATTTATATTTTTTGGGGTAAATTAAAAAGAAAAAATAGTTGGGAACAATGCACCTACTTGAAGTTCAGTTTTGTATATTTTCTATGTCAGGTTAAGTTGTAAGATTAAAAAACTTAAGGAGATGAACATAAGTTTTACTTGTCTTGAAATGATTTAAAAATAAAAAAGTAACTAACTTCAGTTATAGTAGATACCTATACTGTACACACTCCTCTAGAAATATAAAATATTTTTAAAAATACTGGAGCGAACGACCTGAACTTTGATGAGGCTCAGATTGTTCATAAATTAAGTAAGCCAAAAATCATCATCCCGATATAAATTTTAGCTTACAACAAATTTGTTTAAAGAAACATACACACACACGGAAATTTTGGTCACAAGTTTGGACGCTTATATTGATCATTATAATTAAATATAGGTTAATTCCAACAACATAAATATCAAGTACATTTTATATTAACCGGTGTAACTATGTAACTGAGGTGATTCGTCTGTCAGTTGACATCATTATTATATCAAACTACCGCCAACGATTTCTTAATTGCCTCCATCGTGTACATGGCTAATATAAAATGGAAAGTAAGTTTTAAAGGTTGGTTTTTAAAGTCGATTAAAATATGAATATATGGAAAGAAAAAATATATAATACACAAGTTCGCTCCATTTCACATTATCGCAAATTGAAACATAACTAAGCGAAATACTTACGTGGTTTTATGAACATAAGTTTCATATCTATGTTTTTCTATATTTTTGTTGCTTATAATATGTCTCCTCTTTCGTAACAAATCATCCAATTTAATAACTTTGCCAACTTTCTCTAGCTTGATGTTTTTCCTTAAAGACAAAGGTTTTAACAGTTTCGATTTTTCTACAATATTCGCTTTAACTTCTTCCAACACGTTTTTTGGTAATTCTTCAGTTTGCCAATCAGGTGTCTTTGGCAAGTCTTCTATCTTATTTTCTCCTTTTAATTCAGTTCCTTCTTCCTTGATTTCTTTCACTACTCCCATTTCTTCTGGTTCTACAACTGGAAGGGTATCTCGCAAATATGTGCTAAAAGCTTGAGGATAATTTTTATTACGGTTGTATATATCTAATTGTGTCCATGGAAAGCTATTATAGTAGAAACTTGCAGGGTGAGATAGATTGTGGTGATGTATATATGAAAATGGATAAGGAAGTAGTTGCATAGGGCGTTGAGGAGGAGGTAATTTTGGTGGATACCAAGGAGGATAATTTTGTTTCTTACATGGTCTTGGAGGTTCTGGTGTTAGCGTGTTATATGGTGTACGCATATATGATGACATTCTTTGAAAATTGGACATTGGATAGTAGTATGGTGATTTCATTAACTCAGGATCGGGAAAAAGTCTATTGAAGTATGAAAGTGGGTGTGGATAGTGACGTGGTGTGTGTATAATATTTGTCGCTTCAATATTTAGATCCTTTACTCTCTTTTTGTTATATTGTAATGGTTCATACCAACGCGAAATAGAATCTTTGTTTTTTGTTTTTTTCATTTCATTATCATCATTATTTGTCTGTAAAATATTCACCGTATTTTTTTCTGATTTCTCATTCGCACTATCTATTTCATCATATATCTCTTGAGCTAAATTGTATATTTCTATTATCGCTTCTAAGTCACTTTTTTTAACTGTACGAAGAATTTCAATTATGGTGCTTATCTCATCTTCGGTTAAATATCTATCGGCTGTTTCATCGTCAATTTGGTATTCCTGTTTTATTTCGTTATTATTATAGAAATCTTTAACAAATACAGGTTGTTTGCTTGAATCCGGCTTTTTTATCACAGCAAAAGAGTTTTCGCTTGGGCTCGTCGACATGTCGTCGTGAGATATATTTTTTGTTATATTTACTTTTTTTATTGGTTTAAATTCAGTTTCAGTAACATTTTTCTTTCTAAGTTTACAAGTGTAATTGCCACAAAAGCTTTCAGATTGCCAGGTAGAGTTTATTGGATAAAGTTTGCCAGTGTCTGGGTCTTGACAAAATAAACCTGAAAGGAAGAAATTAGATTTATGTTTTTCACAATGTATCATTGAAAAAATTCGTATTTATTTTAAAACAAATCACCTATTGATTTGTTGATAAAAGATTTTTTTTTATGTAATTGTATATGAGTATTTTATGACATTTTACCAGGCTGTCATATTTGGAAATGTTTTTATATTAATATCTTATATTACACTCACTTGTCTATATAATATATTTGTATAAATTAATTGTAGATGTAGAGATTTTTTTACTTCTATATTTTCGGGACTTTGCGGGTGCAGTGGCGGATGTCATCGCCACACATTATCTTCTTACAAGAACAAAGAAATTATATTTCATTCCCGAAATCGAGTGGGAATCGAACCTAGAACCGTCGCGTACCCTACAATATTGACATATTTTTCATTTATTTTCACACACACAAGAAGAAAATAATATTAAAGTTCTAGCGTTTGTTTGGTTCTAATAGTGTTGTTACGTGCCTGAACGATGATATTGGCAGTTTCGTGGTATTGTTACGTTTCTTGTTTTGACTGATACAAATGATTAGCTTTAATAAAAAGTAATACGATATATTTTTGACTTTCTATTTTTAATATTAAAGGCTGACGCGTAATATTAAAATTAAAGGTCGTGATGGCGCAGTAGCACTGAGTCTGATTGTAAACGTTATACGTTTGGAGTTAAGCTCCATTCTAAAGATTGTATTTAAATTATTTTAATTTTTTCAATTTAGCCACTCAACACACAATATTTCGAAATTTCGGAGCTGCATGGGGAACGAATATCTATATAGCTCGGTTCCCTCTCCCCACCATGCCATGCGGGAAAACGCGTGAAGCGCTTTTCTATTCAGAAATATTACGCTGGGCTCTATATACGTTATAATACTTCCACGTTCTCTATAAATAGAATAAATAATAAAAAAGGCATATCTTTGTATATTTACCTTTAATATGTGTTCCGTGTACAATATTCAAACACACAAACACAGAGACACAAAGAAGAACGTGCCTAAACATTCTGTCACTAGCTATTGTTGTAAGTGATGAGTGAACACTGACGGTGTGTCATATGCGAGTATTGTTTTGATTATATCGACGCTTGCTATTTTACAGTGTTTCTCAATTTCTTGAGAATGTAGGGTAAGACATTCGCATTTCCTAATGTAATAACAATAATATAAGAGCAAATACAAAATATATAAGAAATATACTTGAATTTCGTACCACAAACGAAATAACGGAACCTTTTTAGGATCACTTTATAGTCTCTGTCTTTCTGTCTGTCTCTGTTTTTTATGTGTAGCCAAAAATCTGCATTCAACTTGAGTGGATAGTTTATAACTTTCATAGATAAATGAATTATAAATTGAAATTCTAACATTATTTTTGCTATACAGTGAAAGACTCAGATAGAATATTTTTTATTAAGCAAAATATAAAAGGAGCCTTTTCTTTGACGGCCCCTGCATTCGTGAATTCGCGAACGTGCCTTAATTCGACACTCGCTATCGCCGTGAATTCCGCTGACCAATCTGAATGATAAATCACTTTATCTAAGACAATTTACTGTAGTTAAACACATAATATATGTATATGTATATTTTTCATTGTCCACATTATTTTCGCTGCGTTGAGTTCCGTCGCTCACACGGTGAGTTCCATCACTCGCACAGGACAATGCCTTCAGAATTCAGGGGCAAGTGGGGAGCGGAATGTTGCAACACTACGCTTCCTTTGCATGTTTCTCTTTCCTGGTGACATACGGGATATAGTGTGCAGCTGATTTCGTATTTTTATTTATTTATGTTTTTACATTATCGTATGATTGGTAGAAATTATAATCGAAAATCACACCTTTGTCTTTAGATATTAAACATAATTATGTCCACTAGAGGGAATGACTATATTTAAATTATTTTAATTTCCTTACTCTGGTAGACAAAGCGCGATGCTAAGTTCCGCTACTCAACGAGTAGTCTCATAATTAAGGTGGTGCATAAAGAACGCAGCATCCTAGTGATAAAGCTTTCTCTGACTGCCTTTCACATTTGCACTGAGTTTTGATTATTTCCTTAAGACGGCACTTGATCCTGTTACCAACTTTAAGATTATATTAATACATTCCATGATATTAAATGTACTTGAAGTGTTAAAGTGTAAAGCGAAATAAAATATCACAAAACTATCCTTATAATTAAAAATATTAACAATGATTTTACGAGGCGTCCGAAGGATATTTAAAACAGCGGGCGGTGTACAGTCGAACCAATACAATATTGAAGCAAAGTTAGTTTTGGCTTCAAATTTGATAATAATGTAGGTAAATTTTGATGGTTAATAAAATATTTTTACTTAGATCCACTGGGCTTAACTTAGTGCTACAACAGTTTTCTACACATTCCATACTGATTGGCGACGTTTTTGAACAAAGAAAATAATTAATTTCTACAAATGAGAGTCGTGGTTGACATCATAGTGTTAACATTCAAAGGCCAAAATGACCTAAATTATATATGTATTTAAATGATAATAGTACAGAGAAAAGGGATAAGAAAACATTTGAAATATCAACACTGTATACTTTCGATCTGTCGCCAAATATCTGTATAAATATTGAAAATAACTTTAATATATGCACTATATGTATAATGACTTCATTCTTGTGGTAAGCTTGCTAACAAAGTTGCTTATAATTTAATTAAAAAAGTTTTTGTTTAAAAATTGTTATTATATTATAAGTAAAGTATTTATGAAACTGTTCAGTTTAATTCTCATTCTATTAATAACTTTTGCAGTTTACGTTCTAATATGTTCACGCAAGTATTTATAAAAGAAATACTTCCTTTAGCTTCATATAAGAGGATAGTACATGAAGATAATCTAGGGTTTTGTTGTTTTATATATATTTCCTGTAATATTTTACTTCTATCTCCATTCCATTTTCTCTGAGAAATTGACATTGAACGCCAAACTAAGTATCAAAACAATAGCAATGCTTATATATAAACCATCCCACGCGCGGAATTTGAATCCATAACTAACACGTGCGGTCAGACACATTCCAATTATACCACTATTATGTAAAGGATCTATTTAATTACAAATCCAGCTTAATTAATAATTTATAATATATTATAATTGTAGACTCAATTCTAGCAAAAACTATAATATTATAACTAAATTTACGAAACATCCAGAAATCTATTAATTAAAATAGGTACACTGTGGGTTCAAATTCCACTCGATGAAATGAAATATTTAATTTTTATTTTCTTGCTCTGGTAACGAGGTATTGCAGCATTGGGTTTCGCCAATCAGCATGCAATACCTCCAGAATTCAGCGGAAAGTGTTGAACGGAAGTGTCTTAATATGAATGGAGTATCTGCACATTATGTTCCCAGATTCCTTCTACCTGCTATATGCGGAATACAGCGTAGAACTAAAAAAACCGAACATATTTAGCCGACTGTACCTCACAACGGGGGTTCACACTTGAAGGTGTAAAAAACCAAATTAGATGTTAGCGAGTCAAAGCTTCCCGTCCCAAGATAAAAGTATTAATGGTTGAATTATACAAGAGTATTAAGTTAGAATTAAACGCGGTAATAAGAGAATCATTACTGGGGATTTTTTTTCGTTGATTTTGAAACAGCGTTTGTGATTTGAAAGCGAATGTTTTAAAAATTTCTTTATTAGGTACGCTACTTATTTTTGATATTAAAAGCAGCTTATTGTTTTTTTTTAAATAATATTTTTTTTATCATTATGTTTTTATTTTAAACAGAAATCGATCTTAAAAGAACTGCTGGAAATTGAAATAAAAAATAAGATTAAGTTGCATTCCTTGTAAAAATCTTATCTCTCCATTTGTCGCAAAACACGACGCCAATTCCCACCCACGGCACTGATAAGAATAATTACTTAGCAATATCAAAATGCAAAAGAGAGGTCCTTTAATTGCATTTATTTGCATTTCTCTTTTTGCATTTTGTCTGCACGCTGTATGCCGTATATATCAGGGTAGATAAAGGGAACCTATCGTTAAGACACGACGTTCTCACGCACTGCTTATTTTGCGAGACATATTGAGTGGCGGAAGTTCAGCTCAAAATTGAGAACGGAGTGTCTTAACACTATGTTGTCTTTGCTTACTGTCGGCGGGATACAGCAAGAAAAAATAATAAAGAAAAAAATCTATAATAGTGACTAAACGCAGAACAAAATCACGTACCATTACAAGTCCAAATATATAGTCGATATAAATCAGAGCTCGCATGAAAACACAACATAAAATCGAAAATGATAAGTTTTACAGATACATACATACGTACATACATACATACATTCGCGGTATTATGTAAATCGTTATGCCTTTTGTTTTAGTTATAAATAGCTGTTCGCAAATATACGTATTGTACCTATTTGTGAAACGATCGCATTATATTCGCTGAAATACTCAAAAATATTGCCTTTGAAACTTTAAATTGTGAGGTAATAACATGAAATATATGTATTCATAATAATGAATATTTGTTTTTTATTTCAGTTTTACGAATACATAGAGGTACGTTGGAAGCATTATGTGTTCAGGCTTACCAAAAAAAACACTTTGGAGACGAAAGTATCCAAAGTTCAAGATCCATAATCATACTACATCGATGTTAGGACCATGGTCGCCTGATCTACCTAGGACTTTCAATTTTCATAATAATAAAAGAATTTGTGAAAGGGAATGAATTTAAATTACTTAAAAATAAGAACTGTAAAAAAATATCTTTATTATCTATTCTAATATGCGCCAGTCGTGGCGCACAATTATGGGATTGTAAATGAGTTAGTTTTTTTATATTCGATTCCCACTCGTGGGAATGAAATGGCAAAGCACAGCGTTGAATTCCGCCACTCAACACGCAACGCCTCCAGAATTTGGCGGAAAGTGGAAATAGGGAAATGAACATTCCTTTTGCCTACCGTGTTATATAAGGGATACAGCGTGAAGCTTATCTATTTAAGCAGTACAAAATCAACGCAAAACGTGCTTTTAAGAGATGTTTAAGACACAATAGAGCAGTGCACATAGTTCAGTTCCAACCTTCCGTGCTCACCCGCTAATGTAGCGGGAGCACGCGATACTAACATTTTCGACCTCAATACGTTTATATACCGATTTGCTTTTTATTTTTGTGTGGATTTCGATTGTTTTTTGAAAAGGTCACGCGAGAGAGTGGTGTTTGAAGAATCATTCAGTTTTCATACATGTACGTTATTTTGAGATAAGTTTACTATTTATATTATTATAATATTTCTTATTTATAATGTTTAAAAGAAGAAAGAAGTTAAAAGAATACTTACGTAAGGTAAGTAAATACCAAGTTTCGAGTTCTCCTCATAGATTCAGCATAAAAAGGAGTGCTTTGATGCTACCCTTCCTCTGCCTACTCTGCTGTATACGGAATACAATGTAAAAAGTGAAAAAAAAAAAACAGAAATACTAAAAAATAATGTAATATTAATCATAATACAACAACTTGTATTCGTATCGCATCTAAAGATTCTTCCGAACAATTTACAGAATTTCGATTAAGTGATTCGCTTCAATAAATAATGATTTATCGACTGTGAATTGGTTATTCCCCGTCGATAGTACGATTTCCTCCTGATCTTTGATCTTTTGAATACGGAATAAAAGTTTTTTCTTTGTATAATGCTAAGAAATACGATTTTGTTTGTTTATTTTCTCACATACATACCTCGAGAATTTATTTCGCAATGTTTTCAATTACTGGCCGATTTGGGGATTCAATGATGTATTTACTAAGCTTAGATGTGAAAAACTACTTAAAAATGTATGTAGGTAAAGTACAAATAATATTACTCTGAGTGACATTTGAACCTATAACCTTTCCATTCAATCTGACATATTAATTCTAAAAATATCAACAAATTAAGATTAGAATCTGTACTTTGTGCCTGTGCACTACTAAAAGATAACGGTAACATAACGTAACTTTTTTAACTTCACGATATATTCCGCGTGTGTAATAGGCAGAGAACCTAGTGTTAAGATACTCCATTCTCCATAGCCGGCTTAATTTCCGTCTATTTTTATCCTTAAATTTTTTTCTTAACTCTGTCTTTGTAATTGTAGTACTATAAAAAATGTAGGCAGAGCCGGTACACTTAAATTACAATTCCAATATACCGCATATACACAACTCATTTATCATTGGGCCGAAACAAAAGTAAGCAAGAAGGCTGACAAGTAATCCCTTAAAATTTACGACTCGAGTCGTAAAAACATTGCAAATGACATATTTATTTACCCCTTCCTCATTACTTTAATTAAATCGTTAAGAAAATTGTTCAATTTCACATAAAATCGATTTTTTACAATCCAATTAGAAGTAAGAATGGGTGGTCTGATTAATTTGTCTTAGCTTCATAGTTTTTGTTTTGTAAGTACAAGTGGCTTTTGGAGGAAAAAAAGGGATAGAATTTAAAACATTGTTTAGGTACATCGTGGTCTCAGGGTAAACATATTTTTTAATTGTGTGAAGATTTTAAAATTTTATTATTTTACATTATTAATAAGATCTATTAGAAGTAACTAAATCAAATATCTGTAAAAATTAGGGAAAAAAATACAGTACTATAATATCTCTTAAAAAAAGTGAATAATAAAACATCTTAATATCAAAAAACAAATGCGTAGAATAATAAAAAAAAACAACAATTTTTTAATTAAGCCGAACGCATTTCAAAATGGCGGCGTTAAATACGGCGTGAACGTTTTGACGTTTGACGCGACGCTCGGGAGAGCTTGTATAATTTTATTTTGAAACTAGCGACCCCCTTGCGGCTTCGCCCGCTTTTACTACTGGATTATTCATATAATGTATGTTTGCAAAGCACTTAAGATAATGTGAAAATTAATTAAACTCTAATGCAACCCGCATTTTCGTAGTTCCAATAAGGATTTTCCAATTGTTTTACTCGGCAAGGATTTTTTAGTAGGTACCGTAATTTTAAATCTGTGCTACTAATCTTTTCAAGTACTTATTAAAATATATTTAAATGACTATTTTTAGATAGTTAAATGACTATTTTTAAGCGGACGAAATTATAAACAAAAGCCTTCCTACTAATAACTACTACAAAAAATATGAAACCAAATATATCGCGCTGAAATAATACATTCATCTCCAATTATCCAATACGTGCAAACGCATCTAAATCTTCGTTGCTATGCCTCTATAGCGGGCGGGTTTTTTTTTCGAGCTTGTGGTTAATGCTGAAGAGGGTATTCTGTCCCTGATGAAAAGCAAGCACTACGTGGCTGCCTGTGAGGAAAATTAAATAGAATGCATTGGCCGGGAATCGAACCCGAGCCGCCCGCGTGGCAGGCGAGCATTCTACCACTGAACCACCGATGCGTGTAAGGCAGGCGGGCGCGGCGGACGCATGGCGAGTGGCGAGCCGTTTCGCAGCAAGGATTTTTTGATATTGTAACAACTTCTTAAGTACTTATAAAATGAAAAACAGTAAAAGACAGTTTTGATCTACATTAAATGGCCAACGTAACTAATATACTTATTTATATGCTGAGAGTAAGGGATAAGTGAAACTTGACTTGATACAGCTGATGTTTGAACGGCGTGATGTGTCAACAATTAAATGCGTTTTTCTCTAAAACTATTCGCAATTTCGAAATAGTTTAAAAAGCAGATTTTATCTTCGTTTAACGTAGAAAATTAATAAAGTATTTTAAAGGATAAGGATTAATATCATTATGGAAAAATATCCCTCACAATAAAAAATATATTGAAATTACAATTTTTAGACAGAAATATGATCACTACACGTTATCCTTAAAAGATAAAAATATGCTCTCGCTGACTTTTTTGTAGATCTTATTAAGAGGAACAATACTCCAGTACATTATTTTCATGTAGTACTTACCATTAAAGCAGCGCATGCGCGAAAGTGTCTCAACGGGTAGGACTTTATACATATTTATCGTATTTATGTTAACTTACATAAGAATGTATATATAATAAACTATATATAAACCTTCCCTGAGAAATACTCGACCTAATGTTGAAAACCACATAAAAATCCGTTGGGTGGTTTAGAAGAAGAAGAGTTAGAAAGTTCAGACAGACACAAAAAGCGACTTTGTTTTATAAGATATAGGATATCAAAGTAGGCCTGTAATTATTTCGATACCCACGGGAGAGGCATGGATATGATCAAAATTATTCATTTATAATGAAATAATTATGGAATAATGCATTTAATTTGGTTATACGTACAAAATGCAAAATGTCTGCTATCGAAATAATTTCACATGTGGTGGTTGCTATTGTTGCATTTATTTCTTGGGACAAAAGATAAATTGCGACGTTGAGTTTCGCTCAGTGTATCTTTTTTTTTGTATAACCTAACTTTCGGATTTCCCGGGTTTACCAGAGTAGGTAATCCTGGATTAATTACTGAGGTAGAATATTTTATTTTTTAATTTTACTCGTTGAAATAAAAAAAAAACAATAAAAACTATTATTTTGAAAGGAAAACTAGAAACAATTATATTTCAATGATGATTTTATTAACTAAAAATATTCCTTAAAACTACGGAGACAACATTAGGCATTTTATAGTCAAACCGACGACCTCCTAAAAATTGACGCTGCCACCAGACCAATACGTAAATAATAATTTAAAAATAAATATAAATTATATTCATCAAGATAATTTAACTGTCCAACACAATTCGTTATCCCGAAACGTAATAAACGGTATCCTTTGTGGTTAACGATTTTAATTAATAGCTCCATCCTCCTGTCAACCTCGAGAAAAAGTTGCTATCAATAATATTCGAGGAAAAAATATGTGTGGGCCAAGTCATAGGCTTGAGCGTAGGCGTAGTAATTACAAAAAATAAAACTAAGTATATTTTACAAAATTTAACTGTTTTTAACATTCAAAAAATGTATTATATATTATATAGTACGAAATCAAATTAGACACAAAAATCCGTACGTATCTGTTTTTTTTTAATGAAACTTATTTTTAAGAATGATGCATAATAATGATGATAGTACCCGAGAGGTAGACCAGGGTTGCCTTGAAAAATTGTGCCGCAATCACTTTTAATTAAATTTATGCTAATTAGTTTTTGTTAATGAATTGCAGTTATATTATGTTTTTTTGTGAATTCAACATCATTTAAAAAAATCTTTGATGAGTTTAAATTACAATTATTTTACGAATAACTCTATCAAATATGAGGAGAATATATAGAAGAGAAAGTTCTAATAACAAAAAATCACCTTCACGTTTTATCCCGCTTAACAGAGTAGACAGAGGAAACTTGGTGCTTGTGAACCTTGAATTCTCCATTTTTGCGTTAATTCGAGAAACTTAAGTGGCGGAACTCAAAGCCGTGTTGTATTACCAGAGAAATGGACATACATACACTGCACTGCATTTTAAGACAGTGCGCCACGACGGTATCAATTTATTTTAAATTAGTGGACCCGAACGCGGCTACGCCCGCTTGAACTATACGAATATTTATTAAATATATTTATGAGATTAGAGAGATACGTTAAGCAAGCTCATTTTGGGTGACGTTTTCTTACAACAAACTTTGCAAATCGTTGCTTAGCAACCGCGGTTGTTATAAACATGGCGGAATAAATTGCATGTCAAATTAATAAGTATTTTAATATATTGATATATATCGAAAATATTACAAATATGAGAAAAAAAAGTATCCTATGTTCATCCCGAGCCCTCAAGTATCTCTATATGAGTATTTTATCACAATTAAATTAACGGTTTGGCCCTGATTGCGTAAAAGACAGACAGACTTTCGAATTTATAATATAGGTATGGATAATTAATATATCACTCTTAACTTTAAAAAAATACCTATATAGAAATAAAATATTTTATCGTATATCACTTGTACTTTATTCTTATTTAATTAATTGGTAGCGCGTTAATTGTTCTTTCGTTTCTCGAAGGAAAATCTGTTTCGTTGAAATATATTTTCATATATATTATCGTGAAGCATCTCTGGCATTGTCTAAAAAACCGTTTCATGTTTTTTTTTCGCTTAGCAGGCTAGGCAAAAAGAACGCAGTTCAAGACACTCTATTCCCTATTTTTGTCCCAATTTTTGAGACAATTCTACTAGAGAGAATCAGTTATTCCTCCAAGTGAGAACCCATAACAGTCATGTTTACGCTTTTCAACTGTGATACGAATGACCAGGAATTAAGAATGTTTTTTTTTTGTTACGTTGTAGTTTATGGGGCTTAATGTTCTTTTTTTTGTTTCTGGAGAACTTTCACGGTAAGGTGATGATATGCATACTAAATACTTATATCAAAAATACTGCTGTAAATTATCTTAATTGAGAATTTGATGCACTCTCTTCTTCATCGATCTTAACATTTTAATATTTGCAATTATGTACTGTCTTTCTTTTTTTAACTTCTTCTGTATTTACCTGGATTGCTCATTTTACCCCGCATTAAATTACACAATGATGATGATGACATAAACGGTGCTAAACTAAAAAGTAAAAGTTATAAAATAAGAAGCAGAAAAGAGCAGAAGTAATATTCTTACAGTTTCACATACAAGTACATATACCATTTGTACTAAATCTCAGTAAATATGTAAATGGGTCATTTATTTTAATTAGAACTGTCGATTGCATCTCCTTTGATATATAGCCAAGAAGTACTTAGTACTTATAGAAGTGTCATATTAAAATATATTTTTTATTTTACACTTATTTTATATGTTGAAATATAGATAGTATTAATTGATAAGTTATTTTATTATAACGATTATACGAAGTATCATTTAAATCGATTAAATAAAAAGAATTGCACATTCTGATCTTTATTATAGAACTTCTTTGTATATTGAATTCCATCTAAAATTGTTTGATAATTTTCAAGTAAATTTGTAACAAATTTTGAAACGTATATTTTCTGATAATAACAACTTTTAATAAAAACTTTTTCCAGCGTAGTAAGGTAGAAAATGTACTTTCTACCAATTTCTTAAGGAAATTGCATATTAAGTGGTGGAACTCAACGCTGCATATCGACTGTCAGTGCCACGATGGTCTCTAATATTAGTAGAATTTGTTTTATAAAATTATTTAAACATCTAATTAAATTATTTAAACATATAATAAGACTTCTAAACCGTACAAGCTCTGTGGAATCTCGTTATTCCTTTCAATTTAATTGGTAGATTCTTCGAGTGATATCGATCTGACACCTCTGGGCCTATATCATTTGTGTTTACTTGTGGGTTATTTTTTATTTATTCATTAATGTGTGTGTTTACTTAATGATTACTTATTTTTTATTGTTTTCTACTTTTTACATGTTTAAGATATTTCTGTCCCAAATACATGTAATTATTGCTTTACTATCGCTATCGCTGTATCCTGCACATAGGTATGTAGAGGGAACCTGAAAACCTAGTGTTAAGTACACTCCCATAAAGACACTTTCGTTCCCCGCTTTCCATATAAGTCGTGTTGAGTGGTGGAATTCAAAGCGACGCCTTATCTATCTATCCTCATTAGTCCGAGCCAGGAAATAAAAACATTATTATATTTCAAGTAGGTATTGAACCTACAACCTTCGCGTTAACACTCGCACACTTGTGCTCCTGCGTACGACAGCCTCACGTGAATGTAATAAACGTATTTTAAAACAGAAGTATTGAACCCACAAACTCAACGATACTAAAATTAGAATCAAATTTAAGTTTTATATGAAAATAAAGAACTATATAAGCGGAGCTTTCATTCTTCATGCTTTTTAGTTTCTGAGACTAAGCTTTTTAAATAGAAGTTTTATTAAAAGTCTACTTTTAAGACTTAAATAGTGCTCGACGTTCACTGTTTCTTAGAAATCGTTGTTTTTCATAAAGTTTGTTTTCTGAAACTGAATCTTGTTTATATAAAGTACCTATTTATATATTTTTTCTATTTTGAAATAGATTTGTAATCAGGTTTCTACGATCTCTGCAAATCGTTTTTATTGAATTATATAAATTTTAAATAATTTCATTACTGTTTTGGGTTAGATTCTCACTCGTGGGAGTAGAATGTTTTAATTTCAGTTTCCAGTTAATTATTTTAATTTTCTGGCCCATGTAATACGACAAACCGCGGCGCTAAATTCCGCCACTCAACACACACTATCTTGACGGATAATGGATAACGGATTTGTTAAACCTTACCTTCCCTCTGGCCACCCTGCTGAATGCGGGATAGCATGAAGTTAAAAAATACACAAGGTTTATTTAATTATGATTTTCAGTTTTGTTATAGGCTTACCGTATTTTATTAATAAGTTTTTAACTAACCACTTTTTTCCACTAGGCTACTGTATAAAACAGCCATAGCGTATAAATTACATTAGTCACATCTAATTCGAGTTAGGTTTGAACAATCGGAAAGCGGATGTGGGTATTTCCGGCGACATTGTCAACGATACTCCGTATTTCATTGCGGAAATTTCTAAAGGCATACCGATCTCTTGGTTCTCTTGTTTTATTATACAGTGTTAAAATAAATAAATTAATTATGATTCATCGTGACATAGTGTCGGTTCGATTTCTAATTATTTCCCTTTCCTCTCTCTCGCTACAAGACAGTTCTGCGTAAAATTCCGCCATTTAACACGCAATAACTAGAAAATTAGTGGGTGTGTGGGGAATAGTGAGTCGTTACACTACGTTCCTTCTGCCTACCCTGCTATATGTGAGCACAATGTAAATAAAATAAAATAAATAAAAATAAAATATTATATTGTTAATATTTATTTATTTAACTAGAAAATTAGTGGGTGCGTGGGGAACAGTGAGTCGTTACACTACGTTCCTTCTGCCTACCCTACTATATGCGAGCACAATGTAAAACAATGTAAATACAAATAAGAAAATCAGCCAAGCACGAGTCGGTCTCGCGCACGTAGGGTTCCATAACATTATTTATAAAAACGACAATTGTATAAATTTCAACAATGTCTTTTGGCATTTATTACAGGCTGGAGATGCAGGCTAATTACAAACGTACAGACAAAAGGGCAGAGAGCAATCTTAGTAATAGAGTCTCGTCTTGATTTCCTTTTGGCTACGGAACCCTAAAAAACATGATATACGTTACTTTCACATTTAGTAAATAAGTGATATCAAATGAATAACTATTGATATAAAATCGAAATATTTTCTCTCTAACAAGCTAATATAGGTGTCCTAACAATAGGTTAACAATGGTCTTGCTAGTCATTTACAACAATGGTGCGACCTTCACGATGTGACCCTCGAGACCTGCTACGGTAACTAAATTAGTGAATATCATCTACCAGGAGGTATTAAAATATACTATACTATGATATAGGAAAAACTAGCAAACTTTGCTTAAATTGCTCCAGTGAGTGGGAACGCCGTACTTTCCCTCTGCCTCGTTACTAACGCCAGAAATGATGAAATGAAAATATTAAATATTTCATTCCCCCGAATGGAAATCAAACCCACAACCATCCGTCGCATTTAGAGTCACACGCTTATGTCCCTTAGCTACGACTTCCTCAATGCTTCATAATATATTATAAAAATATCCCAAAATAACAATATGATATTTTTTATACAAACAATATTCGTAGGTTCGCCAAAATAAAGACGTAAATAATGAGGTGCATGATTGATGTGCCTCAGGACAATTTGTTTTACCTAGGCCTCTAGGATACATTGGGAAGCGGCAGCGGAGAAGGTAGCGGATTTTAACAAATATTTCTTATATTTAATATTTTTAGTTACTAAAATTAAATGGTATGTAATATACATATTAAACATAGATAACTTCTAGTTACCACCAGCACATGGAAATATATTTTAATGACAATACATTCAACACCTTTTTTCATCCTCAAGTTGCATCCTCTCAGGTTATATATGTCAATGGGATGATAAAATACATTTACAATCAAGTGGCTTGGCTGATTTGCCCCTTTTTTCAGTATCATAAAAATATATCTTATTATTGATTACGTAATTGAAGAGGTTTATTTATTTGAGTAGAATGCAAGATTTTCAGACCTTCTAAAAGACCAACATGGCGCATTGGGACAGCCTCTGACTGTAGACGCGATGACTGACTTCGATCTCCTTACATGGAAATGTATTTATTTCAATAATTTTCATTTCCCATTTATAACAGCATAATATGTGATATTACAGATCGTCTGTAATGGTCCTTTGCTCATCTCATTCTCTCCGTTTTGATCAGATTTTCGCAAAGGTGTTCGGCCCAGTCCCAATTAAACGACGTGGAAACGAACCGCCAACCATCACGCACAGTCAGATACCTAGCAGTCGAACCTACATAAAAAATAGAAAGGAATAAATATTTAATAAACATCAACACGCTCACGTAAGACACAGGTCCCACCGCTAGTCGGTTGCCGAGTCACGATCCCATCATAAAGTAGACGATACTGCATTTTGACACAAATATATTATATTGTATGTAAAAGTCATGTAAAATAATATACCTACATTAGGGATATGAAATTTATCTAAGTCATTATTTAGGTGAATATACGAAATGTTAAAAGGACACTGTTTCAGTAATATCAAAACTATTTTCACTATAACTAGATCTAAAGGTAGAGTATAAAATTCCCCCGAGTGGAAATTCAACCCACGACCACTGCCAGGACGGAATAAACTATTTTCACATATTACACAGAATAATTGAATAACAGTAAGCCAGCAATTGTTTAAAAAATATCAAATATCAAATCTTCATATACATAACGTCTATACCCATTGTACGTGTCAGTTACCCCAAGCTCTCAGATTGTGTCATATACTGTGCCTACACACTTTTTAACTATTTCCATTGGACTACGCGGGTTAAGACGCAGGTAAAGACTCGTTTTTATAGACGATATGAATCCAATGTTATCTTTTCCTTGAAAACAATCTGAAAAACCTTGTTATATGTTAACAGACTGAAAGTAGTTCAAAATTTCTATTTATTAAACTTAATAGATTATTAATCAGCAAATCGCGTGCACCATTCCTTGTAGTGTGTAGATTTTAAGCGCTGTATTTATATTTAACAATGCTATAATTGATTGTGATTTGTTTATTATTTAGTCTGTAGACTGAGTAAAGTAAAATTATAATAAGATCTTTGATTTTTACGCCTTTTTTTTACACAGGGGTGTAAAAATCGCAAAGGGGCTTACAAAAATGTATAGTACTAAAATATACGTTATTAATCCAATTACTGTAAACGGGACGGTCGTGGGTTCAATTTCTACTCGAAGAAATGACCATTTCCATTTCTTCATGGTGCTGGACTCCGCCACTCAATATGCAATGACCCGAAAATGTACGGTGTGGGGTACGGAGTGCCTCAACACTACGTTCCCTCTCCCCACGCTGCTTAAGCTAGATAAAACAAGAAACGACAAAAAAATTAAGTTATTTAACTAACATCAAACAAAACCTTATCGCAACAGACACAGCCAAATATAAACACAATAAACAATATGCGATAGTGTTGTCACAAATCACGAGGACAATATATTGAATGACCAATCGGAGAGCTGGCTCCGCGCCAGCAGCGCCATCTGCTTGTGAGGATCGTGATTGATATAGCTAATATGCCGTGATGTTACACGGAATCATTAGAGTAGCTGATCTATTGATGATTGCTTTTGAATTGTATTTGATTTGTTAAGTGGACTCTGGATATTGTTATGAGTATGTTTTGAATTTAACTGGAAAGAGGAGAATAAAGTCTCTTAGCACTACATTCTTTCTGGCTATATATTTATATTATGTCCCTTTATATAATTTATATAATAATTTATTTTTACAGTTAACTAAAGTGTGACTTATTTCCTAACATGGAGACTATTTGCTTAAATGGAATAGGGACTGACACCTGAAGTAAGATTCCCCGTGTTTCATTTCGCCAAAACGTGCAATATATCAGTATTTTCAATATCAATGGTAGAAAAAAATTGTTTGTTTAAAATTTTTATCTATACAATATTGATTAAATCGATGACAATGTGAGACCTCTGTAGACTTTTTTGAGAAAGTATTTTTTATTTTTTTGGCGACAAATCAAGGTAGAAAGTTAAATCAATTATCTCTTGAATTGAATTTGGCAAAGTAAGGACTTCATTAAAAGTTTCATTTTATCCGATAAATTTATTTCTCAATTTGCCAGGCTCTAACCCACTATACTCCAGAGAGATTGCGTGTTGAGTAAAGAAACCTAGTATTGTACCTACTTTGCTTAATTAATGCGAGAAGCTAAAATATTATTACGTTCAGATATTCCCTCGAGTTCAAAATCGAAAGAAATGTGCCATAATTATACTCATATTTTTTTTTAATCTTCATGCTTTGTCCCCAGCGGGGAGCCAGAGAGAACGAAGCGCCGACTGCTACGGTCTCTGCATCAGTTTTGTCTCGTCCACTGTCCTCAACATCCTCATACAGGTTCTTCGGAGGGACCTAATACTTTCTGCTTGACTTTCCTTATCGATACTGTTCTTCAAAGGTCGACTGGAGTCTCCCCATGTAATTGTTTCGTGGTAATATTTAATTCAAAAGTGTTTTGCCTAAGAATCGTACCACATATTTTATTAAACCCATCCCATGACCTCCTTCGCACTATATAAACCAAAAATTTTAGATACTTAATTCAAATTCATCAGTGTTAATATCTTTGTTAACACTCTAGTAAGGGGAGTCAGGCTAAAGTGAGGTAATTACGTTAATGAATGTGAATACTTTTCTTTTGAATGGGAGAACTTAATATTGACTTAATTTCGATTCGTTAAGGCTTCTCGAACTTGAAGTTTAAGAATAGCTAGATTTATTTTTTGGAATTCACTGGGAATTTTAAAAAAGCACGAATTCCTCAATAGTTTGAGGAATTAGTTTTAGTTACCTCCTCCTTTAAGATAATCTTATAACTTCAATTTTAATTTCTATAATAAATTATGTACACTTGTGCAAGACACCAAAAAACATGTTTTTCTTTACTGAGTACTACAAGTGCTGTAGAGAGCTTTAAATCCATTATTTAGGTCCTGGCTCCATCATCAGACAAGATCGATGGTACCATATTATTGTATTGTCACCTAAGCTATGTAAAAGATTAGAAAGTTTTTATTTAAAAGTTACTCATACTTCAAAACCTACTAAAACGCTCTAAAATCTTACACCAAAATCCAGTAAAATCTAGTTCCATCACTAAAGAATACTATTTAGATCCTCCCATTGACACAGTTGGCTTCAAAACTAACAATAAAACGATTGGAAATCCCGACTATCGGTAATGGCCGTATAACCGTTACCATACATTTGTATTAAATACTATTTTATGAATGTAAATGCCATTTATAATTGCTTCTAGTTTTGAGAAAGTGGAAATTTATTTTGTTAAATTTTATATTCATATGTTCAATACTTTTTTCAATTCATTTTTTTTCTTGTTCTACAGAGGTGATGATTCTAGTGAGGTGATTTATATACAGGTTGTGGGTTCGATTCCCACTCGAGGAAATGTAATTTTTAATATTTTCATTTCACTGCTTCGGTGACAAACAGGAGGTAAAGCTTAAAACTGTCATTGGCTTAATACTAGGTTCCCTCTGTATACCTCTGTAAGCTATGTATAGGATACAGAGTGAAGCTAAAAAGAAGTTAGTTTCACTTTAAAATATGTAAAACACGTGAAAGTCAAAGATCTCTTTAGGTATAGTAACATTCTTTGGTAACTTACTGCTCTACATATACGTAAGTGTTATGCTGTATCTTTCTCCAGAGTAAGATTGATGGCCATCACACTGCACAGAGCTGCATTGGAACATTTTAGTTCTTGAACTTTATACGAGTATTTTTCCTTAAAATATATTTTACGGTTTCATTTGTGGGTTCGATTCCCATTCGAGGAAATGAATTATTTGTATTTTCTTACTCTGGTGACAATACAAGCGGCTCTTAATTCCGATATTCATTAGCATATAATGTCTCTCAATTTAGGCGGTGCTTGGGGAAGCAAACTGTGCCATTATAAACATTAAGTATTCTCAAACTAAGCAAATTTTGCATATAAATTTAATCTTTTTCGCACTAATGCAAAATTTATGTAATGATATAAGTTATCTTTTGTAAACATATTTGATTTATTGAAGAGTAATATCGAAAGTGCTATAACATACATATCTCCTCTATCAAATAGTTTTTTGCAATATCAACATTTTTAGTGCATTTTTATGTATAGTTTACATAGATAATGACATTGATAACAAAACATAACATAACACAAAGTATAGAGTGTAAGCGATATGATTTATTTGTGCCTTTAGGCGTAGTTGTTGATTTTAGTCGTGATGTTTGTGGGTTCGATTTTCATTTCGGACACGTGAAAATATTTACTTTTAATAAATTTCAAAAAGAAAAAAGTTATCATTTTAACATATGTATGCATGTGATAATGTCTTAGATAATATTTGAACTCATTTCAGGACATGTTTCAAATAGGTACCTAAGTAATTGACAAATATTGGAGTCGGTTTATTTCGTAAATCACTTTTATCATGATCTTAGTTTTGGCTTCACTTTTGAATTGTAATTTATTTTATTAAATATTTTATTCTTAATAGTACTACATACAGTTGTATCTGTATATACAAATGTATGTATATAAATACGTATGTAAAAGCAATAAAAGCTCTCAGCTTCCTCTAGTTTGTTGGTTCTTAAGCTTGAAGTTTTCTCGTACAGAGCGATTGCGTACTTCAACAATTGATTTGGGATGCAAGATTTATATATGTAGCTTCTGAGCACTACGGAAAGGAAACGGAAGTAAATTCTATTCTTATAAAATGTATTTTGTTCCAAGAAAATAAAATTATGTTACCTGAAACATAACACAGAGAAAGAAAGATATATAAATATAAATGATATATCTAGTTATATAAATGTCATCCATTCAAGTGTAATTCAGTACTGTACTATAATGGGACAAACTTATGTAAAATATAACAATACATATTATATAAAACGAAACATTGAAAAGAAACGTTACCAAATATAGGCACCGGAAGTAAACGTGAGTGAAGGACGTACAAGCCTACCCCGATTTACTTCTAAGAGGAAAGAAGGCGTCACGCAATGAATATGTAAACACGCTATAGTGTTCTAAAAGAAAAAACGGAATATTTAATTTTGAACATGAATTTGATAAATCAACTTGTCGCTATATCCCACACACAGGAGGATAGGCAAAGGGAACGCAGTGTTAAGACACTCCGTTTTTTCCTTCTCTTTGTCTCCGTTCTTACCATACTCATTACTAATATGAGTTTCTTTAAAGCTTTCCTCAAATTTATCAATTTTACATTATTTGTTTCACACTGTATCCGCATATAGCTTTCTCTGGTCTGGATAAAATTATGGCGTTGAGTTCCACCCCTTACCAAGAAATGTCTCAAACAATTGGGTCGAAAGTAAAAATTGTATATCTTGATGTTAGATTAGGTTCTCCCTACCTATTCTGTTATACGGGAAAAAGCGTGAAACTTCTATTCTTTACTTACTACCAAAAAAAGAGATCTATATATATATATATATATATATATATATATATATATATAATGTATATAAGCCAACAGTCGATTTTCGGTAGCTTCAAGTCTGAACCCAAAGGGTATTGTCGAATCTAACACGGCCTGATTTACCTCCGAGAGGAAAGAACGATACGTTCGTCACGCGAAAGTCTCACGCTATGTGGAATACAGTAGTATTGATCTTGGAATTTGCTTAAGACATATTATGGCTTTCTTGAAAAGATAAGCAATACGTGGTAGCTGTGGGTTGAACTTTTGCTTGAGGATTTTTTTATGTGTGTATGTTTGGTAAGACAACATTGCCCTTACTTAGTAAAAAATTAATTTTTAACAAAAAGAAAAACCGACTTCTAACAACGAACTAAAAAGTGAAAAATAATTACATAAAGATTTTATAATTTTGAAGTCGGTGCCAAGTAAAAGAAACAGGCTTAGTAATTAGATATTGTAGTGAGGGTGTTGTAGCATTAGCTTGACACCGACTTCAAAATTATAAAATCTTTATGTAATTATTTTTCACTTTTTAGTTCGTTGTTAGAAGTCGGTTTTTCTTTTTGTTAAAAATTAATTTATTTTACGATTTTTAGTGATGGGTAGATCTTAAAATGATGCTTCTTGAACGAGTGGTGATGGTGGTGGTAGTGGTTGTCAACGAGTGGTTGTGGTTGTCCTATGTAAAACTTTATTTAATTAGGTATTATTTTTGTGCAAAGTTACATTTTGGTATATTAACAAGAACATACATAAAAAGTATTCGGGCGAATTGGGAATCTCCCTTCTTTGAAGTTGGTTGAAAATGAGAACATCCTCTTTTTTGTGGTTGGTTGAAAAGAAATGCAACCATCAGGATTCTCACTTCTGACATCAATTTAAAAAGTTTTTGCTTGTAACTATTACAGTATAATTAATTTTTTACCAAAAAAAACAAACTTTCTCAATTTTCTCCGGATTCCATTATCGAAACCTAACCAAACTTTCACCAAATTATCCTTGAAGTGTATCCTTTCAAATAAAAAAAGAATCATCAAAATCGGTTGGCGCGACATTGAGTTATTCGGCTATTAGTCGCGCACATGCATAATGCAAATTTAAGACTTATGTGATTTTCTCATGGATACCATTGTCAGACATGGACCAAAAAAAAATGGGACCATTCGGGAAGCTATACCTTTCAAATAAAAAAAAAAAATATCAAAATCGGTTCACCCAGTTAAAAGTTATGAGGTAACAAACATAAAAAAAAAAAAAAAAAAAAAAAAAAAAAAA
>JAEBDU010013219.1:981945-1332104 GCA_016802625.1 Heliconius numata
CGGTAGGGGTCTCATCCAACCCCTCTAGTATAAGCTCTAGATATAAGTACAGTTTAAATTGTCCCAAAATTAAGTACGCCACATTAAAATAACTTTCAAAAAATAAAAAAAGGCACGGGCAACTATGCGCCCGTGGATGTAGCTGTTAAAATAAAAAAAAAAAAAAAATAAAATAAACATTAGACATTCAAGCTACTAGCACCAACAAGCTGGAAAGCAAAAACGCAGCATCATATCTTGGCACGTCCCAACATCACGTACCCTCACTTAGAGTAATATAATTATTCGACGCCGAACTCGCAACCCTGATATTCAATTTTGAATCCATCCTGAATAAATGAAATTGTTAATACGAGGTTTTTGGCTAAAAATGATAGGAATTGGAAATATGAACGCTCATTTTGATAATTAAATATTTTTAGTAAGTATTCCATGTTATTATGTGTGGTTTGCTTTACTGAAATATTTGATATACATATTTGGGATACGTGGTCAATTAGCCTAATAACTATTAAACAAGTCGTCGCCCGCGACTTTTTCGTTATTCCCGTTAGAATTTCGAGAAATCCTCCTTAGTAGTGTCGACTGTAAAATATAAATCGCATTTTTTGCTACTTTTTTTACCCAGGAATATTAGTTGTGTGTTTCCTGTTAAGCAGACAAAAGTTTTCGGTAAAGCTGTAAATACTTAAATTTTCATAAACTGATTTAGTTCGTATACAGTAGCCACATTTATAATATTAGTAGGAATTTGTAATATCTCTTAACGAAACCATTAAAACTTCTCGCCTGGAGACTTCAAACTTGACAAGTTACAGCACTTAAATTTTCGTCCTACAAAAACTAGCGAACGTTTCTAGTTTAGGTACATTTAATGCTCTTATTTTTACTTTAGTTTTACTGAATTTCGGTCGTATATTTGAGATAAAATAAAAGTACAACCATAATCACTACCAGTTGTTACTTAAATATTTCTCATATTCACCTCAGAAATATCATTAGTGGTTAGTATTAAATAGGTGAGAATTTTGATTGGCATTACATCCAGCGGAAAATGGGGAACGGAGATTCTTAACATTAGGTTCCCTCTGCCTACCCTGCTGTGTGGGATACAGCATGAAGCTGAAAAAAAAATGTAAGAATAGCAAAGCTATAAGACGAAGAAAACAGTTTAGCACGTGGTAAGAATTAAAAGAAACTAAAAGAAAAACTAAAAGAAACTTTTGCAATAGCAAAAGTTAGCATATTGTAAGTATGTATTTCACAGGCTCATGGCCACACTCAATGCACTATGAACACGTCTACTCTAACCGGACATCTTTGAAAACTTAGCATCGATGATAGTGGTAGAAGGTCACGTAAAACATGAAACTCCTGGAGGGTACGTACGAAGAGGTTGATGACAGTAGACAAGGCGAAAGAGATATGCAGAAAGCGTAGTGCTTGGTGCTCAATCGCTAGAGATAAAAAGCTTCACGCTAAAATCAAAATATATTACTGTTACTTATTCTAATAAATACTAGTTTTCATAATACATTCATTCAGTATCTTAATTCAGTAACCTTACACAAGTTACGTTTAAAAGTAACTTACGTTCCTAGGAGTAGCGAATATTATCTTGTACCGTACGCTATTTTGTTTATTATAATTTTGTGGTACAGAATTTCGTGCTGCATATTTGAAACAAGAATTCCACCTGCGCTAGTGATGTTAGTTTTTAGTTTATTATTAAGGTGTATGGAAGACTTTGCCATGGCACAGTTATTTAGTGTATTTGTGTAGTCGATAAACGTAGGTTATCACTAAGAAGTCGTTTATATTAAATAATATTTTTGTTTTTTTGTTGAGTAAGTGGAGTGCATGATTTCACAATAATTCTATACCAATTTATAGCTCGGACTGGGAATTGAACCCACAACTGACGGTCCACGAAGGCCACGATAGCCCTAAAATAGTTCCAATATAACAAAATAATATAAAAATATACATTTAATTCGAGAACGCAACCACAAATATCACATAAAATATAAAAAATAAACACATATTGTTAAAAAAATAAGCACACAATACATCATTATTATGCTAATAAACAAAGACAATATTTAACCGAAGCCCATTTCCAACTTTTAAAATGACTCCAGCTGACCCAATTTCCACTTCAAACTCATTCAGTACAAACATCTCTTGTCATCTCCACTCGTATTATACAACGCTATTCATCACACCGGAACACGTGTAATACCTGTAAGCAGCCGCATCCGGCTACAAGCGGATGTAGCTAATGAGAACCGTAATTATGAAAATACTATGTTCATATTTTGACTGAATGAGATGTATTTTCTTTAGTTGGAAGACAGACGGAACCTAGTGCTAAGGCAGTTCAGTCTTCATATTCCGCCCAATTTACTTGACATTGCGTGTTGGGAGGTAAGCTACCCTCAAGTGGGAATCGAACGCACAACCGTTATGTTTAGAGTTGCTGTACCACATGGCATCAATTATTGAATGGGAAATTATGAATGGGAAGAGATAAGTGATTGGTACTTTAATTAATTTTAATTCAGAAGTCTATACTATTGGTTGGTTTTTCATGTCCTCTCAATTTTAAAAACAGTTTTGTCGTATTGAATGTAAAAAGTCAATCTCATATTTCATCGCGGAAATTGAAAATATTTAATGCAAAAATTTCCTCCGAGACGACATTGAACCTAATATCAACCTAACTATAAAGTACAGTCAGATCCAATACTTATCGTAATTTTCTTATATATTGGAATTTTAATCTTAAGAAAATTAAAGTATAATTATAAAACACGCCACATCTAGGAGCCGTATTCCTTGTTTCATAATGATGATGTAAAACTGGAAGCTTATGAAAATGTTATTAATGTTGAAATTGGGGTTAACTCGTAAATATTGTGGTGTAAGTAGGTTACTTGCTATAAGGAAATTGATTCTCTACATGTTGTATGTACATATATATTATATTATACATATTAAATGTATGTAGTGTTGTTCGTATTATACAAGTGTCTCATCTTGATTTTCTCCCAATTTTTTTTTAATGCTTTGGTTGATTGAACTGAGTAAGAACCACCGACCGTCGCATTTACAATGGCACGCTTGTGCCTACGCGCCACGACAGCCTCACTGATACTACTATAATATTTTATCATATCAATTTATTTTTAAATGAACAACATTCATTTCGCTTATAAATGACATGCAATGGAGTGCGAGGTACGTAACAGTATCGATATATCAGTTATTTTACCCATTTGTATTGAAAATTAACTTTTAAAGCTCGAGTTTTCATTGAAAGTAATATAATATTACATTATAAATTTAAATACACACTTACATATTATAATGTAATATAATTGGTTTTGTAAGTCCTGATTTTGTGAAGTAAAATAAATATTAGCTATAGTAGTACCAATGGCTGAAAGCGCGGTGGATATGGGTTCGATGTCCACTCGGGAAAATTATTGTCTTTTCCTCATTGTAACGAAGGCAATGAGGGGCCTTGAGTTCCGCCTCTAAATTGTGTACGACACCAAAAAGTTCAAGAAGCTTTCTAACGCATACTGAGGTATATTACATGTTTATTTCTAAATCCAAGTAAACATTACCAATATTAAAGCACAAAGTAAAAGAAGATATTACATCAATTATTTTTGAAAATCTTTAATATTACCTGTCTAAATCCTTTCATACAATTCATGATCGATGGTTTGAAGTAAATGGCGGAGACGTATGGCTTTCTGTTTGTAATGACAGTGTCATTAGAGAAAAATGTACAAAAATATAAAATTACTTTTCTAATACGTTTACGTTTGAAATTGTGTTTTGCTTCAGTATTGGATATTTTTTTATTGAAATTAAGTGAAAATATGGAGTGTGTTAGAAAAGTCAAAAAAAAACAATACAAAAATATTTTTCAAATTATTTTAATAGTACATGATCATTTTTATCAGTAAACTAAAAATGAAATAAGCAATATATCATTCAAGTTAGGCAAATAAACATACTCTGTGATACAATATTCCGTTTAGTATATTAATTACTTAAACATAATTCAAATTAAGGCCGCCGTGGCATAGAAGGACAACAGTATCTGACTGCAAACATCGTGGTTGTCAGTTCCATCCCTGCTCGCGGTAATAAATTATTTCCATTTTTTGGTTCTAGTAAAAAGACAAAAGCTGTTAACATTTTTTGTCCAGTTTTGTGTCCATAATTTGGCAGAAGGTAATAACGGACTGTCACACCACTAATATTCATCTGTCTACACACTATGTGCTAAGAGCGGGATTCAACTTCGAACTAAAAATTATAGTTAAAAATTTACACAAAATATAATCGGAAAATAAACTACTTCCTGAGAGTGGGTTTCCACGATATATCGTTTAAACCATGAAATTGTCTCTTCAAGTTCTGCCCATCTGCCCACTTCGAGTCTAAGTAACTATCATCATCATCTGCTTCTAACTTCTTCCACTCTTCCTGTTTTCTATAAGCTTGTAACATCAGTTGCTTTCTCTCATCTTCTGTCAAGATTGGTTCTCGGCCTGGCGCGCCCTCAGATGGTGAACACAATTTTACCGTCACTTTAGTCTTATCATTTTTACCTAAAATTTCATAAATTTATATTCATACAATAATACCTATCGAAATATTACCAAGATTTTACTTCAGAATAAAGAGTATTCAATTCAATTAGCACGTGTCACAAATACAATGCCAAGTAACATCTATCCAAGTCTACATTTTAAGAGACTATAACAATTTAACGAAATTCCTTTAGATTACGCTTCAAAGTACCAAAGAATAATAAAAAAAAGTATACTTTGAGCATACCGCCTCAATATATGCACTTGTTCACTTAAATATAAGTTTTAAACAAAATCCCAAACATCTTACCCAAATGATCGCTCAACAGATTACCAGCTAGTAACTTTTTGCCGCACGCCCAAAGGCATGCTCGAGACGGATCAATAACATCGTTAGCCGCCTGAGTTCCAGAAAGATCCTCGACATTATCCAGCTCCATTCGCACTGGGTCATGGGGTGGAAGACCAGCTGGGAAAACTATCTTGGTAGCTCCTCGAATCTCATCGAGGGCTTTGGCTACATCTTTTTGGGTTAAACACTTGCGTAGATCCACCTGTGAATAGGTTTTTTCTGTTCTGATCTGTTCTTTTATTATGGCGTTCCGAGTGTCACTTCGCCAGTGTCACGTTGAATGGAGAACCCACGAAAGAGGTTGTACGGTAAAAAAGAGATAATGTTAAAAAAATAATAATTGTTTGTCCTTTTATTATTTTTTCGGTATGACAGTCTATAATAATATTGTTATTGTTGTCACAATGCCTGCCTTATTTAACACATAAGTAATTATGTAGTAGAAATAAATTTATAATATATAATTATTACATTTTATAGATTTGCCATATTTATACAATCCACATTAACATAAATATGGACCAACCAAACAATTCAAGCAAACACCAAGAGAAAAACTAATATTTCAGTAAAATTACCCACACCGACCCATTTATGTAAGAAAGAATCAGTTAAATATATGTGTGCACGTAACCTCCGAACTACTACACCAAATTAGATTATGATGTATTTATTTATTAATACGTTATTGTCAGGAGTCATATTTATCCTTAAAATTGCTTTTTTGAACAATTATATTAACCGAAATAAGTGATAATTTGAAAAAAAATTCACCCTCAGGGGATATAAATATAATGTTCCAATTTTTATAATATACTTGTCTTGTATATGCAATAGTTTTCGATAGAATCGAATTTAAACCAGGCGAAGCTGCTGGCATATGCTATTGACGTCTATAAAGCAATTAGAATATTTTCCTATAAAAAAAAACGATTGAGTCGTATAACTTTAGTTTCAAAATTCAAATATTTCGCTTTTACGACGTATAAAATTTAATTGCTTCGCTATGTAACATTTTATACCTTACTATTTAGGTTTTGCGCCAAACAAAGTTAACAAGATTTATACGGTGAATTGCGGTACGAGGGCAACTGAGCCAAATACGTTACACTTTTGGCAAGAAAGTTGCAAGATAAAAAATTGCCGATGATAAGTTTTATTAAATAGAGCAAATTTGTCAGACATTTGGCAAACGTCTCTAACATCTTTTAAGATAATTGCAACGTCAAAACGAATGCAGCAAAATGAAAACTTAGGATGCAACCATTTTGTACAAGTCATCAATTTTATGCATTCTGTTTTAATACGTTTTATCTTATAAGGTCTATTTGCCCTTAGCTTTACTATATGGGCTTCCGGAAAACCTTTCTTAGTACACACTTACTACACTTTTTAACCTACCAACATCATCAACATCCGAATGGGAATCAAATCCACAACTGTGGCGTGCTCCATGACAGCATTAACTATTAAGTTACTTAAAAATCTTTTAAGGCAAGAACGAAAAAAAATGAACTCACGTGCTTCTTACTAATATACTCTTTAGCGGTTTCAGCAGCTTTCTTTAATACCTCTTGAAGGTTCAATGGCGGTGCGAGGCCGCAACGACGTCCCATCTCATCCTTGGCTATAATATATCCTGCTGGAGCACAGCGCTTTGCCCAAGGATCTTCCAACTTAAGTTCCTTTATCTTAATATAGGATAAAGGAGCTATTGTATTATGTATGCACATATAAATACAATATAAATTATAAAGTGACTTGTGTGTAAAAGAAAAAAAAAAAAGATATTTTTAATTATTTTGCTTTATTTTGAGACCGTCGCGGCCCAGTGGAGTGGCATCTGACAGTAAACGCAATAGTTGTCGTTTCGATACCATTCGCAGAATGAAAAATTACAATTTCTCCGCCCAGGTGGAAAGCGGAAGGCGGAATATCCTGAAACTAGGTTATAGGTGTATGTTGTACAATGTAATTGTAATTATATAAAAAGTACAGAAGCAATGGGCACGTGCCATCACATCACTCTTATCACCAATATGCCCCAGATTTTCAAATTGATCAGATGAAACGGAAATCGTGGAGCGCGACGGATTTCTATTATCTGCAGTAAATCGCTTATATACTTCGGATATATCATGCTGTGATTTTTATATTTTCACTATTCATATTGTTTTTTTTTTTTCAATTTGTTTACATATATTTTAATTTTCACAACCTATTTTTTATATTACTTTTTTAACAATAAATTACTTCTTTTTAGTACAAAAAATAATATAAGCAATACTATTTTTGTGCAGTTTTTATTAAAACCTAGGGCTACTTCATTCTCCTCTTTCCCACAGATTTTTGTGACTTAGTTTGTTGAACGTAACTCAACTCCAATTTTGTATAGTAATTAGCTCAATAATATATAAAAAACACAAAAGCTTACCTGATCTTCAGTCAATCCTTGCATTTCTGGTGGAAGGAAAGTGCCATGCTTATGCAATTCTTCTAGTTCATAACAAATTCTAGTGACTTTCAACCTTCCATTAAATATGGCCACAATATCTTTCACTACTTCATCAATTGACTTATTTATGTTAGTTTCATATAAAAATTGGTTGTCGTCGCCTCTTTTTACGTGGAGAATTACCATTATAGCTTTTTTCGTAGTTCACTTCGCTGCTAAGAATGTGTTTGATATTGAACAAATACGTTGCTATTGAATCGGTTGCTATAGTAACTCAGATAATTAAATTTCTCTATGGAAATAATAAAGGGATGTGGAGGCACAGTAGTAAAGCGTTTGATTATAATAGCAACGGTCGTGATTCGATGACCCGGAGTAACAAATTATTTTTATTTTTTGGCTCTGGAGAAAAGACAAAATGTGACGTTAAGTTCCATCAGTCAATACACAATTTGAATTGGATTTATAAATAGTAAAATTCATAGTTATCTGTAATTTTTGAATTTTTTTTCATACATTATAGTTTAAAATTAACATTATACATATATAATTTAAATCCAGATGGCTAAGATTGTGTGCTCATTGTGACTCAATTAGGATAGTCCTATTTTAGGTTAGTAGTTGTGAAATTAACTAAACTAGGTTATTTGATTTTTTTTAAATATAACAGGAGACGATGGTCGTAGGTTCAATCCCAACCCGAGGAAATAAATATTTTTTCTTTTCTATAACATAACCAAGTATCTTAACACATTATTATCTCTAAAGATGAAAAATAGACTAAAAATTCACTATTCAACATATTCAATTCTCACACATTGCAACAAAGTAAATATTTTATTTATTCCTATGAAAACTGAATAATATAATCGACACTATTTGCCCTATGTGTGGGAAAAATTCAAATGGTAAAATAACAAAGCTGGAAAATAGAAAGAACCACCTGCACAGTTCCCAGATACAGAATGCAGGTGCTGAATATACGTAGATCCAAACTTAAACTTAGAAATGGTCCAAGTACTATAGACTTTGCAAATAATCTTACGTGCTTTTCAAACTTAATGTAAGAGGTTTTCTTATTCAAATGATTATATTGTAATAAATTTACGTTAGTTATAAAAAACAATATTTTAGAGAGGCCATCGTGGCGCTGGGGCACAATAATGCAACTGTAAAGATTACGGTTATGGGTTCGATTCCCACACTCGGGGAATGACTTATTTAATATTTTCATTTCTTTCCACTAGTGACGAGGCAAAGTGTAGCGTAGAATTTCGTCACTCAATTGCTTTCAGCATTCAGCGGAAAGTGTAGCACTGTCTATCCTGCTACGTGCGGGATGGAGCTGTGTATTACGTTGAATGCAAAAATAATAATACAAATTATAATATAAAAAAATAACTATATCGTTAATATAATTATCTTTTTTTCTGTCCCAATTCCTATTGATTTTGACGTATGATTTTAACACGCTTACTTTAATTAACATTTAAAAAAAAAACGAACTTTTCGCAACGTTTTTAAAATATGTATGAAATATTGAAAATTTTGATAAAACGCGTTGGAACTTTTAGGTACGGATTATTCTTTATTCGGTATGTTTCGGTAAAGACTATATTGAATTCGACGACTGGCATACAAAATATGATGAAATTTTAATATATTCATAGCTATTAAGCTAGCTGTTACGTGGCGTTGTGCTGCGCAGTGTGCAGTCAAATGTAGTAAATCGAACGGATCATTTTGTACTTTTAATTTAGTTATCCTGTGTCAGATAAAATAGAAATAATCTTAATAGATATGTTCATATAATCTTAAAATTCTTAAATTAGTTTAAAATAATTAAGTATTTCACACTTTTTTGCGTTACGTTGTATACCCCATAAAACAGAGTGGGCAAAGGGAATTTAATAGTTTATTTTATTTGAAGTAAAATATGATAAATTGCTAGTATAATCGTTTAGAAATTTTGGTGCAATTCAATTAGAATCAATCAACATGTTCAATTAAATTCAATTCAATTCATATCATAATACAGAAATTGTTATAGTTAATCAATGTCACTTCAGAAACTATCAATTTGGTATGGTCTTAGTAGTAGGTCTAATATAAATCCTATTGATTTACTAATATTCTGCCTTTAAATTATAATAGTTTTAAGTTATAAATTTGTTTCACATTACAACCGCATATAGCAGGGTAGGCAGAGGGAACCTAGTGTTAAGACACCCCGTTCCCCATATTTCGAGACATCGCGGGTACTGTGGCGGAATTCAATTGGCTTGCTTTGGTGCCAGAGTGAAGAAATGAAAATAATAATAAATAATAATTTATTCCGCCGAGTGGGGATCGAACTCACAAGCGTGGTGCATAATATAATTATATTTTTAGCTCCGTAGAAAACATATCATATTAGATTTTCTTTTGAATTGACTTACAAGTTAAAAATAATAAAAAGGTAAATTAAATTTAACCTCAAACCCATTACAACCGTTAATCGCTTATACCTTAGCCCCGAGCCACATCATCCGGACCACTGAGCTGGTGCGGTACATTAGACAAAGGTTGCGCGGACGAGGACGGCAATTTATAAAATATTGTATCGTATTGATGAACTTGAGGGACGTCGAGTGGTTCATTTATAACCTAGTAAATGGAAACATTATTATTTACGCATATGTTTTCTTTTAAAGGGGGGAATGTAAATGTGTTAATGGGAACGGAATTTCTTCACACTATATTCCCGGGATCCTTCGCCTACCTTGCTATGTGTGAGAACCAGCGTGAAGCTAAAAAAGGTTTTGTTTTATTCTGTCATGTGGATGCTTGAAGTTAGATAAAAATAAGTAATATACTTAAATTTTTTTGTTTCTCTCTCTATATCTCTGGCGGTGTAGCTTGAAAGTATGAACTGTAAAATGCTACGGTCTCTGCGTACCTCTTTTGCCTCGTCTACTGCCACCCATTCTCTTCATATATGCCTTCTGGATAGTCTTCATGTTTGCGACGTGACTTCTTCCTTCAATACCAATACTTGTGTGAGTATGGGAGACCCTATTGTCTCTTATCACTTATACTTGCTTGCTTGTCTGCTAAACTGACTCCGCATATCCTATGAAGAGATATAAATTTAAAGTAAATAAATACTTATATATTTTTGTAAAAGCTACCAAAATATCAATAACTATAATCTAAGTTGTACTTATTTTGTAAATTTGAGTTTTTAGAGCACATACAAAAATAATTTTAAATTCTTAACAATCAATACTCAGTATTAAAACTCTTCTCCAACTGAGTCACTGAATGACAAACAGAACACTCAAGATCAAAATTAAATATATAAATTCCATAGCGAATGTAGAAGAGCACTGAGAGGCTTTTATTATAAATTTGAAGAGTTTGTTTGGTTGAACACACTTGTCTCAGAAACTAATGGATCGCAAAAAATCGATCCTGTAGCTCTCACTTATTTCCATTTGACAAAGCAGACGCAGCCGCAGGTAAGCGCTAGTCCATTATATATAATTCAAAAGTGCACTATTCCGAGCTGTCAACAGCATTTGCCTATAAATTTGAAACGCGTGTATCCTGTGTTAAAGCTATACGTTTTGCAACCATGAAAACATTAAGCTGGTAACGACAGCTTTATAGATATATTCTTTAGCTCCAATAGCACGTAAATACATACGTACATACATTGTGATATAGGAAAATGTGCGTTCACAATTTGTAGAACATTTTGTTTGTAATCTATTTTTAATAGCTTATTGGTTTTCAGTTTGTGTTGTTTGTTCGTTTTTTTTGACAGCTTTAATAGTTTAAGCGTGTGGTTATTTTACTGAAAGTATTATTTTTATTTTATTTGATGACAGTTTTTTGTGTCATATTGTATCCCGCAAATGGCAAAGTAAGCTTAGGGAACCTAATGTTTAGACGCTCCTTTACCCATTAAGACGCTTCCGTTCTTCCAAATGATAGTTTATATCCTTCCTGGCTAAATGTACAATCCCAGGTTCCCTCTGCTTACACTGCTATGTGAATTACTATTATTGGTTCAATCAAACTATATTGGCCGTCGATGTTACCTCGGACATTTGTAATGTGATACACAACTCTTAGTTATATTAAAAGTGATATTTTAAAACATAAAGTGTAAATACAATAAAAAATAAAACACTAATCTCTGTATATGTTGGATTCTCTCTTTTCCTATTAACTTTAAGGCTTCAGATAGAGTGAACCTAGTGTAAGGATAGTCCGTTCTATCTTAAGTGGCGAAACCCACCGCCGCTTTTTGACTATCTAAACATGGAAATAAAAATAAATTGAATGTAGTCATTCCCGCGCGTGGTAATTGACTCTACAATGTTCTCGCTTATAGTCAGATGCCCACGCCCAGAGTACCACGACGACCTCTAAAAGGAAGGAAGAAGGATAATTAAGGATAATTTAAAAACTTACTTTAAAAGAAAATAACAGAAAAATCATCTCATATATAA
Organism: Heliconius numata; assembly: GCA_016802625.1. Taxonomy (NCBI): domain Eukaryota; kingdom Metazoa; phylum Arthropoda; class Insecta; order Lepidoptera; family Nymphalidae; genus Heliconius; species Heliconius numata. Next base: position 993,865 of record JAEBDU010013219.1, read on the forward strand.
AAAAATCTACCATTGTTCCAGATCCCAGGGCGGTGTGCGCACAGGCACGGCCATGACTTATCTACAGAACTACCAGAGCTATTAGATGCACCTCACGATAATAGCTCGCATCATGGAAAAGTAAGCAAGTTCATAGTTTTTTATAGTTATATACCATTCCTCCGAGTGAGAATCGAATCCACAACCGTCGTGCCTAAAATCGCACTCCTGTGCCCCTGTGCCATGGTGGCCTCTGCTATAATGTAAATGAAGGAAATTCAGCATACGTTTAACAAAAACTTGGGAGAACTTGACTAATAAAATATGCAAGATTTGAACCCGTAATATACATATCTAAAACACAAACCTTCATACAAACAAGCCAATATGACAATTATAGATAATATTATATTACACTAATGCCACTATTTATTTAGGTAACCCAATATAAGCATATTTGCTCAGAACAAACAGACCGTTAAATCCAAATATTGCATAACTTACACTTATCTACATGATGTCAAGCGTTGAGGCCGCTTTGGCACAAGGGCACGAGCGTCTGACAATAAACGTGATGGTCGTGGTTTCGATTTCCACTCGAGAAATGAACTCATTCTGGTATCGAGGCAAACCGCGGCGCAACTCGCGATGTCTTAACACTAGGTTCCCAATATCTTCTTGCCTACCTATTTGCATGAAACTAAAAAAAACAGGAATTGAACCCTCAAAAGTTATGATCAAATATGTTCTTTAGGACTATTGTTCCATGTTATGGTATTCCATAGAGTCCTATATCCTCGACTCTACTATTATCCTATATTACACCCAAAGAAAACGCTATCATTCCATTATTTTTTCATATATTTATTTTTTTACTATATTTTTTATCGTCTGGAAAGTTCTGAGTCTTTTGTAAAGCTTTCAAATTGTAAGATACGCTACAGCAAGTAACTTGTTTCTAAGTTTCAAACCTCAAACTGGAAACATATTTTAATATTTTCTATTTTTTACTAACGCAATTATTTGTTTTACATGAAATAGTAGTATGTTCATTTTCTTGTATGTAACGCTGCATTCCGCGAGAAGAGCAGGCCGAGGGAACCTAGTGTTAAGACACTTCGTTCCCCACGTTTCGCCGAATGCTGGACTCAACGCTGGGCTTGGCTTGGTGTCAGAGCGAACAAGATTAATTAATAAAAGAACCCACCACCACGTTACATCACATCTTGGTGCCCCTTGAACGTCGCCATAATGGATTCATGGCAAAATTTTGTCGTGTTTTTTATGCATTTTGAACCTGTTATAAGAATGTAAAATAGGTATCGCTAACCAGCTTGATAAAGTTTCGGCCATTTATTTTAATGAGCCACAAGTGCTAAACGGACTGACATATCATTACATTTTCTCTGGCAAGTCCACAAAATGCGGTAAATACCTATCTGTAATTAAACTAAACCTTTGCTTTTTCAGCTTAATTTATAAAATCAAAATCATCAATTTATACAACAAATTTCTATGATTTTTTTTTATTTTTATGCTGTATTTAGTAGGAGGCATACAAGTCCACGTCGTACCGCACAATTATTGGAACATTGTATGTTGAGTGATGGAACTCAATGCCGCACTTTACCTTGTTACCAGAACGAGGAAATGAAAACATCTCATTTCTTTTAGGGAATCGAACCCACAGCCGTTGCGTTTACAGGCAGATGTTGTGTCACTGTGCCAGATCGATCTCAAATTAAGTATTTCTAAAATAGATGTATATTTTTATTGTACTTTTATATACATTGACAAACTTTTTATCTTTTATATCACTTCACTATCGTCGTTTCATTTAACGATATATTTTATGGCAAGAATAAAGTTCCGCAAAATACTGGCAAAAACAGTAGTGGATTGACAAATTGAAGTCGTCGGCTCTTGGAGTTAAAATTTGCATATGCCACTGTTGTTGCGAATCATGTCGCTTAGTTTTGGTCTATGTCATGAAATATAGCGATTGAAAGTTCCTACAAAAAAAGTAGCTTTTTTTTAAACTCCCGTAAACTTTTGTACCCACCATAAATATATATAGGCAGAGCGAACTTAATGTTCAGATACTCCGTTTTGTGTTGAGTACCAGTACTCAACGTCGCACTTTTTCTTGTAACCAAAGCGAGGAATTGAAAAACATTTGGCATACGCACCAAGAACCACAACTTACAGAAAGAAGTTTTAAATTGTGATACCCGTTCTTTAATCCGTCGATCGAGATTTATGAAATTTATAAAAAATTTAAAACTTCCAAATAAGATTTCTTTAACAAGTTACTATTATTTTAAATTGAAAGGAATATTCTTTAAACGTCATACATTTAATGCTTTATAATGATCATATAATATTCACCTCTGTACCCCATACCTTGTCCCACATCCAACCCTCTGATACGTACACTGATTGTAAATTCCAGCCCGGTCTGTTTTTATTAGAGCCTTGTTTAGCGCCTGCGATGATAATGCGGGGAGACAGGTTGTTTGTGTTGGCTTAATTCTGGATAACGTCTCTTCACACCAAATTGAGTATCTTCATTAGTTTCGCTCAGCTTAATGCGGTGGAGGGGATGTGGTTCGTCTGAACTGCCTTTTATATTGGAAGTTTCCTTTTTTATATATTTAGTTGCTTAAATTAGATTAAATTGTATAGTAACTGTTTACTAATAAATTTATTTAACTTCATTAAATATTTTATTCTGCAATTGAGTATTCAGTTTTTTTTATTCTTCATTTACATCACAATGTCTAAACATTGCTTATGAAGTGGCAAAACCTTAAACTGCAGCTTGATTTCAAAGGATCGAGCAGTAAATCTGAGGAATCGAACCCGAAACCAACGTACATACGAGTACATTATGATGTACTCGTATATGCGATGATTTCGGGCCAGCTTATGAGTTGTCTGACTATGACAAAAATAACAGAAAATTTAAAAAAACACCAAAAAATAAACAAGTCCAGTAAAATTAATTTACTAAAAGTATTAAAAGCGTTTATACCGAAAACAAAAGCACACGACAATTTAAACACTGAGCTTCGGTTAGTCGAATTGTAGCGGGCGCTTTGTGGTCGCTGTCCCTGTAGTGTATGGAACTTGTATTTCTTCCTACTACTAGAATAGAATAGAATAGAATAGAGATATTTGTTTTAAAATGGAGGGTACTTGTAATTTTAAGGTAATTTTCGTTACTAAATTTCAATTTTAAGGTGGAAAACTCATGCGAGCTTTTAGCTTTTACTTAGGTTTCTTCTTATATTTCTATGTTACAATATTTGACTAAAATTTTATGTAAAGTATTTATATTTTATTTATTTTTCTTTATGAAACCGGACTTATCCAAATATTATATAACTTATATTTATCTATGTTTATATTCGATTCGAGTTTCGGTTAGTCGAATTGTAGCGGGTGCTTTGTGGTCGCTGTTTCGATGTAGTGTATTCCATACACATTGTATTTCTAGGTACAACTAGAAAGGAATACAATATAGATATTTTTATATGTTTTAAAACGGAGGGTAGTTGTAATTTTAAGGTCATTTTCGTCTGTAAGCTTGTTTTAGGGTAGAAAACTTTGATATAGTGTTACTTAAACATTTTTTTAAGAAGTTTCTTAACATTATAACGCATGATAAGCAAAATCTGATTAAGAGCTGAAATAAATTCTTTTTTATTTCTTTTTTTTTCTTGACGAGGACAATGGTGCGATACAGAGTTTGACTATGAATGTAACGATTGTGGGTTCAAACCCAGGACTGAACTATTTTCATTTCCTCGTTCTGCCGACCTACATGTACATATACATATATTTACACATATTTTTATGGCTGCAGTATCCCTTATTATTATTAATAAAAAAAAACCACCGAACCAATACCTCTAGAAATTAGACAAACAACTAGAAATAACTAAATCAAAATCGGTTTATGCATTTGGAAGTTACGATGCTATAGACAAACACACACATACTTATAACACAAAAATATATTCATACATATTTTTGTAATTCAACTTCGACTCTCAAAGTCGCTCCTCTTCAGTGGAAAGGCGAACAAATGCACAAAATAATTGGATTATGTTTGATTCAAGCGCTCTCGCAGGACTTACCTATGCAAATTGTCTTTGTGTATTCTCCTTTAGTTAGCGTACTTTTTCCAATAACAGGCCATTGTACTTACGCTACTGACAAGTTAACTTAAAGTTACGTTTGTCAATGCTTAAAAGTATCTAAACGCGACGGTTGTAGGTTCGATTGTTACTAGTGCTCTGGTAACAGGACAAAGCGCCACTCGCGCACAACGTTTTGACTATCAAGAGGAAGTGGAAAACGGAGTGTCTTAACATTAGGCTTACTCTGACTACACTGTTATATGTAGAGTGATACAGCATAAGTCTGAAAGAGGACAAAATATTTGACAAATGTTTATTATCTCTAATATGCAAGAAAATAGAAAAACGTATTAAAATATCACTAAGTTTTTTTTATAATGCGAAAGACATGTAAAGGTAAAAAAATTATCACGTAAGGTTTTCAGACGATTTTTAAGTTTGCCTTTCTCTACTAAAACACCAATAGGTTTACTACCCTACTATTAGGGTTAAAATCGTATTCCCTCGAGCAACCCTCCTCTGCAATTATTATTCCGGTCAGCGGTATGTAAAAACGGTGCGTGATCAAAATCTCATACCCTAAGCTGGTAAATATAAATATAGGGAACTGAACGTATAGATCGATATATGATATGGTTATAATTTTCATATTTTTACATACAAATTTGTATAGATAAAGTAGTACTTAGTACTTAAATACTTAATCTGATCTTAAGTTGAGGATTTTAGCTTGTCGGTTAAAATAGCTGATAATTTCTTTTGCAATTCTAGCCATTTATAATCGAGCCGAGTGAACTAAAGGAGTTTAACAATATTATGTACGAGTATATCTCTCTATATAAGAGATCCTTAACGCCGAGACAGTCCTTTCTCCACTTCCCGTCCTATATTCGAGACATTGCGCGCTCAGTGGCGGAACTCGATGTCGCAATTATCTTCCCCCACATTGCCCCGTTTAGAAATTGAACTCACAGCTATCGCGAGTACACTCAATCGCTGCGTCACTACGCCACAACGGCTTCTTTTTATATTTTTTCTCAAATTGTATGGAAAATAAGCAAGTTTACAACAATTCTAATCACCACTAACATGAGACCACATCAAAGGCAATATATTAAATTCCATTAGCTCGTCCTTATGTTAACTTGTTGTGTGGCTTGTTACAAAATTGTATAGAATAAATAGCATTCTATATTGTTGTAAATTTAATATTCAATTGGAATATCTTTATATTTTTACCTTAGATATTTTCTACGCAGACAAAGCGCGGCGTTGAGTTCCGCCAAACAACAGGAAATAACTCGTTAAAACACTCCATTCTCTATTTTTCATTCTTTTTTCCGATACTTAACATAACTCTCTATATACTAATTTTTAATTTTGAATATTTCCCTCAATGGAAATCGAATTGGAAACAGTCAGTATCGTACCAACTGCGTTGTACTCTACTAAGCTAAGCTATGGAAGAAAATAATATCCATTGCTAATCTCTCCTGGGTGCCCGCCAAGCTCTTAACTTACATCGAACTAGTTTATCTGAACTGGATTATGCATCTCAATTTTATCTGGAACGTTTTTAATTTCAACGTTTATTATCTGTGGAATATTTTATTCTTATGTATTTGATAAGGTTATAAGATTTTATTATTGAATATCTTAAAGGATAACTGTGTTTTTTTATTTTGAGATATGTAATATATTTTGCCGTTACGTTACTTTTATTTTGATATTATAAACTACTTAAAAGAAGTGGCTTTACTCTTTTTTCCGGAGAGCGAGGAAAGAACTGCGTCAATGAAGCGAAAAAAACCCGAAACTCAACGCCGCGCTTTGCATCAACACCAGAACGAAGGAATGAAAATATAAACATTTTATTTCCTCGAGTAAAAATCGAACCCACAATTTGTCGCACGCTTGTGACCCCTGCGCCGCGACTGACCTTACTTATATGAGTCTGTAGAATGTATATAAAGTTTCAAACTAACACTTAATGTGATTTAGTAAAGAGCGCAATATTGTACTGTTAGGCGGACATTACGTTTGTAAATAATAATAGTTAATCTGTTCTGGGTCCTCGCCAAGAGGTGAAATGTGGCCTCCTTCCTCCAGTTGAAAGCACTGCACTATCTCAAGTGCTAGGGTATACGCGATTAGAAAAATGTTTCGCCTAAAACTCTATAAAGGCGTTTTATAATTTTTTTGAGTATAGTTCATATTTTTAGGTGTTGGCCCAGATTTAAGAAAAAAAAAAGTTTTTAGAAAACGTTTTTTTTTTAACTTAGCGGGATATGAACCTGCGCTATTGGAAACCCTTCAAAAAGACCTTGGAGGATTGTAAAACGCACAATAGTTGAATATAAGTTATAAGGAAATTCTTCTTATTTTAAAATAATTAACTCAGCGTATTGTATGACATCCACACCAATGAAAGTAAATCTCCGTTAGAGACCGTCGGGGCACGGGGATATAAGCGTGCTAGTGTAAACGTGACGGTTGTGGGTTCGATTTTCACTCGGAGAATAAATCTTTACGTAATATTTTCCTTTCCCTGACTCTGGTGAAGAGGCACAGCGCGGCGTTGACTTCCGCTGCACAACACGAAAAACCTCATGAAGTCGGGCGGAAAATGGGAAACGCAAGTATTTTAATAGAAACGGAATATATTAGCGAAAAGTTGTCAGGTACCCTTTGCCTTCCCTGCTATTTATGAGAAGCAGAAAAACACTATATTTTCGAACGAAAATCGAATCTACAACTATACCGTGTAAGGTCAGACTGACGACTGTACAAAGACGACTTAATACTTATTACAAATTATTTACTAAAACTATTCGAGCAACATTTTATCACAGTCTGCTAAGTTTCTTTTAAGTGACTTGACAGATGTCATTGATATCGTCTTTTTTGGTTTATATTAAAATGAAAAATATACTTTACGGTGAGAGCTTGTAAAATTTTCTTGATATTATATTTTTTATTATCTTTTATTTTTATTATTATTATATGTCGATCGGTGGGGAACAGAGTATCTAGTAACACTGGGTTCCTTCTACTTATTTTCCTATATGCGGAATACAGCATGAAGCTAAAAAATAATATAATATATATTACAGGAAAGAGGTGGCTGGTCACAATGGAGTGAGTGGTCTCTCTGTTCCCGGACCTGTGACGGCGGGGTGTCGAGGCAGCTCAGGACCTGCTCCTCACCTGCAGGCTGTAGGGGAGAGCCGGTGCGATACAAGATTTGTAATATGCAGGTATGGTACTTTGAGTATTGTTTAACTAATTGGAATTGCAGGATATTGTTGGTTCGATCCCTACTTTCTAATGTCTCATTTTCATTTTCCCGCTATACTAGGATTAAATTCCGCCACTCTGCGTATTGAGTCTGTCTCCGTCTGTCTTATGTCTCTAATTTGAAGTAAATGCTGCGTATTCCGGAAAGAGAGAATGAAATGTTAATAAATTAATTAATATTTTAGTGTTAACACGCATTGCCTCGATAATTCCACCGAAAATAAGGAACGGAAATTTCTTAATATGGATAGGTTCCCTCTGCCTTCTCCTGAAACTTAAAAAAAACGTATAGATACTTAGAAACGGTATTTTTGGAAACCGTATTTTCCCACAAAATTTACGATTTCCAAACTAATTTCAGGTAACAGTAAGTGTTGGTATAAATCAAAGTTTTATAGGTTCAAACCGTCCAGTGTTCCTGAGGAAATTGAGTATTGTTAGCTAATAACTTCTTTTGTTTATTTACGATAATTAGAAACGTGATGAATGAGATTCTTATGTTCTTCTTATCCATTTCCTTGATCAAGAAATAAAAAGAATATTCAACTGTATGGCTTAACATTGCGCTTTCTCTTGTTACCAGAACGAAAAAAATAAAATAACTCATTCCCTCTAATGGGAATCAAACCCACAACGGTTGTGGGTTCTTCTGCTCTATCTTATTCTTATCTATGCTTGGACATTTGACTACCCACCAAATTAGTTTTAGTAATAGCTTTAAGTAGCTATTTCTTAGTCTCAGTCTACATTATAATGAAAAATGAGATAATAATATATTTTTTCACTCTACACACAATACGGGTAAAATGAAAAGATTTTTTGATGAAACATAATTGAAGTACCCCCCAGGGCAGCACAATGACGTTTCAGTAGACAAGTGACTTACCTTATTCTAGAGTCTAGTGTCTAGACTTTATAGCTCTTGAATATTTAAATACTAGAGATCGTTAGCGACGCTTTAAATTTTGATATATATTCATATTCTCTTTATTATTTAATGAAGTGTTAATAATCTTGAAAGTACTACTTACTATAAATTATTTAATAGTTTTCGTTGAATTATATTTGTATAATTAAATACGATGATTGTAACTAAGAACGTAATTCTAGATAACGTACCTACTCTATCTTTTTCGTTCGTTTCGACTCTTTCTTTTTATCTAAAACATGAAAAATTTCCAGGGTGACAAATATATTGAAATACAAACAGAAAAAAGAATCTTTAATTTTATTAATGTTTGTCTGTCTGTTTATCGGTTTGTTTCTTGAACTATGCTTCCCCTTAATAACTCTACCTGCTAAATATGGGATACAGGGTGAAGTAAAAAAAAAATGACAAATATAAAGTTATATAAGCCACTCCCAACATAATCTGTACAGAAGTAAACATAAAATTGTCACTCAGGCACTGAGACGCTACCGGCGCACAGTAATGCCAGTTAATCCCCGGACTGAGGACGGCGTGGGGACCGAGGACTGGCTTAAGCACCACGATGATGTATTTTTGTACAAAGCCTACTTGTTACGATCTTATTCTTTAGGCAATTTCGCGTTTTGTTGAGGAAATCTTTAGCTTCACACTGTATTCCATGTAGCAGAAGGATAAATGAAAAGAAGGAGAAGGATACGTGGAAAGAAACTCGTGTTAGGACACTCTGTTCCATTAAAATTCCGTTCCGTTCCAAACTTTCCGCCAACTTTATGAGGCATTACGTATTGTTGTGTGCCTGGTCATCAAGAGCGAAAACATAAAATATGAAATATTTCATTCCTCCTAGTGGAAATCAAACCCAAAACCTGTTGCCTTTATAGTCACATTGGCCCCTAATATAATAATGTAATAATATAATATCAAAATGATTATATTATTACAGTCCTATCCTATCAAGTTCCTGGTAAAAGATCCACACGAACTTCTAAGCTCGCAAGTTCCTCCGTAAGCTGCTATTGATAGTTGTAAACAATTTTAAAGTAATATTGCCCAAACGAGGTGAAGACTTGGCTTTTAGCGCTGGAGTACCCTGTGATTAATAGCACCACTAGTCCGAGTTACTAACACCGTACTAGATATTAATTATTTTCTTATAAAATCATACTTTTTAAAAATTCGTAACTCTAAATATAACTCTTATATCTAAAATGTAAATCTTAAATTTAGTATTATATGGACGACCATTTTTAGCTCATAACAAACATTAAGTTCTGTCTTTCATACCAAAATCTAAAATTGAGCGGAAGGTGGGAAACGGAATATCTTAACACTACCCTTTCCCGTTCCCTCTGCCCACTCTGCTATAGATATAGGATGGATACAGCTTGAAGCTATAATAAATATTTATAGAGAATTTAATCAATTATAGAAATTTTTATATCAACTAAAGAAAATTTAACCTAGCTCCAGTTATTGGAGATAAAGTAATGTTGAGATGTCAGATGTGTTATTTATTCATGCTTTATCCCACTTACTCGTATAGCAGGGTCGATAAACCCTGTTGCCTATTATAGATATAGATATTGCTTGTTTGGTGGCGGAACATCACTCTTTGTCTCGTTACCAAAACGGAGAAATGACTAATTCACTCCGAGTGTCAGTCGATCACGCAATTAAAATAAAAATTATAAGTACAGATAATAGCTTAAAACTAATACTAAAAATGGTGTGAATGAGGACAATACCAGAGCAACTTTAAGAAGTTAGTAGGTAACTTGATTCATAAGAGAATTGTATTGTTTTGTTATTATGTAACAGATACTTCTTTATCAGGATGAAATTTTTAAATAATTTAGAATAAAACAACTAATATTAAATTAGAAAATAGATTTAATTTTTATATATTTCAATGACGCGACGCTCGTGGCTTGTATTTCCATTTGGGAAATGAATTATTTTCGTTTTCACACTGGTAAGAATACAGAGCGCGGTGTTGAGCGCGGTTTGAGTTGCAGGTTATACTGCAATGCCGAGGATAGCATATGAGGAACAAGCGATGGAACCGGAATGAATGGGATTCAATAACACTATAATATTTTACAAGTTATAATAAAATTGCGAACGACGATATATCCTGATGAAAATATAACACACGCAAAATGTATAACATTACATAAATCGATTTAAATATAAACAAAATATTTTTCCAGCTCTTATTATAATTAAGTTCTTTCTTCTATAAAAGTGGAGAAGAAAGAGAAAAGCTTATTATAATTACGACCACAATAAGCTATATCTGTTGTTTTGCTTTGTTTAATTCCAATTATGTTTGACTGTAAATATTATATGTATGTACATACATACACGACTTGCATACTAAATATAATATTAAATCGATGACCCAATTTCGAATTTTGATTCACCAAAATTTGTTGGGACGATTCGAACACGATTGTAACTACTATTCGTAAAATATAATACCTTATTTTAGTTGCTTCTAGTAATAATAATAAATTCGGGGCCGTCGTGGCAAACTGGCACAGTGTTTGACTATCAACGTGACGGTCGTAAGTTCGATGCCAACTCGAACTACTAAATTATTTTCACTTCGTCATAATTTTAACAAGACAAAGCGTGGTGTTGGGTTGCGCCACTCAACATGCAATGCTTCCAGCATTCGGCGGAAATTGGGGAATGGAGACTCTTAACACTAGATTCTGTCTGAAGTTTGCGGAATACAGTGTGAATTTAAAAAAAGATTTTTAGATAAACAGTTAAAATTTTACTAGAATAATATTCGTATATGGATCTGGTTAGACAAAAGGCAACGTTAAGCGCGGGCTTTGCCTCGACACCAAAGCCGAGAAATGAAAATCGAGAAGGAATCGAACACAAAACCACGTCTACTGTCACACAATTGCACCCCTGCGCCGAATGTCTTCTATTTTTTTTACATTACTTAAACATGTAAAAATAACAAATTTCCTCTCGTTGTGTGGTAAATCGGAGCATGAGGGAACCGCTACGGCTTTCAACCGCCAGTTAAATTCACGACGGGCTGAGCTCTACTAACCCCCTCATTATGGGCCCTCCCAGAAATACTATATCACATCCGCGTTTATGTTATACCAAGAATTTTACGTCATTTTTTGTATGTTTATATTTGGAGAGGAATTCGTTTTTCTTTTCTTTTTAAGTGTATATTATATTTATAAGTATCTATACAGGGTGGAATTGTCAGCGCCTCTTTAAATGAAACCACAGTTTTAACTACTCTATAAAAGCCTAATATAATTCGGAAAAAAAATAATTCCCAAAAATGAAAAAGTTATTTTTTCAAACAAAATAAATAATAAAATTATCGTTTTAAAATAAAACGCCATTTGTAAAGTATAACATAGGCACGCACACACTTACCTGTCAAAGCGGCAACGTCGCATACGTATGTGTGCGTGACACGAAATACAGGTATGGATAAAAATCGTGAAATGAAAAAAAAATCCTACGTCCAAAATGTTGAGGTACCTTGATTAATTTCTTAGGTGTGGGTTTGAAATATATTACCCTATATGCAGTTTCAATAAAAGAAGCGCTGCCTCTTCCACCCTGTATAAGAATGAAATCCTGTTTTTGACATATGAAGTGTCGTTGAACTCATAGCAGTGCGAATAAAAATTACACTGTCGATTTTTTATATATTCATTTTATAATTATGTATAATATTTTATAAAAAATAACATAGAAATTATAGCAGGAAAACATAAACGAAGTAAAGACAATAAAGTAAAACAATTATACCTAAATGAATGGGGAAAATTTTCTGAATCAGCATTCAATATATCTACTCAATATGCACCCTTAGGAATAATTATGATGAAGTCACGGCAGCGGCATACCATTTGATTGTAAGTGGTTATGGGTTCGATTGCCAGGGCAGAGATAAACTATTTTAATTTCCTCGCGCTGGTAACATGACAAAGCGTGGCGTTGAGTTTCGCCACTAAACATACATTGTCTCGATAATTGGTTGGTGCATGGAGAGCGGAGTGTCCTAACACTACTTTGCCTGTGCCTATCCCATAAACTGGATACAGCGTTAAGCTACAAGTAATACTAAGAATGACGTTTTTGTTAATAATAATAAAACTCCCAGCAAAATAACATCGAAGCAACCTTCAGAAACAATCAAAGCGGAACAGTGATTAAAACTTGAAAAATATATAAATATTTATACAAAGATTAAATATTCAGAATGAAAATTACTTCGCGCGAATTTTTGATTTTGTTTTCATCATTTTATTATTAATTTAAATAACTTGATGATTAAAATAATTTATACAAAATTATTTGGTATACAGGATGACGCTAGTGACAAGTCACTTTGCTTATAATAATTATCGTTTGAGAAAATTATGCTGCTTAAAAGATCCTCCATCGTTAAGCTAAATCATGTCAGTGTGTAAGTACCACGGTTGAGGGTTCGATTCCTACTCGAAAAAATGAAATATTTAATATTTCCATTTCTTTTGCACGCGCAATGCCTCGAGAACATCGGTTGAAAGTTGGGAATGGATTGTCTCAATACTAGGTTCCCGCGTTCGCTCTGCCTACCCTACCTAAAGCAAAAACAACACCCTCCAGTATTTTTCATTTTTTTGGGTCACTCTTTCTCCTGCATATAGCAGAGTAAGCAGAAAACACAAGAACATAGAGCACAAAACACTTCATACGGCATTCTCTACATGGTGATTGGAGGAATTTCATGCCGCTCTCTGTCTACCAAAGCGGGAATATTCCAAAAAAATACTGTTATAAACAGATGAGTTGCGTGACACCTTTTCATATCAACCATTCAATAATTACAAAAAACCACAACTATTTCAACCGTCTACGCTAACTCTATATAATATTCACACTTTTCGAAAAAAAAATTCTAAAAAAAGGTCTACCTTCGGCGTCAAGCAGCTCGTTGAAGAAACAAAGCATGCCCCAATCAGATTTAAAAGCGCCAGCAGTCAATAAAGAGAAGGCAAATAACAATTCTTATTGTCATTCCGCGCGCTACCCACTTTGTCTAAGCGTTGGTTTACATGGACCGCTAAAGTATTATTGAAATTCTTTGAGATAAAACGTTTTATATAGTCTAAAGTATATTCTAAGTTGGTTTTGGTACTACATAACCTTGTGGTTTATAGATTTCTATTACTTATATTTAATTCCATGTAACAATTGAATTTGCAATTTCACGTCAACCGTTTTGTGTAGTTACTCAAACCATAGGTTGTTTAAAGAGCATAGTTATCTATTAAGGAATCTTATCAATTATATAATAAAAACTATTTCATAACGTATTTATTGTTGTTTGTTATATCTCATTATATAAAATTATCTTATATGATTCCAAACTTAAAAATTAAAAATAAATGCGGCGTTTAGTTTCATCACTTTGGCACATTCATGGAAAAATTTCAAACAGAGTGACTTAACTAAGTAATCTTTGTCTTCTGGGCTATGTGAGAAAGTGCGTGAAGATGGTAAAAATAAATGAATATGTCATAATTTTACACTTTTAAAATAATTGTAAATATCTAAAAAAAAAAATATGGTAAGAAAATATAAATTTACAATGTTTTAGTCTTCTTACAAAAGCTGACATGTAAACCCACGCTAAATTCTAAAAGTCATTTCTCAAAGAAAACTCAGAGTGTCGATTAAATTCATAAGTGATTGGGCCTTTAATTCAGAATTTACAGAGGGGAAAGTAGCGTTTCAGAATATAAAGACATTTACTTTAAAATATCTAATAATTTTTAAAACTTATTTTTGTAATACTTTATTGTCAAAATAGAAAAGTAAAAAAATAACTATAAAACATGTTCATATAATAAGATTCGATTTGTTTATTAACGTCAAAAGAGTTCCATTATTCAATCACCCTCAGACCAGCACGTGAAACAACATTATAGTATTGTCACCTAAGAATTATTAATCGAACCATTTACTACCATTATTTATGTTTCATTATGATATGATTAGTATTACTTTTATTTTAATTTTAATTTATTATTTTTACTTATAAGTGGATCTAATTGAGTTTAGATCTTATTACATAGTGAAAACTTACAGGTCGGCCTACTAATAAGCACATGACAAAAACGGTTGCCTCTTTTCAGCCGTGTCGCGGCAACGTGTCTCTTCTAGAAGAAGACATATGGAGGGAACAGCAATGCAGTGCACACGACGACACTCCCTACGGCGGAGAACTATTCCACTGGAGAGCTCATAGAGATGATGATGAGCCCTGCGCTTTGACTTGCCGCGGCACACCGCAGCATTCTGGGCAAAGTCCTGAACCGGTATGTTATTTGTTTTTTTTATACCTAAAAACAAATATTGTGGAAAACGAATAAAATTTTAAATGTAGTGGAATTTGTACTTGGCACCTCTTGATGATTTTGAATGGTTTTAAATTTTACTCTGTCTAAAATTTTATACGTATTCCAAAAAATATTTAATTATCTTAAAAGTACTTATTAATAAATTATTTCAGCGTACTCTCTTATATATGTGATGTGTATGAAGATAAAGAAGAATTATTACTTCAAATTTCTTTAGCAGAGCTATTTATCTCAGTCCAATATACCAGCGGATAGATACATGTAGAATTTCATAACAAAATTCACATTCTTCTGGCGTTTCAGCGCTTTAGTTAGACTACGCGACGCGACGTGATCCGATAGCTCGGTATTGAAATTATAAAATTTAGAATAACTTGGATAACTTGTATAGACTTGTATTGAATATTAAATCTCGTCTATATTTCTATACGTTTATATAAAAGATAAGAGTTTATTTAGTAGATTGCGCAAAACTCAGGAACTGCTTGACCAATTCGATTTAATCCACTGTAGATGCGTTCCTGCGTTCAGGGTTTGCGTCTTTATCCCTTTTACAAGCATTATGGTAAGCAGGATAAGCAGCAGCAGCTTTCACGTAAACTTACGTGAACATATTTTATACGGGACCCCCACTAGTAATATTATATTTTTCACATTGTATTATTATTTAAAACTAGTTTAAAATAACACATTTCTTCACCCAGACCGCTTCCTTGGACGACGAGGACCGAGTGGTAGTAGCCGTGTTAGCAGCAAGAGTATCAGATGGTACGCGATGCAGACCAGGGAGCTTGGACATGTGTATAGATGGCAGATGTCAGGTAATTCATTTTTTTATTTTATAAATTAATAATTATAAATCAATCAACGAAATTAGTATCTTAATAAAACGCTAAGTCGCGAACTTGCTATCATACACTGTACCACTTTGAAAGATTATACGATTGACTGAATGAAGAAGAGAGAATGGTTAAAAAAACCTTTATCATTTTAAAAATTTAGAAGTGCTAAATAATCAAAGTTACTTAGGACAGCCTCTTAACTAAACTAAATAATAATACATTCTTCAAGAATCTCCCAATTTTGACACATTGCAAATTAAGAAACTCAACGCTATATTTAATTCATTCTTTGGAATAGGAATTGAACCCAGAACTGTCACCTTAATAGTCAGACGCTGCCACACGACGTATTCTATATTTTTAACAATCACCCGACCAAAAAGCCCGAGCAGCCGCCAGAAATATCTGTATCCTAACAATATAATCAATACTACGCTAGCCCAATAACGATATGAAAGTTACAGGTAAGTTACCGTATCAAGCCTTATCCGTTCCACTAATCCTTTCTAACACGCGTGTACTGGGTCATGTAGTGGAGTAAGAAGGTATTCCGAAGAATGGCTCTGTATCGTCCTTCAGGAAACTAGGCTTAACCTAGTTAGAAATTGGAGATTTTGTAGGTGGTCTTGTAAGAAATATTTGTGATATTATATGTGTAGGATTATAGATTCTTTCGATTTTACTCTGGCGCTACTACTTTTGCATTCTGTATTTCATATAAAGGAAAGATCAAGAGGATCCTAGTATTAAGACACTCCGTTCTCCACTTTCAGCCCGTTTTTCAAAACATTCTGTGTACACGGAACTGAACGCCGCTTTCTAGACAAATCTCTGTTGAAATAGAGGGGGAAAATAAAAAAAATTAAAATCTTTAACATGACAACATAACATAAAAACATACAACCATACTTGAAATTCGATAAAATATTCACGTCTCAATATAAAAAAAGTTATGCGAAACGCTAAGGAGCCATGTTTATTTGGCCATATCTCAGAAAACATGGGCTGTAAGGAGACGGTTCTGCCAAGGGTACACCGCGTCGAGAATTTTTTAACGAAAATAGGGAAAAATAGGGGACAACTCGGCCTTCCTGTTAATAGGAGTGTAAATAAAAGTCGATTGTTTGCTGTATATTTGGGATGGTTTTTCGAAAATAAATTTAGATGTATTTATATATTTGTAGGTTGATGTAATTGGTGTATAGCGAGGGTTCTCCAAATAGGTATATTAGTAGTAGTTTGAACTAATTTGATGTTAACTCAGGTTGGGTGTCATGGGTTCGTTTTATACTAGGGGGAATGAGTTATTTATCGTTTTCTCACACTGGTAACAAGGCAAAGCGCGGCGTTAAGTTCCGCCACTCAATCCACAGTGTCTCGAAAAGTGAGCAGTGTTCGGGAAAAGGATTGACTTAGCACTAGGCTCTCTCTGCCTGTTCTACTATATACAGGATATAGCGTAAAGCTAAGAAAACTATAGTAAATTATTGTAAAATATTATATTTATGTTCTCCATTTAAACAAATAAAAACAGTAATATAAAAAAAGTAATAAGTAAAAGTTAATTGTAGTATATATTTCATTTACAAATTTTCAATATAAAGCAATTATATTACAGTTAGTCCAAAAATTATTTTCCACTGGTCTATGCGAATCGCTCCCACGAGTGAACCCTTTGATAATTGTAGTTAAATAGTTATTTGTAACAAAAGACCGAACTAAATGGTTACTTACAATACGAAACGTTTTATTGCAGTAATGACTATTCTGGGTTAATATTATTTAGTTATATATAATCCTGCGTAAAAGAATTTCGACGCAGCTTGAAATGTACAATGGAACGAGCGCTTGGACATTTTTCAAGAGGCGCAGAATCGAATTCCTCTACGGCCAAATTTTATAGGTTTTTTAAGAAATAAATCTATCTTGCATATTTTTATACAAGTAATTTGAAAATTATGTATTTCAATATATTTTTATTATTTAATAAACCCAAGTAAGGTTGTGTGTAGTGTCTGGGAATGGTGTATTTTAACACTAGTTTCCTCTGCCACCCTGCCAACTGGTATAGGAATCTAATAAAATAAAAAATAAACTAGGCATTTTAAAAACCAATGCCGTTTATATACCATATATATTTCCACACATTCTCCCCTAAAAGCAAATAATGTTTGGATGGAACATTAGCTAAAAGTAAATCCTACAAAAATATTGACAAGTCAGCACTCTCGGACTATAGCGGGCGAAATACTAATATTGATATTTCTTCCAATGCTATGTGTTTAGCAATACATACAATCAGCAATATTAGGGCGGAAAATAAGAGGATTTGCTTTTACCTAACTTCATTCTGCTTACCAAAGTAATTTTTGTATCCCGGTTGAGGGAACTTAATGCTGAGACACTCTTTTCTACACGCACAAACCCAATTTTTTCAACTTAGAATTTTAGTCTTGTTACCAGAGTAAGGAAGTAAGAATAGTTCATTATTGACAAGAATCTTATAAGATAAATGAGAAAAAAATCTTAAAAGAAAATCTAATAGAAATCTCATAAGATTTTAAAACAAGCATTTTGCGGAATGAAAGATACAATCTGAAATGTAAAGATTAACCGCGAGCCACAGTTATGTCTGTACTTAAGGATGCTGTGAAATTGTTTGGAAAGGTTCCAAAAAGGATTGAGGCTGAAAAAAATGTAGCAATTTCTGAAATGACCTAAAGTAGCAAATGGTATAACCGTTTAGTTTTACCAAATATTTTTTTCCTATCAGTTTAAATTGTTTGTATATCTGTAAAGGTCGACTTTAATTTGCGAAGTAGGTAAGTTAAATCTATTCGACTTGTAAATAGTTTTTTTCCATCCTCTGACAATTTTAGAGAAATCGGGTGGTAAAGCAATTTTGTTATCTACGTAGAAGTTTTTTTAGGCAGAGGGAACTTAATGTTAATCCGTTTACCACGCTCTGCCCAATTTTTGAGACATTATACGTTGAGTGGTGGAACTCAACACCGCACTCTGTCTTATAAGTATAGCGAGTAAATTGAAATAATGCATTTCTCCTAGTGGAAATCGAACTCACAACTGTTGCGCTTACAGTCGACGCTGTCTCGCTGCGCCAAGATTATGGCTATTTTAGAAAGAAATTTTAGAAATTTTATGTGTTGAGAAGAAAAGTTCTTCATTTAAACAAAGAATGTTTATTCTAACTAAAAGAACTCAATTCAATACCGCCGAGCGAGTACCTAAAAAGTTTCTATAGTTTTTTATTATTTAACGTTTCATCCACACAGAACATTCTATAAGGATCTGTTTGTTCCTCAATATTTCGCGTTTAGTTGCGGAGCTCAACGCTGCACTTTGGCTCATAACCATAACCTATACAAATACATAGACTGTTATCTGCATACATCATTTCTCTATTTTAACATAAATACATATATTAACATACATAATATATTATAGTTACTAGATTATCTTAATTCATATGTTATTATACGTCAGTTATAATCTATGTTACAATAGGTTGATTGTGAGGACAATTATTACGTAGATTCAAATATTGTATTCAATTATAAAACTATTGTAGAGTCCAGTCGGGGCCCAGAGATGGCGTTAACGCGACTGGTAATGGGTTCGATCCCCCCTCGAGAAAATGAAATTATTAATATTTTCATTTCTTCGCACTGGTGTAGAGACAAAACGCGTCGTTGAGTTTCGCCACTCAACACACAATGCCTCCAGAATTCGGCGACGTGTCTTAACTCCAGGTTCCCTCCACATACATACCTTGCTGTGTGCGAGATACAACATGAAAGCAATAATAATATAATATTCTTATTCGAATTCATTTAATAAATAAAATTGTTAATTCTTGACTGTAGTTTAGTTAAAAAAACACACAGCAAAAATACTACTTAATATATCTAACCAGTATTGTAAAGTTGACGAGTTAGCTTACTAGGTCGAATTAAAAATTTCCTTTTATGTTGAATGATCCATTTATCGAGGCAGGCTGTAGGCATTTTTACATCACGTTAATCGTTTCGATGAGTGAGTCACTCACTGTACGGAAGACCAGCACTTAGAATGTGTCGTATAATAACGAGTCATTTCTATTTGACCACGTAGGTCACATGTAAAATCCAGTATTTTATGAAGTTCCAAATCGATCAAAAAATCTATAATTTTGATGTTTTCCACTCAAAAGTTTCTATAGTATACTGAGCATCACAAATAAATATAAAAGTAACATTCCGAGTAAAAAATAACAAAGATATTACTGCGTCATTTCCTTAAAGAAAATTTACATGACCATTTATTTATTATGCTTAAGTGTCCATATAATTTACTTTTGGATATACAAATCAAAAGTGGGTCAGATAGGAGGGTCTCAATACTTCCCTAAATCAACTTAAGTTAAACTATTTCATGTAAGGGATTTATTTATATTTCTTTTTTATGAACAAACGAACGTGATAAATAAAAATATGATATTTTTGAACATATTAAAAATTCACACTCTGGTACAAAGACGAAGCACGACGTTGATTTCGGCGACTTAATACACAATGTTCTACGTGTGAGAAACGGAGTGACTAAACACTAAGTTCCTTCTGCCTACCCTTTGATATGCATGATAGAGCATGAAGCTAAAAAACACTAGAAATCCATACATATTTTTATTTTTAACGTAAGTAAAGTAACACACTATAACTAGTATCCACAGAAAAACACCAAACAAACGATATACTATACAAATAAAACAAATCGAAATAAATATTGGAATCCCCAATGGAATCCAAATTTTAGTGTTGTCAAACAAAATAAGCGGCAAAGTAGATCCTTAAATTAGAATATGTAGTGGATTCGAATCAAGGCTGTCTCAGTTCACTATTGACGAGGGTACGTTTATGCCTTTTAGCTTTGGTTTTGAGAATTGACAATATTTATTGATGTTTTTGGTCAATTATTGGGAAAATAAAGCTGTAAATTTTATATTTGTTAGCTTAGTTATTTATTGGATATTTTATACAGAAAAGTATAAAAAATATAAATATAACAGTAAAGTTTTAATTAAAGCCGTAGCACACTGATACTGCGTCTCACTGTAAGCGTTGCGGTTGTGGATTCTATTTCCATTTCAATTGTATACAAAACCCCTTTTTTTAAACAAAAACGAACCTACACTCGCCTCATCATCATTATTCTAGCCAAGTACTGCGCCAGTACGTATTCAAAAGGCGGCAATTATCTATTCCGCTTGTAGCGACACAAATATTTCGCCGGTAATGTACAAGTTTTCACATTTTATGACTTTTCGTTTCTCTCGCGAGCTTTTGTTGGGCTGTTTTTTTTCTGGTACGCTTTTTGACTATTAATAAGGTGTCGCTGAGAGGTTTTGTAAGCGATTTATTTTTCTAGGAAACTTTTTGTAGGTATACCTATATTAATATGCTGTGCTTGCAATTGCTTTAGATAACATTTTTAAAAATATATTTGTATGAAATAGTATAATTTTCCTCGTTCTTTCTTAATTAAATATAGCGTTAAGTTCCGTGGTTCTCTTAGGATTTGAATGGCGCAATTCAATGCCACGATTTATCCATTAGAGCGTGGTAATTAAAATAAATATGATCGTCCCCCTAAGTGGGGATTGAATCCACAACCAATGCGAATTAGACGCTGTTCCTAAATCAACAAATTACAAATATACAATACAAATACAATACAAGATACAAATTATTTGATTATCTTCAACGGAGTTTCTTAACTCTAGATACCTTCTGACTATCCTGCTATGTGGAGAAGCGCCTGAAGCCGCTTTTTTATCTTGACGAATTAAAATAAAACGAAAATCATTTAGATTTTAGTCTACGAACGTTAACTTGTCATTAGAAGTCGTATCTTAGTCATAATTTATTTTATCTATTGTTATTTTTTATAATACTTGTTATAAAAGAAAATTTTCATCAAAGTTTGCATCAGTTTTTAATTTATGGAAAAATAAAACTTTATAAGCATTTTTAATTTTAATTAACTAATCTGTCAATACTGAATAAAACGTACATTTTTCAATAAAACTTCCAAATCAGAGTATATTTCTAAAGAATATTATTAAAAAGAAATAGAAAATTTGCAACATCACTGAATACTTTAATTGAATTTCTTTGACCACCGGCTTTGAAACCATTTTATTCATCCAAGCAAATAATATGAAAAGAAAAAAATCTATACTGTTTAGTTGTGTACGTAATAATCTTATACATACTTGTATAATTGAGGCCGTTAATGTAGTGAAACAGCTTCTCACTGTAATCGCGATGGTTGTGGGTTCGATCCCCACATTTAATATGATATTTAAATACCTCCTATTTAAAATATTTAAGTTATTTTTATTTCTCCGCTCTGGCAGAACAACCACGGTGTTCAGTGTTCCTGAAAAAAAAATTGTGCATATTTATATAGATTCCTAAACATATACTCTAACCAAGATATTATTTTCCCTATCTATAGGTTACTTCTGCTTAAACAGGAAAAAAGTAATTGGATAAAAAGTGGCGTTGAGCTCCGCAATCCACACATGTTTACCTAAGCGAAAGTTAGAAAAATATAATATTTAACTGAATAATTCATAGTCATACATTTCACAAAATATGCATAATATCACCATGCTCCAGATAACATTTAACTTAACCGTTGTACCTACGTGAGAAACTAGCACGTAATTAGCAAATTGAACACATCATCGTCTTAATCCCGCTGTATACAGGGTGCTTATTACATTGAATATACATGATACGAGTACAAGCATTCCTGACTTACACCCTTGTTGTGCAGTCTAACAATATCTACTATAAATAGGTAGTTACAGTTTTGAATACAAAAAAATAATCTAAATAAATTAACTTATTTCAATTACCTGTTAACTGAATATATTATAGATTTCACTCCAAAAATGTGTAGATACTAATAATACTAAAACTGCTTAATCGATTTCGATGAAATTATAAAATATTTTCTTATTTGGAATGTACCTACTACATTAGGGCGAAAAAGGATTTTCTAGATTTGAAGTGTAAATTTTTTATAATCGTTGTTCGTTGTTCTACACAGGCGTAAACATAGCGAAAATTTATGATCAATAATTTCCCCAAGTGAGAATCGAACCCACTACCGTAGTGTTTACGGTTACACGGTGCACCACTGTGCCACATCGTGAACAAGCAATACTACTAAGCATGACTATTTCTTATAATCAATTTTATCCCATAAATAATACATCCCTATCCTAAAAAACCCTCAGTGAATTAAAATATTAATCATCTATAATTAATTAACGCCGATAGCAGATTGTTGCTGATACCATCATTTGTTTGTACACAAAGAGAACCACTCTGATTCAGTTCAGGGTATAGAAATGAAGGCTTTTATGAAATATTTGGTAGGGAAAGTGAATCGAGGGTTTATTTTGTTATATTAGGTTATACTTTTTTTAGGTTGTATCTTTATTCATTATTTTGGAAAATAATAAATAAAGATACAGAAAATTAAAAAATAAGAATGTTAAGGCACTGTTTCCTCCATGGTGCAGAATCCCCAAGCGGCAGAACTCTATGGCTCTACATTTTGTCTACCCCACATAAAAATAATAAAATAAAAATAGCTTTATTCTCATAGTTTTTTTAACAAGTTGAGTCACTGAGACTTTCCCACATAAAGGATAAATTTAATAACTTTAAAACCCCGAAAGGGAATCGAACCCACAACGGTCGTGTTTACAGTCAGATGTCGTCAACGCGACACGGACCTCAAAAATAATTCATTATAAGTATAACATACAGCATAATAGCATATAATATAATAAAGTAACCTCCATTACCTGTAAATTGGACCCGTTTAATATCCTCTTGAATAATTTAGTGCGATACATTTTAGTAGACGCAAGGTATAATGGTGGAAGCTTGTACGATTTTACACACCTTGTATCAGATCGGAGTGCTTTGTGTGGGATTTGATAATAATAAACTAAGTTCTAAGACGTGCCTTCTGTCTTCTGCTTCGTAAGACATTGTATAGATTATATAGATATCATTATTATAGTTATTTATAGCTTTCTTTAGGTGTTTGTTTAGTTCTATAAAACTAGATAGCGCAGCTTCACCATTTCAGTTCAGCACTGCGTTGAGCTCTGTTGAACATTCGATATCTTAAAAATCTCTCGAAGGTTCGTACATAAAAAAGAGTGAAGCACCTCCTTTTAAAAAAAATATTAAATCTCATCACACTTCCGCCAATAATTAAATTACAAATACAAAATAAACACACAAAATGAACACAAACAAACAAACTCCATAATTTCAAAACAAAACAGTAGGTAATTCAAGTAAAGTTTCCGGCGGAGCATCAGCATGTTCTGCGAAGGCGGCAATTATAATCGAATTTGGCACTGTCGCAACAGTCACTATTTGCAAATTGCTTTAAGACTTTTAGAGTTTATTTAACACTAACTTTTACATACGATTTTGCTCCCGTAGTCAAAGAAAATAACTCGAAATAGTGTATGACAAAATTCTACTCCTAGATCGTCTAGATAACCCCACCACAAGTGCAGTATGTTACATTCAATAAATTAAGTTGATATAATATGACTTAATGTTTTCTATCTGTATATATAAAATCGAAAGGTCACTCACTCATCACGAAATCTCAGAAACTACATGTGCTAGGAATCTCAAATTTTGCATGGATGTCACTTATAGGACGTAGGTGCTCATGGAGACAGAAATTAATAATAACGTAGCTCACGCAGGCGAAGCCGCGGGCGGGCCGCTAGTTCTTTATATAAATGAACGAAAATATTTTTTAAATTTAATAATTGTCCCTGAGATTAACATGTTCAAGCTACAAACAAAGAAACTTTAATATTAGCATAAATTAGATTTACTTAGACATTAAACTATCTTATATTACGATGATTTATATACATTATCTTGGTTCAATTTTCGCGTGCGTTTATATTGATAAAATGCGGCTTTAGATTCCGTCACTTAACGCCGCAACATAATATCATAATCCAATTCCTCCAGAATTCTGGTAGAAGAGTCTTCATGGGAACGGGATGGCTTTACACTAAGTTTCCACACTAGGTTCCCTGTGCCTATCCTTCTATATGTGACTGTATCTCTATATATCACTGTATCACAAAGTTAAAAAACACAAATATATAAATATCTAAAAAATAAATTAATAAAGTAAAATGTTACCCATTTCTGTCATCATTTAGACAAGGTAACACACGCTATCCTACTTATGAAATATCTCACGACACATACGTCCCGCAGGACCATTCAGTCGCGCGGTACATTTGTAGTCTTACACCTGAGCAGATTAGCAGCTAACAAATCTGTAATAGATGTATGTATTATTTATTACACACAATTAT
This sequence comes from Heliconius numata, assembly GCA_016802625.1. NCBI lineage: Eukaryota > Metazoa > Arthropoda > Insecta > Lepidoptera > Nymphalidae > Heliconius > Heliconius numata. The sequence goes on from JAEBDU010013219.1 coordinate 1,018,902, forward strand.
TTTACATGTAACTTTATTTATTAATATAATTTTTAAAATTAATGTTTGAAAAAAGGAAATGTTAACAATGTTGTATCCCACATACAGTATAGCAGTGTAGATATAGGGAGTTTTTAATGTTAAGATACTCTATGCCCACATACTGCCCAGATTTCGAGACATATGCATTTTAATAACTTAGCTATTTCCATTTCACCATGGGAACAAAGTCGTGAACTAAAACTAGTCCAATATGTATGTATATGCCATATTTTTAGCTATACATACTATCCACACAAATAAGCGATCGATATTCAATCGTAAGTCAACGAGCCTTAAAGTGGCCAATTCATGTACGTTTTCGTCTCTTTTGAAATTTTTGCTCTCATACTTGCTCTTATGGTTTGCTTAAACGCCATGAAGTGAATGGAAAAAAATTGCCTTTTCATGCAACTCCTGAAGAAAAATGAAACCTTTTGTGAACCAAAAAAGCTGATATTAGTTATTTGGTGTTTCATACCTGAAGAGATTATTCGCTGAACTTAAGTGTAAAGCTTTTCAGGTGACAAATAGCATACTTTGCGCCTGTAAGTGCTTTAAGCTCTGCTTCATTTTGAATAAAATAAAAAGTATTTCTGTAGAGAAACAGTGAGTGAGTAGTCGTGAGACACTTGGAATTATTAAATTGCCTGAGAAATTCATTGTATAAGTTAACTTGAGTTAGTAAACAATTTTTAATTTAATTTTCATTTCATGTGGTGTCCTAGATTTTGTAAAACACCTTTACGCTTTTATATTCTTATATTCTGAATCAATAAAAGTATGTAAGTAGTGTAAGCCTATTGATGTATTTCACTGCTCTTTTACGTCGCCATTGTATTAAGAGCCTCCTTTTTAAGCTACTATCGATCTCTTTTATTTTTAAGTTTGATCATTTAGTTTGTTAAACTTACACAAAAATTATATCAACGAGTAACATAATAAAAAGCTATACGGGATAGTAAAATTTATATCAAACAACCCACATATCATTCAACCGTTAAACATAAAGGAACTCTCCAAAAAAGTGCCATTGTGTCATAATAAATGTTACCTGTTCCATACTTCCGTGTGTACATACATACATACATACATGAAAAAGGTACCTCAGGAACAAACGAAATATTACAAAACTCAACATTCCAGTCCGCATACTTTTAATTTTAGAAACGGGAGCAAACATAGTACCTAGACAAAGGCAACTCGGTATTACTGCGGGGTGTGGCGCGAGTCATAGGAAGTCGTATAAGCGATTTGGAATTTTTTTTTTATATATGTATACTTCAAACGGAGTTTCAGCTTGTACCTAAAAGTAGGATGGAGAAAGTTATATAACATTATTTATAAAGTAAATAATAATAATTAAAGATAAACTTAGGTCGTGGCTTTGTCTACCAAAACCAAAATCCAAATATTATTTAAGAGGATAAATACTAGTGAATTAACTAATACAAATAAATCCGTTATATAGAAATTATACTGGAAAAATGACTTAGTATATTAAAATATTTTGACTTTTTAAGACATCTAAGTATTTTTTATTTCCTTTGCGCCACGCACCGCTGCCGCTCATCGCTTAATCTTATAACTTAAGCCACGTCCGAGCCTTATTATTTCGCAGCCTCATTCTGATGATGTCAGGTCGCATCCGGCATTGTGTCACGAGGTTTCAATCCACATTTTTTTGTTGCATAAAGGACTGTTTGGCTGAAGAGACTTTTAGAAATTGTTCTTGCGCGAGTAGTGATTTTTGATGTTTCGCTTTTGCCTCGCATGGTTTCGGGTAAATTGTCCAAAAATTGTTGACTTTAAGCGAAAATTGCTTTTTTTGTTTTATTTATAGATTTAATTTTGTTCTTGTGTTTAAGGATCCAGTGGTATATCATTTTGCTTAACCATAACTTCCTACTTATATAAATGGTTCGTAAAAATGTGTCAAAATCAAATATTCATATCCTTTGAAGAAAAGCTAAATTGTGTGTGCTAGTCAGAGGAAACCTAGTGTTAAGACACCCGCCGTGCTTTTGCGTCGACAGCAGAACAAACAAATGAAATTGTTAAATAGTGGGAATCGAACCCACAAACTTTCAGGATCGCATGCTTGTACCACTGTACCACCACTGGCCTCAAATATAATTAATGTAATTACATAAACAATGAATTAATTTATATTGTAACAAGCATTTATCGTGTGAAGCTTCTGTAAGATAGCTTCATTAATTATCACTTTCAAGATTACCCTTCCTTATACAGAAATACGAGTACATATTATTTACATATGAAATATGAACGTTTATAAACGCTGGTGGCAGTTGTGACGTACCCGTAAATCACAACGCTACATACTTAGTTATGGAACTCAACGCCGCCCTTAGTTCTCTCGAATGGGATTCGAACCCACATCGCATTCGCAATTTCAGTCAGTGATCCACTCGGCAACCATAGCCTCAAATAGGTATACAAATATTATTATTAAGATATCAGCCATCATTCGATCAACCGATTCCAATCCTCAATCCTCAAACAAAGTCAAATTAGTATTCGTTAGGAGCGAACAGGATTATGTAAATGCTACCAAAGTTTCCACTTAAATAATATATGAAATTATGCAAAACACAGACCTCGTCGGTACCGGTGGCGTGGCGAGTGAAAAGTTTCATGACTTCTTGGACATTTCCGGAAGTTGGTGATGCGAATACGTGACATTCTGTTAATTTTGTTGTAAAATCTAAGTGGCTATCGGTACAAGTTTTTATTGGGCACGTCCTGTGAAATGTAAGGCCGGGTTGTGATAAAACTTTTACGTTTTCTATATTAACTTTAAGGGAGGGGTTTTTATAAGAGAAAGGTTTTGTGTTTTTTTTTATTTATATTATAGTGTTGAATGTGCTTGCAAGTGGGGAAAAAGCTATACCTAGTTAATAACGTTCAAATGATATTTTCATTAGCTTTAGTTTTGGGTAAAGAAAAAGATTTTTGGGTTATTATTGTAAACGTTGAGTTGAGTTCTGTCAAAATAGAATGTTGCGAGGAAATTGGGCAGAAATTAGGCGTTCACTAATTTCCCCGAACGAGTGTCTTACACCAGTTTTTTTCTGTCTACCACACGATACAACGTGAGACTATTTAATTTAAGAAAGGCACTAAGTGTTCATCCTCATGAGTAGAATTTGACACTCTACCTGCTGTGTGTCTTCGTCATATATAATTTTAGGGAGGATTCACACACTCCGTTCTCAGTCCAATTTCATATTGTTGTAAGAGTAGTATTTTAACATCTATACTAATATAATAAAGCGGAAGAGTTTGTTTGTTTGTTTGTTTGAACGCTAAGATCTCTGGATCTACTGGTCCGATTTACATTGTTTTTGTTTTGTATGAAAGCTGCATTCTTCAGAAGTGCTATAGGCTATATAACATTACATTACACATATAAACTTATATGTTTTAAAGTACTTTCTAATTTGACATGCAATTTATTCTGCCATGTTAATAACAACCGTCGTCGCTACGCGACCGCGTTCGTTACCGCGTCATTTTGATATTCATCCTTATGAAAATAAATATAATAGTCACTTTTAGCATTTAATCTAGATTGAAATTATAGTTTACTGTATAGCATTCTAATAAATAATTAAGGAGATGTCACTGATTCGAAATGACCTAGCCTTCGGGCGGCATAGTATGAGTATGACCGACGACAAAATATTCTTATAGTTCAAGCAGGCGTAGCCGCGTCCGGGTCCACTAGTCTATACTAATATAATAAAGCGGAAGAGTTTGTTTGTTTGAACGCTAAGATCTCTGGATCTACTGGTTCGATTTACTTTGTTTTTGTTTTGTATGAAAGCTGCATTCTTCAGAAGTGCTATAGGCTATATAATATTACATTACACATACAAACTAATATATTTTAAAGTACTTTCTAATTTGACATGCAATTTATTCTGCCATGTTAATAACAACCGTCGCGTCGCTACGCAACCGTTATCGCGACATTTTGATATTCATCCTTATGAAATATATATATAATAGTCACTCTTAGCATTTTATCTAGATTGAAATTATATTTTACTCTATAACATTCTAATAAATAATTAAAGAGATGTCACTGATTCGAAATGACCTAGCCTACGGGAGGCACAGTATGACCGACGCGAAAATATTCTTATAGTTCAAGCAGGCGTAGCCGCGTCCGGGTCCACTAGTACATAATAAAACCGGAACTTGACCGGAATTTGACCGGAAAGATAGTAGGAGTGCTCATTGTTTCTCATATCAGAATATTTAACAGACTGAGATCGGACCAAAAACGTACCATAGACCTCTTTCTATTATGTAAACTCTTTCTTAAATATTTCCATTGGACCATGGAGACGAAGCTGCGTGAAATTTATATATAAAAGACCTTAGTACAGTATGTGAAGACACTGTCCCCAAATAACGTTATATGTACATTCGAACAGTACTTTTATATCCTCATCAGAAACAATCTCATACCTTTTGGCTTTGCGTAACTGTCATCTGTAATTAAACAGTGTTACTGTGAATGATTGCATAAAATAAAACTTATATATTCCATCTCACTCTCGCTTACCACAACTTTTTGTGCGAGAAAAAGACAGCGCATCCACTTAAATATGATAATCGGAAAATTCGGCACGAATGTGTGGAACCGAGTGTCGACTCGATTTCGTAATGTTGAATAAATGATGAGATGCCATTGTTGTATATGTGTGTATCAGTAGGGGAGAGCGGGGCCAAAAGTTCCGATTTTTTTTTAACCTCAAATATTGCTACGAATACATGATTTCAGTATTTATACAATATAATCAAATTCAACTTACATATCTAGACTTGCAATTAAAACAGTAATTTGGGGTATTCTTTGTAAGACTTTTTTATTATGAATTTTTTTATGACTAAAGTCGGAAAGTAACAATTTACCCCGACTTGGGGCAAGTTGTTAACAGGCCGGGGCAAATTGTTACCATATTTTTAAAGCTATTATTTGCAAAATAAAAAACAATAAATAATCTAACAAAGCCTGTTTATTTAAGCAATAATCAACAGTATCATAATAATCATCAGGCGCAAAAGCAAATCTTTTTTAACCGACTTCTGTAAGAAAAGGAGATTATCAATTCGACTGTTTTTTTTTTAATTTATGTTACTTCATAACTTTTGATTAGGAGAACCGATTTTGATGATTTTTTTTATTTGAAAGGTAGTGCTTCCCATGTGGGAACTAATTTTTTTTTTTGGTCTATTTTTGACAATGGTATCTATGAGAAAATCACATAAGTATTAAATTTGTATTGGTACGTGTGCGACAAAATGACGAATAACTCAATATAACGCTAACCGATTCCAATGTTTCTTTTCTTATTTGAAAGGATACACTTCAATGATAGTTTGATGAAAGTTTGGTTAGATTCCGATAATAAAATCTGGTCAAAATTAAGACAATTCGTTTTTATTTTGGTAAATTTTAATTATACTGGAATAGTTACAAGGGAAAACTTTGTTAAAATTATTGTCAGAAGTAAGATTCCCCATCGTTGCATTTCTTTTCAACTAACCTCAAAAAAGATGTTTTCTTTTTCAACCGACTTCAAAAAAGGGAGAGGTTTCCAATTCGCCCGAATATTTTTTATGTATTTTCTTGTCAATATACCAAAATGTTAGTTTCCACAAAAATAATACCTAATTGAGTCAAGTTTTACATATTGCAACAGATGCCACTCGTTAAAAACCACTGCCACCACAACCAACTCTCGTTTAAGAAGTATCTTTTTAAGGTTACTTATCACTTAAAATCGTAAAAAGAATTAATTTTGAACAAAAAAAAACGGAACCGAAAAACAACGAACTAAAAAGTAAAATATAATTTTACATAAAATAAAACTTATTTTGATTTTGTTAAACCAAAATAATAAACAAAGATTTTATAGATTTAGCTTTTCGCGCTCAATATGTATATGTAATTCTTTGGTAACAGTTTTTATGTTATTCCTGCAATCTTTGAAAACTGCATCCGCTGCTTTTTGCATCAACTCATATGACACATAACCTCGAGTTGATTTTCGAGCATGAGTCCGCATGTTACTAAATTACAATATTGTTTAGTATGAAAAATTACAATATTTACATCCCATTATTGGTACAAATGAATTGGCGAAAGTTTTTCACAGGTTTTTCGAGGTCACAACATGCCCCAAAAAAAGGGAACATCTAGCCCCAAAAACATGTGTTGAAAAAAAATTAAATATAAATAAGATTAGGAATCATAAATAATTTACAAATAGTGTTCCGAAATAGTAGATAATATATGTAAAAAAAACACTAACATACTCGAGGCTAATCTTTAAAATAAGTGAGACAGACCAAAAATATCAAATGCGAAAATATTTACAATCGTGCACCAACGACACCCGTGTGCTATTCCACTGGTTTCGGGTGCCACTGGATTGTTCAATATGCTGGACATGGGTGCGCTATCACATTGCATTTCACTATATGTTTACTAAATATCCCTATCACTTTTCCCCGCGAAATTATTTCCATCGGAACAACTTACCTCGGTAACTTTTAGCCCCGCTCTCCCCTATAGCTTATAACTTGAAGGAAGTAAATGATTTTGATAGTGAAGAATTATTCAGGCCAGTAGTGGCGCAGGGGCACGAGCGTGTGATTGTAAATGCGACAGGTTGTGGGTTCGACTCTCAATCGAGCAAATGAACTATTTAATATTTTTCTTGGCTCTGTCTTAATACTATGTTCCCTCCCACGGTTTTGGGTTCAATTCCCACTCAGGGAAATGAATGCATGAAGAATAATAAATCAGCTACATAACACGTAATGTCTCGAAGGGTATTAACACTAGGTTCCCTCTTCCTACCCTGCTATATCAGGGACACAACCTAAACATAGTAGTTTGGTAATTTGCTCTGCACTTGTAAATAATTGGCTTTTGCGTTAAACAATTTTGAGTGAATATATGAGTATATATACTCGTATATTTATTATTCATATATTATATTCATAATTAAAAGTAACTTTAAATGATCAACAGAGAGTGGGCTGTGACCTACGAGTGGGTTCAACACGTCGGGTGGACGAGTGCGGCGTTTGCGGAGGCGACGGATCATCGTGCTCCCGACCGAGGTACCACTGGCTGTCCACACCTGGGTCGCTGTGCTCCGCTACTTGTGGTGGGGGTGAGTACTTAGTGGTGATTTTCTCTGTTTTAATAAGCATTTTTCTGGCACATCAAGTCAATGTTAGGTAAAAAAAAAACGTTTACAGCTGCACACTTATGCTCCAGCGCCCCGACTGGCCTCTGAACATTTTACCTTTTAACCAACCTTATAGATAATAAGTATTTATGTAGACGACGAAAGCCTCGTATAACAGAACAAAACATATTTCATATTGTACGTTTCACTTTAAAGGTCGCACTCAACTTTATTTCATACAAAAACGTGATATTTTTTAAGTGCAAAACAGCGAAACTACGAACATGTGCAATGTATGTATGTTACATACAACAATATATTGTCATGTTGCAGTCGCGTTGTCTATTTAAAAATAGCTTCCTTTTTTGTAAAAACTCTGTTTTTGTTTTTATTTAAATATACTTTTTTAGAGCTTCATATTATATCCCGCATACAGCTAGGTAGGTAAAGGGTACTTCCTACTCCTCCATAACCATGACTGGTCTCTACTTATTATAAACGTTGTTTTTTTTGAGTCGTCTACTGTCAAAACTGTTGTAAAATAGGTACGCAGAGGCCGTAGCATTTGGCGCTCTGTTCTGTCTGGCTATCTCGCTAAGGATACAGCGTGAAGCAAAAAAAAAATCTTTTGACCTTTACCAAGACCCAAAGGTAAGTAAACAAAACCTTTTCAAAACCAACTAACTATCAATAAACTATTCATTCGCTATTATAAATAAACTTCACGTACAAATTAGTACGGCTGACTGAACACCTAATAGATGTCTTATCAGATAGATAGTCTATTGTAACTCAGATTATCTCCAGTATAGAGTAAACGGTAATCTGGAACGTTCAGACCAATTACGCACTGGGACGTGATGGAAATGCTGAAATGATAGCTCCTTATTTGTGTATATACATGTATTTTTAGTTTTGTTGATAGTGTCGTAGGGTGGGTAATCGTAGTGGGCGCGATGGATGATGGTTCAATTTCTAATTTGGGCAATGTTAATATTTAATTAACTTTCATTTCTGTGGGGGACGGAAGTGTCTTAATGAGGAACGGAGTGTCTTTAAACTAGGTTCCCTCTGCTTACTCTGCTATTTGCTTAATACAAAGTGAAAGTCAAAAAAATCAACATTAATATTCTTATATCTCGGTGTATAACAGTAGTGTGTCCTAGGTGAACTGACTCAGACACAGATCTCTCAGATATGTTAAAAAAATGCAATAGAATATTGTTATCTGAGCCATAAAAGCACACCCATCAATATCTGGTTCCACCGACCACTGCTTCACCTAACCGACCACAATAAAACCACTCTACTAACAAATGATATATTAATAATAAATTAATCATCATCATTTCATATAATACCTCTGAATTTCCAGCACGAGTTGTATTGTTCTCTTGATCGAATATCCCGAGGCTAACAATATACATTAAATGTTTTGTAATAAACATTCAATTATAATTTATATTGCGAGTCGGACTCGGGCACTGATGGTTTTGTGCCAATTTCGGGATTGTAGAGCAACAGGACCTGGGCACGACTTATAAACTTTGACAAACTAAGGTTTATATTTTCACTTCGTACCAGATTTCATGCAAATTTTAGGAAAAACGATGCATAAATGCACATCTTTTGATTGCGTTGATGAAATGAAAATAATGAAGCTTGATTTTATTGTATGCACTAAGGGACCGTAGACCTGAATATTTAATGTCAATTTCAGCTCGAACCCTCGACGCGATCTCGAGATAAATGGTTCTGCTAGACGGTCACGCTGTATCCCGCACTTTTAAACACTCCGTTCCCCACTTTCTGTCCTCTTCTGAACTCTCGAGACTTCAATATTCCCATTTAATTATGCGGACGAAGAAACAGGTAAATGCTAGTTCTATGTAAAGAAACAAACAAGAATAAATATTTCCGTTCCTCCAAAAGCCACTTTAAAAGCCTTAGCCCCAATTTCTGAATTCCCGTTAAGAACGAACTCACTTCAATCAAGATCACAATAAACAGTGTAATTAACAAGAGTAGTGAGCGGCTGTATTTGTTAATTAAAACAATATTTCACTTTTAATTGCCGACAAGTAGCGCCGCTGTTGCGTCACGCCGATACTATACTTCGGGACAAAAATTGTGTGTTTTAAGTTTATTTAATACTTTGTTGGGAGTTTGAATCAAAACTATCTATTTACTACTTAAGTATATTGAATAAATTTTTCTTTTTTATGTTGTGTATGTTGAGTGGCGGAACTCAACGCCGCGCTTTACCACGCGCTTTACTAGAGAGCGGAAAGGAAATTATTAAATATTTCATTTCTTCGAGTGGGAATCGAACCAACAACCTGTCGCGTTGACAGTCGCAAGCTGGTGCTCCTGCATCATGACTGCCAATACTTGTGCGTAAGCATATAGTTCTACAATTGAGACAATTGTGTGAAATATATATTATGTATTATGATGAATCCTCAGAAAAATATTTCACCATGGAGCAGTTAAATATATAATATGACAGAATAAAATAAATATAAGATGTTAGATTTTGATTCTAAGGTATTTCTTATAAAGATTTTTATATTCCAATTAAATAAATAATACAAACACAGCACACAGCTAAAAAAACAATACATTCAATAAAAACATATAACAAACTTATCAATCAAAGAGAAATCCACAAGAAACGGAAAGTATATTTCCCATTAAGAAACAAATAACTCATTCCAATCTCCATCAGTAATAGTACATAATGTACCTACTACAGGAGTATAGGCTGTGGCCGTTAATTGTACTGCCAGTAATTTATACCGGATCCACCATTAGTCGGCCGTCTGATAAATCAGAGCTCTTTTGTCTCCAAAAAGCAACAGTTCTTAGTGTTAGGGTGTAGACTTGCGACAGGCCTTTAATGATTTGATGAATTAATGATGTATGTATTATCAGTTTTTGTATGATATGGAGAAGATGTTTTATTTCTCTGTTTGCGCACACTTCTTAAGATATTAAGTGTTGAGTGATGGTAATTTAAATATTATCTTTCACCCAAGCGGAGATCGAACTCTTTGTATTTAGATGGTGTGTCACTGCGCCACGACTGGCCTCAAAAATTCAATATAGTCTGTATAAATATAAAAAATCTAAGACTTAAGACATAATTGTCGCGAGTCCACCTTAAGTCGTAAATTCGCGATTCTAATTAAGAAAGCCGTGAAAGATGAAGACGGCGATAGGAATTAGTAGGCGGCGTCGCGCGTCGCGTCGTTTGATGTAATTTGTATGACGGCCGATAGATTGTACCGATAGTTGATCAAAAGGTTACATTATTATAAGGAATTGGGGGAAAATCGCAAATTGTAGAGAGCAGTTATTTTTTTTCTTGGTTTGAATAAATATTTGGTTTTGATTTTTATTTATTTATTATTGTTTGAATAAGTATTTATTAGACGTAGGGTGTATACGTGATTTTTGTGGGGCTTTTATTTTTTAATCTTTTTTGACCTATATAAATAGGGTCTCGTGTTATCGCAACAATTTCTTTTCGCCTATAAAACTATATTTTGTACATGCTAAATCGATAAAAAAAATATAAATTTGTCATTGTATTCTCAAATTTTATGCTAATTTTATCTAATTAGACTAAATATTAGAGTCTCACACAAAAAAATATCCATTTAAACATAGAATAAAACAGAATCGCTTCCGGCCAATTTACGCTTAAATATTTTGAACTAAGCAACGAAAAATGCGGTTTTCACTAATGTAATAATATAATAGGAAGACACTAGATAGTTTGTAGATTTTATTTAATAGTAATTCGTAAAACCACACAATTCTTAGGTACATACATCAAGATAATAGTTACAAACGTCACAAGAAATAATGTTATAGACCAAAAATGACCGAGCAAAAATTGTAACCCCTCATTATATACTACGTACAAACCGCACATATCCTAATTATGATAAATGTACACAGTATTCGTAGCAAAATACGTTAATCTAACAAAAAATATGAGATATCAGCAATGATTAGGGCAAAATCAACCCGCCACGCCAGTCCGTTATCCGACCCATTTATCATTGTCCTGCCACAATTAACAATTGAAATGTCTGAAAATGGAAGCTTCCTGAGTGTTTTGAAGCTTTGTTTTATATATTGTTGGTCTGTTTGTTTTGTATATTTCAGGGAAAAGGGTTCTAAAATTTGTGATTATAATGTGTACTGGTATAATAATTTTATTAATTAATGCTTATAATTGTCTGACGTCATACATTAATAGATCTTAATTTTAGGACTTTAGTTGGTTTTGTCAATTTTACGCGTTTTTCTTACAGGCTGCAGGTTAGACAGAAATTTTCGATTTTTCATTCATTCAACAACTTGCTGAGCTTACAGTAGAACGGTTATGCCCCTGCAATACGACTGGCCCCAAAGTAGATAGATTAAAATTAAGGATTTAAGAGTGTACTTAGAAAACATTCTCGAAATACCTAAGGAAAGGAGGAAGAAGGAAGGAAGAAATTTGGGTCCCCATGTTACTTCTTACAGTCCACGCAAACAAAGCTGCGGGCGATGACTAATGCTAACTAAAATCTCGTAAGCTTAAAGACAACATGGCGGAGAGAGGCCATGTAGGGTTATTTGCGGTTTGTCTGCGGTCCTATAATACGCATGTTTCGACTCGATCTCGTAGGACCAAAGTAGCTTCTGAATTTTCTATGTTATACTTGAACTAATATATTTATTGTACAATATATATGTTATGGTGAAATATTTTGATAAATTAATGAAATTTATCCCGCATCTTGCTAGATGAAAAATCAATCAAAATATACCCTGCTGGGTAGGCTCCCTCTGCCTTCCTACCAAGTGTTAAGGCATTCCGTAGACTTACCGCCGAATTTATCGAAACTTTGCGTGTTAAATGGCGGAACTCAACGCCGGGCTTTTTCCTTGGTTCCAGACCGAAGTAATGAAAATATTAATAAAGAATAATTCACATCCGAACGAAGATCGAACCGACGATCATCGCGTTACAATCACAATATTGTGCCCCTGCGCGTAGTGTACACAATATTTCACGTCAAACCAATTTAAGTATATAATATGGTATAACTGCCTCTATGCGGTAAGTAAAAGTAACTAAAAAGTTTAACAAGAAAAATGCATTTCCAAATGGAATTTTTCCTGGCTCGTCGACCGCAGTTTTTTTGATTTCAGCTCTACGACCTTTACGATACTTTTTTACTGTTAGCTTTTTAGTCCTGAACTAAATGTTACATAGTTCGGTGTATTTAAAGTATTTTAAAGAGTGCGCTCGAGAGTCAACTGGTTTTACTTTAACCTGTAAATGGTAACATCCCTCCAACTCACACTCCCAGTAACATCAGTCTATGAGACTAAGTTATTTTTTTGTCTTCTGCATTTAGGGTGTAGAAGTTCAGTAAAAAATTCGTGTTTAATTTTTACTAAAACTTTATTAAATTAAATATGACAATATCAATAAAGATCACAAACGAATCGAACAACACAAACAAAACTAATGTATGACAATATAATATAATACAAACAACAATGAGAATAAGAATATAATTAAATTTTTATAATATTTAAAAATGAAACAAAATAAAATTTGAAGATTTTTATACTTTATTCGAAATCAATTAAAAGAAAAACAAACTTACAAATTTTGTACACACGTATTACAAATTTTTTTGGAGCATTCTAAGCAATTAGGTGTATCGCACTTTACACATTTGTAATTAGTCATCCTATTTTTTGCATAAGGACAATAACGACAGTTTTTTCTTTTTTCTAATCTGTCAGTTTTATCTAATTTCTTGCTTTGACAAGGTTCTCCTTTATTATCTTCAGGATGAATGGTTTGTTTTATTATTTTTTTTAATTCCTCGGGCAAATTTGGTATGTTGAGTCGAGTCTCCATGTGTCTTCTGATAAGGCTGAATTTGAACATTTGAAGTAATATCCGTCTGATGGGCGGATATTATTATAGACACTTCCAGTAACATTAGTCTAAGAGGCGGAGCAATTACTTACCTTTGGAGTAATATCCGTCCCAAAGGCGGTGTTACTTATTTTCAAATTGCAAATTTATAGTGAAGCACAAAACTTTCATCAAAGGTAAACAAACACAATCAAGGTGATGGATCAACTGAAGCATAGCTGGAAGGTGGAGGTTTCAACTTGACGTTTACGCCGTCTAGCGGCAAAACTGTTAAGCTAATCCGTCCTACAGACGGATATTACCGTTTACGGGTTAAATAAAAAATATTGGTATATATTTTTTTAGCTGAGTCCGTCGTGGCGCAGTGGCACAAGAGTGTGACTGTAATGCGACAGTTGTGACGGTTGCGACTCAACTCGTAATGCCTCCAGAATTCAGCAGAAAGTGGGGAATGGAGTGGAGGACACTAGGTTCCCTCTGCCTACCCTGCTGCTGGATACAATGTGAAGCCGATTTTTTTTAGCTTCTCACTTTGTTGAGGGAAATCTGAGAACCTAGTGTTAAGGCACTCCGTTTCCCATGAAGACACTTACGTTCGCCTTTTTTATAATTCTTGAGGCATTTCGTTGAGTGGCTGAACTGAACGCCGCGTTTAAACGTTACCAGAACCAATAAACGAAAATATTAAATTGAAATTCAAAATGATGTATGAGTATAGGTATATACTCATACATCATTTTGAATTAATAAGCTATAAAACCGTTTTATTAATATTAATAAGCTATAAAACCGTTTAAGTTTTCGTTTTTCATGGAAAAGTAATGGTTAAGTTAAAATAATCGTGTTACTGTTACATAATAACCTGAAACCAAAACGCCACACTTTGCCTACCAGAGCGGAGAAAATGTAAATAAATTCATTCTTTCGAGTGGAATCGAACCCGCAACCATCCCACACTATTCCACTAGCGCCAAGATGGTTTTTTAAGTAATTTAATAATACAAAACGCCTTAAACCTATAAAAGTATAGCGCTTTATTCAAAGACGTAATAGATGCGTGAACAATAAAAAGTTCTATACTTTTTAGTCTAAGTCTAATTTAGTTCCAAAATAAAATTAGAGGGTAAAACGAGGTGATCTTTATTTACATATTTATGTATTCAAAAGAAGTTGCGCCCCTACTTCGTTAATTGCTCATTACCATGAAGTCAATGTCATAATAACTACTGGAATCGTCATTGCCTGGATTGACTGGATTTTTTTTTATATTTACTATCAAGCAAAGTATAGGAGATACGGCCTCCTATACTTTGCTACAAAAATAAATAAAAAAATTAACGTGTTTGAACCACAAATTTCACAATAACTAAGAAGTAACAACACGTAACGCAAGTAATTAACAAGAATATACTTCTAATTACTAAATTTTGAAGTAAGTGCAAGATTTGATTACCCGTTATTATATGCAAATTTGCTAAGTCACAACCTCATTTGCAAATTGTAAACAAGCACGAAGTTAGTACTGTCAACTTCACAACTCAAAGCTACCAACCTAACAAAAAAAAACGTTTCGTTCCACGCTACGAATTTGCAACAATGAATACACCACAGAATATATTAAGTTCAGATATGTCAACTCTGCTTAACATGATGAAAAAAGAATTTGAAAAACAAACTATTGCAATTACCAACTCTGTATCTGAAAAAGTTATGCTAATGATTGATGAAAAGATTAAACCGTTAAAAGAAGAAAACGAATATCTTAAATTGGAAATACAAACACTAAATAAAAAAATTATTAGCTTGGAAAATATGAACAGAAAGAATAATATTATATTCCATGGAATAAAAGAAACTGAAAATAGTCACAATGATCTTTGCAACATGATATCGGAAATATTTTCGAAACTAACTATACAAATAGAATCATATGATATTAATAAAATTCATAGAATCGGAAGAACAAATACAGATAAGATACGACCAATTCTAATCTCACTTACTACGCTCAATAAAAAAATCGAAATTCTAAAATGCAGAAACAAAATGCCACCAAATACTTATATGACCGAAGATTTATCGAAAGAGACTTTAATGATACGCAAGGAATTACAACAACAAGTTAATAAAGAAAAGGAGAAGGGTAATGAAGCTTATATAAAAAACAATAAGCTTATAGTAAAACAGAAAGATAAAAGAAAACGAGACAATTCAGTATCTCCACTTCAGTCTTTGCATCAAGGGCCTGCAAAACCTATCTTAGCTCCAGCAAAACTACAAAAAACAGATCCGTTTGCGTATATGAGGGGCAGATCACACTCTCTGAGTGAGAAAACAACATCTAAGGCATAGGAATTATTGGACATCGGTAAACGAGGAAAATCTCAACTAGAACAATCAAAACAAATGAAAACCTTACAAATCCCCAATCCGGCTGGTCACCGTGGGGTTATTGACCACAACCCCCCAAAATCAAAATATAAAAAACAACCTATATATATCTCAACCTTAAATACTAGATCTTTAAAATCATCTGAATCATTACACGAATTAGAACAAGCTCTCCAAATTCTAAAATGGGACATAGTGGGCTTATGCGAAATAAGGCGTTCAGGAGAAAAGATAGAAGACCACGGCGATTACCTACTGTGCTATAAGAACGAAATTCCTGGCCAATATGGAGTTGGATTCATAGTGAAGGCGCATCTCAAACCAACGATAGAGGAGTTCGTTGGAGTATCGGATAGGATAGCTGTTTTAAATATTGCCCTACCAGGCTACAAGCAACCAATATCGCTAATTCAGGTCTATGCACCCACTGAAGTATCCAATATAGAAACAAAAGATAGCTTCTACAATGAACTGAAGGTTACATTAGATTGCTCACATAGCACAAAAATAATACTAGGTGATTTCAATAGCCAGATAGGAAAAATAGCAAACTTCAAAAGTAAATATATAGGTCCATATACCACTGGAAAACGTAACCAGAATGGTCAAAGGCTTGTCGACTTTGTACACGAACAGAATTTGTATATTATGAATAGCTTCTACAATAAAAAAACACACAAGAAGTGGACTTGGATTTCTCCAAATGGTAAAGTGAAAAATGAAATAGATCTAATAATTACAAATAAACCAAATATGTTTATGGATGTAAGTGTAATTAAACAATTAAATTTTAACACTGATCACCGCATGGTCCGTGCGAAAATCTTTGGAATTTCGCCTAAAACTTCTAGGAAAAACTTGGGAAGCGCAAAAAAAACAAATACATCTTCCACTACCGGACGAAACTTTGACATTTATTAAAACCTCACTAGGCAAGTTAAAAGAAATAGAAACTATACAAAGTAAATACGATTATTTAGAAAAGCAACTTCAAGAAGCGGAAAGATTGATGTCATCAATAAAAAGAAATTCGGATAGGGTAGGTGAAAATGCAAGAAAATTAATATTAGAACGTCAAGGATTACTGCAACAGAAACCTAGAAATAGAAATAAAATAGCAAAAATCAGTAAAGATATCAAAGAAAGTATTCGAAAACATAAACAAAAGACGAGAACAGCAAGAATAATATCACATATGAAGGCTACAGGAGGATTAAAAAAAGCTTTGAAAGAACTACAAGAATCAACAGATTGGATTCCGAAACTTCTAGACAAAAGAAAGAAAAACAAATCAAAAAGAACAGACATCTCAGACATAGCGACAAATTTCTATAAAAAACTATACAACAAAGAAAACGAAGACACATTTGTATTCAATCTAGAAGACAATCTTCATGAAGAGGATGTTCCACCTATTTTAAATAATGAAATAAGCAAAGCTTTACAATCACAAAAAAGTGGGAAAACTCCTGGTGAAGATGGAATATCCAACGAACTCTTGAAAGGTATATCGGATATTATACTTGGCGCTTTAAACTGCTTATTTAATGAAATAATTGTTACAGAAAAAATACCTTATCAGTGGTTATCATCAACAATTATCCTTTTACATAAAAAAGGGAGTAGAGAGGATATAAATAATTATAGACCAATAAGCATGATGTCAAGTTTATACAAAATCTTCTCTAAGATAATTCTAGCACGGATAACAAACGTCCTTGATGAAAATCAACCAAAGGAGCAAGCGGGATTCCGTAGTGGATTTTCGACAATCGACCACATACATACTGTAAAGCAAATAATTGAAAAGTATAGTGAATACCAAAAGTCATACTATATAGCATTCGTAGACTATAATAAGGCATTCGATTCTCTGAAACACTCGAGTATCTGGAGCGCATTGCTGAACCAAGGCGTACACAAAAAATATATACGATTGATTAAAAATATTTACAGCAATATGACGGCTAGAGTAAAAACAGAAAGATTAGGTCACAAATTTGAAATAAGGAATGGGGTGAGACAAGGCGATCCATTATCTCCCAAACTCTTTTCGGCTACATTAGAATTAGTATTTAGAAATCTCGACTGGAGTAGCTACGGAATCTACATAAATGGAACAATATTAAATCATCTAAGATTTGCCGATGACCTGGTATTAATCACCGACAATCCGGACCAGCTACAAGTAATGCTGAATGAGCTAGTCAAAGAAAGCAATGCAGTAGGGCTTCAAATGAACACGACAAAAACAAAATTAATGACTAATAGTAAAAAAATATCCATTGTTGTAAACAATTACACCATAGCGTATGTCGAGGAATACACGTATCTCGGCCAAATTATTTCAACAAAAGCAATGATCGACAAGGAAATTACAAACCGAATACACTCTTCATGGAAAAGGTACTGGTCCTTAAAAGAAATTTTTAAAAATTCATATATACCAATAGAAGTTAAAAGACAAGCATTCAATTCTTGCATACTCCCTATCATGACGTATGGGTGCCAAACATGGGCCCTTACTAATAAAAATATTCAAAAATTAAAAATATGTCAACATAACATGGAAAGAAGTATACTGTATATAAGGAAAAAAGATAAATTAACATTAAAATCCATAAGGAATAAAACTAATATAATAGACGTAACATACACAGTAAAAAAATTAAAATGGAAGTGGGCAGGGCATATTATCCGGAGTGGGTTCGAGAAATGGGCTAAAGATGTCACAGAGTGGTACCCAAGGGAATCAAAACGGAAAAGAGGACGACCACTAAGGAGATGGGAAGACGACATAAAAGCATCAGCGGGAGCAACATGGACGAGGAAAGCACACGATCGTCAAGTGTGGAAGGATCTGGGGGAGGCCTATGCTGAAAAGCAAAACAAACAATTTACCGATGTCTAGATTTTAAGTACCTTATTATATATTGTAAATATTTAAGTTTGTTAATAAAGGCTATTTCTATTCTATTCTATACTTTGCTACACATTCCTACTCGGCGAATTGAAGCATTTCTTCGCTCTGGCTTATTACCAGAGCTTGGAAAGTTGAGGAACAGAGTGCCTTAGCACTAGTAATGTATCATTTCCTCGCTCTGCTATCTTGTCAAAACTTGGAAAATGAGGAACAGAGTGTCTTAACACTAGGTTATCTCTGCCTACCCTGCTATATACAGGATACAACATGAATCCTTTATAGTAAAAAAAACCACTATTTCGTCCTTCTAGAAAAACCAGCTACATCCGCGTACTAATTTTGATTTCTTCCTAATGGCTATTTAAATACTGCGGATTTTACACAATTCTTTTCATTATCAGACCGGCGCCATTCCGCGAGTCGCTTTCTTCCGAGTTTTAAACAGTTCGTGCTTTTATTGTGAGGACTGCCCTAATTTGTTTAGGTTTTTTTAAATAACATTTTTGTATGCATTTTACGTAGTTTTTGTTTCGTTCAAAAAAATGTTTTTTTTTTCAGGCATATCTACCGCATGTAGCAAGGTAGGAAGAGGGAACCTAATATTAAGGCACGTTTCCCACTTTACGTCGAATTTTTGAACATTTGCGCCCCGCTTTGCCTTGTTACCTGCAAAAAGAAATGAAAATATTAATAAGTTATTATTTATTAATATTCATTTCCCCGAATGGGGATCGAACGATCGATCGAAAACTTTATACTTTTTCTAATAATATTTCTCTAAGCTCATTTTAAAATATTTTTGTATATATCCATACCTATCCATACCTATATTATAAATTCGAAAGTAACTCTGTCTGTCTGTCTGTCTTTTACGCAATCAGGACCGAACCGCTAATTTAATTGTGATAAAATACTCATATAGAGATACTTGAGGCTCCCGGGATGAACATAGGATACTTTTTTTTCTCATATTTGTAATATTTTCGATATATACCAATATATTAAAATATTTATTAATTTGACATACAATTTATTCCGCCATGTTTATAACAACCGTCGTTGCTAAGCAACAATTTGCAAAGTTTGTTGTTAGAAAACGTCACCCAAAATAAGCTTGCTTAACGCATCTCTCTATTGAAAACTGAAAATAATTTCATAAATATATTTAATAAATATTCTTATAGTTCAAGCGGGCGTAGCCGCGTTTGGGTCCACTAGTTAGTTATAAAATCGAAAGGTCACTCACTCATCACGAAATCTCAGAAACTACATGTGCTAGGAATCTCAAATTTTGCATAGGAGTTACTTATAGGACTTAGGTCCTCGCTAAGACGGGAATTTGAAATATTCGACTTCTAAGGAGTTGTTTTTGGGGTTGAAAGTTTGTATGAAACTTCGTTACTACAAATGCTAGGAGTCTCAAATTTTGCATGGACGTCACTTATAGGACGTAGGTACTCATGGAGACAGAAATTTATAATACCGTAGTTCACGCAGGCGAAGCCGCGGGCGGACCGCTAGGATATTATATTACTCTTTAGAAATATTAAAAATAAATAACTTCAACTTAACTCTCATTTTGTCTTCTAGGCTACAAAATGTCCTTAGCTGTGTGTCGAGACCGTCTCACCGGACTGGACGCGCCGGAGGAGCTCTGTGACGGGTCCAACAAGCCAGCGTCTGCTGTGGTGCGGTGTAACACGCATCCGTGTCCATTTAAGTAAGTAATTTGAATATTTAAAAAAATGTAGAGAGAACCTAGTGTTAAGACACTCCGTTCCCCATTTTAAATATTTGAGTAAGCTTAAAATAGTGCCATGTTGAGTGTGGTCACGACGATTGTCTGTTCGGACGATTTCTAATCGGAGGAATGATTTTTTTTCATATCTCCGCTCTGGTAAGGAGACGACGAGACGTAAGAACATAGAGTCAAAAACAATGTCTCGATAATTGCCTGGAATATGGAAATAAAAATGTTTTTTTTTTACTTTTTTACGTACACTTTGTGTAGAGTTAAAGATAATATCAATACAGGTAGTTGTGTTAAATAAATTTATTTACACCGATGGACGAATAAAAAAATTGAATAAAAAAGACGAATATTTGAATATGACGAGTCCGTCAAAATCAGATAAAATTTTTGGTAACCGAAATTTAAAATATTATTTTTAACAATATTTTTTTCCAAATACTATTGTAACACAGGTTACAACACCGTACACAAGTAAAACCTCAAAAAATAAAAAAAACAGCAAACAAAATAAAAAGTAAATACATTTCACAATCCTTGTATACATTTTAAATATTTTTTTCGCTTCATATATAACAATTTTGTACAGTTTTAGAACATCGAAGATTTAAGTTGAAAAATAGTATTGTATATTTTAGACAGGCGCGCTTTATTCGCCTATCCGTTTATTTGTCTGTAGAACGAGGTTAACGATGTGTCACAGTGTCAGACATTTTAAAAATTCAAATCTTTTTTGCCGCTAAAATATTTCTGTTTAAAGTAAAAAAATATTATTTACTAAAGTATAAAATGTACATATTTTTATTTTTGACTGCTAGATATATTTTCACAAAAATTCACTACTAATTGTAAATTGAAATATTAGTAGTTAATTTTTGACAGATTATTATATATATTTTTATTTTACATAATTATGTTGGTACCCCTGCATTGTCAGAAGACGGATTTGCGCATTTACGTATGCTTTTGACAACTTGTTCGTTCGTAACAAAATATTTTGTGTAATATTATATTTAATAGAAAAAGAATAATTAAAAAAGCAAAAGAGAATTTGTAAGTATTTACATTTAACTTATTAATAAATGAGTGTTAAGTGTTGATAATAACGTAGCCATTTTGAGAAAATAAACATAAAAAGTTTTTTTTTACATTATCGGATATTCGAATTCGTATGTAAAATATAAATATATGCCAAAAACGGCCCAAGTGTAACTGTAAAAACGCGAGAAAAGAAAATGAAATATTTACCTAAAAATATTGTTTACCATAAAATGAAATACCCACTCGAGAAAACGAAATATTTAATATTTACATTACATGTCTATTTCTGGAAACAAAGGCGCGGCGTTCAGTTCCACCACTAACACGCCGAATTGCGTCCAGAATTCGGCAGAAAATGGATAACGGATTTGTCTTAATGGCAACGGAGTATCTTAACACTAGGTTTCCAGTATCCATGCATATCTTCCTATGTACGGGATACAACGGAAGCTAAAATGTACATATTAATAGCAAAAACTTCATTCGTTTAGATAAACTAGCGAAATCTATTGTTGTAAGAGGTTTAACTGAAAGGCTTTCCTACGTAAATACTTGGAGAAGATACTTTAAAACAACTTTATACATGTTCACTGCTTATTCAACCAATAAAATATAGTGTAACTAGTGTAGCTTACTGAGCTGTAAGTAATGTTATACGTGTAGTCTTCACACGCAACTTACAGACTTTAAGTGGAATATCTCATTTTTATTGTTTTTAGTGCTCCCCTACACTAATCACCTACCTTTCTTAGTTAAAATACATTTATTGAATTAACCTACCAGGGTAGGTAGAGGGAACCTGAGAAACTAGTGTTTAGACGCAACGTTCCCCACTTTCCGCTGCGTTCTGGAGGAATTGTGTGTTGCAAATTTCAACTTTCTTGGGCAGTAGTTACATCTGTGCGTTGTTTGTCTATCACTGATATATATGTATATATATATATTCTTATTTAAAATAATGTAAATTTTGTATTTAAAAATAAATCGTAGCTAAACTGTTTTCTTACGAAATGAAAAGAATAAAATTATTTCCCTCCAGTAGGAATCGAAGCTACAACCGTTTACAATCAACAACATTTGTAATATTATAAAAATAAAAGCATTTACATAATAAACCATTTTCCCCACTTAGATGGTACGTAGGCGAATGGTCAACATGCAGCGTGACCTGCGGCGGCGGAGTGCGCACGCGCCGAGTGCTGTGCGCGCGGTCTGCTAATATAACACGCACTGATACTTACGATCCTGGTAAGTTTTATATTTATGTATGTGTGTATGTTCTTGTGTTTTTTATTACTCAGGAATTAGAATCGTAGCGTAGCAGTATAGCGTCTGATTGTAACGCGTCAGTTGTGCGCGTCGTCAGACATTTTATACAAGAGACGTGAAGTTCTTCGAAATTATATAAAAAATTGAAAGTAAAGCGACATTCGAACGCATGCCGGAAGCCGTCAAAAAGCTCTAATCGCTAAGATATAACTCCATATACGCTACCTAATACTTCTCATCAGCTCGTTCTAGAATTTGTTCCTAAATGTGTAATAATACTAAAAATAGTTAAATAATTTTTATCAACAAATATTGAACTTGTTATTTGTTTTCAGAAACAAGCTCAGAGCCCGGCTGTATATCACCAGCACCGAGATCAACGCAGGCGTGCAATGAACATAACTGTCCCACTTGGATCGCGGGGCCTTGGTCTGGGGTGAGTTTACTATAGTTTACAAATTGAAATTTCTTTCATGGAAAGTAAAGTAAATTATATTTTATTAAGTACATAACGAAAAACTAGCGACGGATCACTATGTTCTCCATATTCTGCAAATTTTATATTGAAATGCGTTGATTTGTTAACGACGTCACTCTGGAACTTATCTCTTCAAAATAAATAGAAAAACAAATGAAATATAAGCATTCCAGACACCATAGTTTATTTCTTATTCAAATATTAGCTTCGCGCTGTATCCTGCATATAGTAGGGTAGGCAGAAGGAACCTAGTGTTAAGACACTTAGTTTCTCACGCACCACCTAATTTTTTGGAACATTAAGTGAACGACATCCAAGCTGCTCTTTGACCTGTTCTTGCGAGAAAATAAAAATAATTCAATCGAATAGTAATTGAAATTACAACCGTCACGCGTACATGTTCTCTTATTATTTATCACGATTCATTTTGTTGAATTCTTTCTATCCGATCATTAAAAAAATATATATATTACAATTACATTGCGGAACTTAACGCTAAAGCAAACATTGAAAAATCCAAATACAAATCCAAACTATATTTTCGACTGCAACAAAATGTTTGAAACACAACGTCAATCCCGTGTCACAGTGAGGCTCTGACGAATGTTCCAGATTGACACTTTAGCAATCGCATATGGTGGAAGTTTATGTTACTCAACGAATTTGTAGTTTTTCGTCCCTTTTTGAAATGGTTTTAGGGGAAGTATAGCTACAAAAATAATTATTTAGTACTTTTCTCGTTATATAATGGTCATTATTCAAAACTACGCCATCATAGCGCAGTGGCACAGGGTGTTACTGTAAGCGCGACAGGCTGTGGAATCGATTAACACTCGGGAGAATGAATTATTTTAATATCCTCGCTCTTGTAACGACGCAAAGGGCGGTGCTAAGTTCTGCCACGGAACGCGCAATGTCCCCAGTAATTAGCGGAAAGTGTGGAACAGAAGTGTCTTAATGGAAACGGGGTGTCTTAACAATAGGTTCCCAAATTCCTTCTGCCTAATCTGCTATGTTCGGGAAAAGGGTGAAGCTAAAAAATCTATAAAACTATGTAAAAATCTTTTTATATTATAAGAAGAATCAACGTACAAATATTTTTTTCTTTTCTTTATGCATCGCCACTTCAACTATCCGGCATAAAACACTTTGATTTTTTAATAAATTTCCGATGCTTGACTCTAAAACGGAAGCTCCTCGTAAAAATTCTATTTTTCACATTATTTTCGAACGTGTTGTTACAACGTTAGTGAATTTTAAATTGAAAATTCATATCCTGCATTAAAAATTGTTCAGTATTTGTCTTCTTATACAGGTTGTTTGCTTGAAATGCAAATTTAAAATTCTAATTTTTAATTTAAATTTATATTGTTTTCATAGAAAACTGAGCTTTATCGTTGCGTTGTAAAAGTATCTTTTATAAGTTAATGTTGTCGGTTTGACTCCTATCAAGGTAAATTAAGTTTTTTTTTTCTCTGATCTAATCACATAAAGAATGACGTTAATCCTCCTCTGCTAACCCCTTGCCAATAAGTTGCCAATAACAAAATTCTATATTTCTAATTACTATTGAACCTACTACTTCTGATGTATCAGTTATAGCAAATAACTACTCAACTACCAAACTAATTTATATTTTAACTTATTTTTCCTAAAAATTAAGGCTAAAATAGCGTTCATTTTAACAGCGCACAATACTTGTCAGTGTCGTAGCAACATCGTAGCACATTTTACGTAGAGGGTTATATTGAAATTTTATCTTTTCTACTTAGCAATGCTTATAGTACGGCGAGGAAGTATTGGCTTTATGTCGATAGTAAACGACAATGTAACGCTTGATGGGAGATTTTGAAAGTGTTATTTGAATAAAATATTAGGTTATAAGGAAATACAAAAGTAATTTATAGGTAATAATATATGTTATAACATTTTCAATATAATATACGATTTTTATTGTCATTGGTATGCAACAGCTTTTTTTCTAAGATTGAGATATTAATACTTTGCGTTATTACAATAAATTAAAAATCGTTCAGATTATTATAGAGAATTACCTCAGCTTTATTTTATATTCTTCAGTAACATTCTGTACAAAAATTTTAAAGATTTTTATGTATTAGTGTATAAAAAAAAATAAAAACATTACATTTAAAAAGAAAAATCTATGTTCGCCACATTCGAACCGCTTTAAAAAATTTTACGGATCTGAAAGAATATAAAGAAAAATTACGAATATAGTTTATAAATTTGAATCCAAAACCACCGTCCCTCTAACCAAACAATACAACAGCGTTATTCTCAATTTCATTTGTACAAATGATGTTCGCGAGTCGTAGTCAAATGCACACTGTAGCCCGATGTTTTTATTGCGGCCATAAATTTTTACGCGATGATGTACACTGAACTGTACAGGAACTAATCTACAGTGCCGACGGAGGTTTTAGCTGTTATTGTGTTAATGTTATGTGAAATTATAAATATATAATAAAAATATCTGTCTTTGTGTATCCTGCTTATCGTATGGTAGGCAGAGGGAACTCTTAGGACTCTCCGTTCTCTATACAAAATACAAACATCTTATATAATATAATGTATCCTATTCATACATCAACACAAAGCTTGTAGCAAACCATAAAGCAATCTCACGTTCTTAGACAATTTACATGTTCGAGCTGAAACATTTCAAAGTACAATATAAACTTCGACGTTGTCCAAAACAGTTACGTAGGTATAGCGATTTACCTTATTATCTCAGTTGGACAAACTTACATACATGCTATTGTTGGTGGTGATTTTAATTAATATGTCGTATTAATGTAACTTCAAATTAATAAAAAGTATAAGATTTTTGTAATTCAGTAGTAAAAATGCTGTAACTATTTTAATAAATTTGGAACTTTTTTTTTAATATCAGTCCAAGCTTAAAAAATAAAAAGTTATTAATAAAGTTCCATTTTCTTTACTACTAATGCAAGGATAATGCATATTTTCTTTTCGTTGCCTGTTGTATTAATTTGCTTGCGTTGCAAGTTGTGGCGAATATATGTCTAGAGTCTAGATCCTGCCCAGGCCTAATAGATTCACAACAGCAAAAATTGTATTTAAATTTGTTCAGTAACTCCCAAGACGTGCAAGCAAACATACAAAAATTTAACATTTATATATTCGTGTCCCATTTTTTCATTAGATGGGTTAACATTTAATTCACAGACACAAGTAACTGTTTTTAATAGTAAATACAAAACTAAAACAAATTAAAATTAAAATTACAGCACCCCATGAAAACCTAACCAAAATATATGAATTGAATGCGAAACTAAATTAAAATGTATAAAATAAAGAGGAGCGAACTAAGAAATGGAATAATCACAAACTCGCTATAAAACTCAATTTCGACGCTTAAAACAGTTCTGGGACGCGGAGCAACCCACGCCTTCAAACTTCTGGCTAATTCCTTGAGATCTTCAAACTTATACTACATTCAGTTATTGTATTGAGTGTAAACGTTTATGTTTTGTGTGTTATTATTAATTTTAGTTATCAAATTTAATAACTTTCAAATTATAGTACAGTGTCTGACTGTAAGCGTAAGTAGTGGGTTCAATTCCCACTCTTCCGTGTTAACACACGGCTGTCAGTGTCGTAGCAGTATCGTAGCACATTTTACGTAGAGGGTTATATTGAAATATTGAGGCCGTCGTGGCGCAGCAACACAAGGGTGTTACTGTAAAGCGACGGTTGTGAGTTCGATCCCCACTCGAAGAAGTGAAATATTTATTTACATTTATATTTCCATTTCTTCAACGCAATGCCTCCAGAATTCGGCAGAAAGTGGGGAACGGAGTGTGTTAACAATAGGTTCCCTCTGCCTACCCTGCTGTGTGCGTGATACAGCGTGAAGCTGATTTTTTTTTAATATAAAAAAAGGATAGAAATATCGATTCTGTAGGTACATGAAATATACAAAAAAAATAGATCGGTTAACATATCCATTATAGAGACTAAAAAAACAACTCTGCAGAATTCTTGAATTATAATGAAATAATTCCTACTAAATTATAGCAAAAGAGCTTAACTTACTTACTTAGAAAATAAAAGAAATTATACTATTAATAAAATTTTCACAATAAAATTATATAAACCAATTTACCCAACACTCAGTTCTGCCAAAAGATACAATTTTGAAGTACCCTCAGAACAGCATTAACAAGCTTCTCAGAAATGTTTATTTCAATGTTTTAACGACTTTTTACTACTTGCCGTTCATTTTGCAAGTTTTGTTTGAACTACTTAAATGTACTCGCGCCTAATTAAAATACTTGCGCCACTTTAAATAGATAGTTACGTGTTTTATTGAAACACTTTCTGGTAATTAATATTTATCTTTTACAATTATTGGAGTTATTTTCAAGATTGTTAGACCGACAAAATAACTTTTTTTCGTAGCTTGGGTTAATTATTATACTTGTTATTATAATTAATGGTTGAGGGCACCAGCGCCACCAGCACCATATTTAATATTTTCATTTTTGCGCTCTGGTAAGTAGGTCGAGCGTGGCGTTGAGTTCCGCCACTCAACACGAAATGTCTCCGGAATTTTGTGGAAGCTTTTGACACTTTTATATTCCTTCTGCAGTAAAGACACGTGCTATGTGTGAGATACAACGTGAAACTAAAAAATCTATATCAAAACCCAAAACTTTTAAAGTCTAGATGATATTTAAACTTATTTCCAATACAAATATTAATTAAAACTTACGAACATTCACCGATATCAAACACCATCGTACTTTTGCTACCTCCGCCTAGCAGGCAGGGCGGGCAATTAGTCTAAACTTAGCAGTAAACTGACAACGAAGTCACCGGCCAACCTATTAAGTGCTTAGTTCCTCAACTTGTTATAGAATCAACAGAACAGCAAGACACTGCAAACTCTGGAGACTGGAGACTCACGATGAATTTAAGTTAGTTCTCTTTAATTACATACTAACAAATACTAACTGCGAGTATGAGGTTTTTGGACGTGCCTGATTGGAAATGATAGTTTTGAATTTGTATACTAAAAGGAAACTGTGTTATATTGGATTTTTTGTAGTGTTTTACTGTTTTGGGCTTAGTATAGTAGGTACAGGGAATCTAGTGTTAAAGTACTCCGTTCCCAATTTTAGAGATATTGTGTGTTAAATGACAGAACTGAACGCCACACATTGTCTTGTTATAAGCAAAGAAATAGCATTAAAAACATCATCACGACAAGGGCAGTTTTCAGTCACACGCTGAATTGTTACATTTAGGTAGAGTCGCACGCTGTTCCGTTGCGAATATTTAAAGTCTCCCTAAATTTTCTCTATACTCTACTCCCTTTATAGTCTAATATCAGTCACTCTGTGACAGCTTAGCTTTAATTATATTAGTAATAGGAATACTTAGTCACTTCCAAGAATTTGAAAATAATTTATTCGTTTGAATAGTTTCGAAATTTGTAGTCAGATGCTGTTTCGCTGTGTCGCACTGCGCTACAATGGTCTCAAGAGTAATTAAATTTATTTTTAAATTGTATTCGCTAAGAGAATTTACAAGTCTATTACATTTTATATGGCAAAAAGAAATCTTTTATTTAAATAAAACTTACACAATTTATAATACAAAATTTTACTTTAAAAAACTTGACATGTGTCTCTATTTCTAAAAAGTAAAAGAACTGAAAACTTTATTCTTTGTTCAGTAGCTCTGATATTGAAAAGAACTGAAATAAAGTTGTTCGAATGTCTGGAACTAATTTGAAATTTTATTAGATTTTTACCATAAAGTTGTTGGAGGATTGTCTTTAAAATTTAGTGTTCATCTTGTTATATCAAATATAATTAAAAACGACCCGTCTTACAGACAATGTGACTAAGCTGAGATAGTACTAAGTTCAAATACATTGGATCTTATAGCCTCACGGGGCGGTCAAATTACTCGTAGGTACACAAATAGTAGTTAAATAATAAAAAATCGCCCAGCAGGATGTCAGTTTTTGTTATTGTGTAATGGAGACTTTGACGATCTATTTTTAATTATATCATTTGAGTAAAATATCATACTGCCCATAAACTCTTATGTGTGTATGGTAATAAAAATATTTAAAATCGAACGCCGATTGCATTGCGCCAAATATCAAACCCACAACCTTCGCGTTTACAGTCTAAACATCTATTTAATTTGTGTCTTAATTTTTTTATCTAATATAAACCATTTCTTACAGTGTTCAGTATCGTGCGGCGAAGGTGTCCAAGTACGAGGAGTGGAATGTACACCTGCTGGTGGTGGATGCGATCCTGGTATCAGGCCTGAGATTTCGCGGCCTTGTTCCACGGGCATCAGCTGTCCCGCTTATAGGGAAGCTAGTGAACCTGATGTAAGTTTAAGAGTTCTTACTTATTTTATATTCATGTTGTTATAGCAGGGTAGGTAGTGAACATAGTGTTAAGGCATTTTGTTTTTCACTTTGTGACACTTTAGATGTTGAATAGTGAAATAAAAACACGTTGCCTACATTGAATAACTATATGAGTATGTATAGGAACCGTACGGCTAGTTCTCCATTATTTGGTTCTTCTTCTTATTCTTCATTTCCATCGTTGCAATAGCATGCGGTGTTTGATTCCGCCACAAAAAGTGTATCTAGAAGGAAAATTAACAAAATAGAGC
Source organism: Heliconius numata (assembly GCA_016802625.1). Lineage (NCBI taxonomy): Eukaryota > Metazoa > Arthropoda > Insecta > Lepidoptera > Nymphalidae > Heliconius > Heliconius numata. The sequence continues at coordinate 1,048,659 of JAEBDU010013219.1, forward strand.
ATCTCAAGAAAGAGTAAAGCTCTCTACATACATATATTTTTGATTTATGATTAAAGATAAAAGAATTGGTGTTAGTAACCTTTATAAAACAATAACTTTTGTGTCTTAACACTAGCTTCCCCGGTTGCCTCCGCCTACCCTGCTATGTGCGGAATACAAAACAAATAAATCAACAATTTCATATTGTCAATAAAATTTATACAAAATCTTGATTTAATAACAATTACTCGTAAACTAAAAAAGTTAAAGAATACATAATATAAAGGCACCGGTGTTAAAATTATATTTTCAATTGGAAGTTATACAAAGCAAATTTCTACGCCCGTACACTCGATAGCTATCTACTACTAGGTGCCAATTAGGCTTTATTAGCATATTTCAAAATGTTCAACGTGAAAATATCTATGAGAACTATTGAAAAAAGAACTTTTATTTATTGGTTAATATAGAAATTATAGAAATGAGTGATTTGTTTGTTGTTGATGACGTGAAGTAAATGTTAGTTATAGTCTAAATAGAGAACCAATGTCATGTATAAGTGCAACGTTTGACTGTAGACACGAGGGTTGTACGGTCGATTCCGAATCAATGAAATTAATTATTTTCATATCTCCTCTCCGCAGAGTTGAATTTCACAACAGAAACACGCAATGCCTCGAAAATGGGGCGGGCGGTGTGTGTTGAACGGAGAGTGTTGACACCTGGTTATCTCTGCCTACCCTGCCATTTTTCTAATGTTCTAGAAAATTTACCCATGTATTTTTTTTACTAACTCTAAGTCCTTGCCACGAATAACAGGTTTTTTTTTCAAGTTTTTTTTTTAATTATTTAATATTACTTTTTTATCAAACAGGATGATATAGAAGATCTGCTACCAGGTGTCGTATACCACACTCAGCCTCTCATCCAGCCGTATCCGCCGCCGCAAGCGAAGGCGGAACAGCTTATAGGTGAACCAGATATACCTGTGGAGGCCACGTAAGTATCACTTAGAATAGGTATTTAAAGCTGGTTATACGCTCAATATTATGAAAATAAATTGTTAACTCTACATTTATCAGCCTAAAATCATTATGTATATTTGTTAAAAAGTATAAAATAATTGAATTTTCCATAGGTGGAATATCTAACATAAAAATATTTTTTCAATACGAACCAGTAGTTCCTGAGATAAGCGCTTTCAACTAAACACAGAGTATGTTTGGTTTAGCTTTGTAATATTAGAAAGGATTGTTAAAAAAGTTTATTTTAAGCCCCTTTTCTTGCGACTACTACGACAATACTAACATTTTTCATTAATTACCTACTTGACAGTGCTTTTAAGAACTTATATAAATAATAAATATTTATATTTTATTGTTTTATGAGATAATACAATAAAATTCATGTTTTTCTTGTATTGGTTGGAGGTACTGCAAAAATATGCACAATAGTATTGAGCGTGTATGAGCTTAATAATATAATAAAGCGATGATATAACGATTTTAAGCAATGTTATAAAATTTTATTAAATAAATATTACGCTTAAAAATAAAATTATAAAAATTAAGCTAAAATGAATATATTCTATTTTAAAATTTATATATACCCAATAGTTTCGCTTACGCGTCGCTTTTACTGTATATTATTAGTCTATAATAACATTTATTATGGAAATTTTATTTATATTATATTATATATCTTGTATTTTTATTATGAAAATTAATATAAATATATTTATATTTTTAATATATATTTATTGCATTTTGTTTGTATGTTTTTATTTTTATAGATTGTGTTTAACTTCGTACTTTTAAATAAAAAATATTCATAATCAGTATTAAATTACCTGACGTGAAATCTTATAACAATTTCAACATATTTTTCCTTTTTAAGATATTATACTCCATTCTAAAAGCTATAAAAAGTACAAAAGCAGGCAGCTTAAAATATTGTATACATTTTGCCGCTCTGGGATTACTCAAAGTTCAGGGAATGTTAGAAAATATAATATAAAAGAAATATAACTGTAGTTTAAAAATACAAGAAATAATCTTATTTCAGATCAGATGATGAGATCACTTTCTTTTAGATGAGATCACTTCTAGGCTATACACTGTTTAAGTACTCCATGAAAGAAGAGTTAACTATATTTAGGCGATATATAACGACAATATTTAACTTTTTAATTAAATAATCGTAATTATTCTAAATAAATAACATACTTATTAACCTAGTTAAATTAAAGTAACCTTCTTTCGCTCTTATATGAATGAATTGCTAATTTGTTTTTGTTGTGAACTAAATTGGCTTGTTATCTCTATAATGAAACACGTACTGAACAAACCTTATTAATGATATTTTATTTTCTTTTATTCACATGCCGTCTTTTTAAATAAAAACAAAAGAAAAATTTTTTAAATTTAAAATAAAAAATACTATTATCAAAAATCTAGACGCTATTTGTGGCGTAGAGGCGTGTGACTGTAAACACGACAGGTTGTGGGTTTTGTTTTGTCTTTTCTTCTCTAGTTCCTGCAGGCCTGTTCCAAATGTATTAATGTATTTTTTAAATAAAGAATATTATGCTTTTGGTTTTGAAATAGCATATCTTTTTCTTGAACATTTTCTTTTTCATATTTCCAACAATGCCAGGTCTTTATAAAATTACAAATCAATAAATATTTTGTAAAAATACATTGTGTAAAAATGATGATGCAGTAAAAATATCTCATAGTTGTTTTACTAATTTGTTTACAGAAGTTGTCATTCAAATTCTGGCAGTCTATTAATACCAACCAGTCATGATAAATGTTATTTAATGAGTAATGAATTCTCATCAAAAACCCCAGCCTTCATAATACATCAGCACCTATTGATTACGCTTTATATAAAATTAAATTTACTCGAACAAAATAATAGTAGCCTATTTGTACAAGAGGCTTATCGATGCTTACATAGAAAATAGAACATTGTTAGTACTTTTGATAAATTACTATATTTCTGCTAAATTAAACACAAAGAAAGTTCTTAGAACTTGACTTCAATAGCGTTAAAATAATAAAGCCATGAATATAAAAAAAGATCAAATAGAGAACGACGAAACAGGGACAGCGTTTGGCTGTAAGTGATAGTTGTGGATGAAGGGGTCTTCTTCCCGGCTCTCGGCTTAGTTTAATTTCCCTACTTTGAAACCGAAACGCGGCGTTGAGTTCCGTCCATAAATAATATATTATATTCTTACCAAAGTTAAAATGCTTAATTTTTTATTTTGTATACTTTATTTTTGTATGGAATTTCATTGTAACTTTGTTAATATGAAAGATGCATGTATTTTTATAACGTTATAAACAGTTTGATGTTTACTTCCATTAATAGATGACCCAAACAAAGTTAATTTTATTTGTGAATGTAATTTGAATAGAACAATATAATTAATTCTGTAGGCAAATACGTCATTGGTTGGTTTTATTAGAACAAGGCTTCACAACTTTATCAAAATTTAAATATTTATACATACTTATGTATAAGTAAAGTTAATAAAAACAACGAAAATCTTAAATTCGTCATTAAATAATACTTTTATAACTATTTTAATGATTTTAAGAATAGAGAGTGCTTGAAATAATTTATAACTGTATTTTTACTATTTTCTTTTTTAATTTTTGTATTTGATGATGATAATTCTTCTTTTAACCCCTTTTGAGTGGTATAGGACAGTAGCAATTTTTCACATCTTTATTTACACTATACTATTATATATTTCTTATTATTTTGTTCCTATTAAATTTTATTTCTACTTTATATAACTGTTAGCATATTTATATATACTTATAATTAATTTATATTTTATATTTATAAATATAAATTTTAAGTAATGTTTTGATCCTAAAGAGCTCAGAGTATTTTGTTGTTGTTTTCAGCAATTACAAAATATTCTTTGCGTGTGGCTGGTTGTATGTAAGGTATTGTACCTTGACCAGTATTTAAAGGTTCACTTTTGAATTCAGAACAACATCACATTATAACAAACGTCATACCACTTCATACACGTCCTATGGCTGTGTTCCCTTTCATTTCGAGCTTATGATTTTATAAAGCAATGTCTTCAAGCCATTTTTAACCTTATTTTAAATGGTTTAAGGACTAGAGCTTAATCACTAGATTTGATATACCATGTTTCTCTGTTTAAAGATAGATAGCTACGAAGAGAACTAATTCATACAAATGTGAAACATAAATTTAGCAAGATAAAAGTCAATTTCGTATGCGCACTTTAATATTTTCGCAAGAACCCTTCAGTTCATTACCTGTCATAGACCATTACTTTCTCTAAGATTATACGTTTTTCAATTCTATGCACTGCACAATAAAGTTTGTTATTCCTTGCACATATTACACTACTATCTAAAGTTTGTCTAATTTTTTGTTACGCTTCGAAACACTTTTCCAATACTCTTAAGATACTATACATCTGCACTGACACCTACGAACTAATTTTTGTTTTGAATATTCTCCGCAGAGTTGTTATTTAGTTAATTCTGTTTAACATTAAGTTTACAGGTTAATTGGACGACACATACAGACACACTGGTGCACATACTTCTACATATACCAGCCAGATCTATTAGGATTGGTAGTTTCTATATAATTTTCGAATCCCCTCGCACCTAGCATGTGTTATCATGTGTGGAACCCTAGCAATGATAGAATTGAATGAACCACAATATCAGTTCGCAATAGATATATTTTAAATTTAAATAAAAGAAAAACAATATATGTAAAAAACAATAAGGAACATACAAAATCGTAGTAAAAAATCGCATCCAACGTTCATGCACGTCGAATTTACATAAAAATAGAAATATATATAAACTAAACAAACTGTTCTATACTCATAGTTACATCAAAGATGATGAATGGAGTCCATGCAGCGTCACTTGCGGTGAAGGCTGGAGGAAGAAGGAAGTGCATTGCAAGATCTTCCTAGAGTTCAGTAGGACGATAGCAAAATTACCAGATAGCAAATGTATGGGACCGAAACCTACGGAAGAAACTGAAAGATGTGTAATGGAGCCTTGTTCCATGGCGTACGGGACTTCTTTCGGTGATTCGAGTGCCCCTGCTTATGGAACGGGAGACAGGTATGGTTTATATTTAGTGATTAATTATTTGAAAAACAAACGCGTTAGTGTATAAATGTACGTCCTAATTGTCTATACGAAGACTATAATTAGAAATAATTAATACCATTACACAAACATTTCCATTTTCTTTATTTATAATTATTTACATCAAGTAGGAACAATAATTAATTAGAAAAAAACGTTAAAACGAAAGCTTATCCCTAACAATACTCAAAAGATTCTGTAAAACTCCATTATTAATAGATTCGTTTACAACATCATTTACTCTAGTTGCTAACAAATTACCTTCGCCTATTATCGGCCCTACATCAATTCGTCGATCAGTATCAGGAATAAAATCATGATTTTCGAAAACACTTTCACTTTCAGGAGTTATACTAACAATCCTAAGTTCCACTAAAGCTATTAATAAACCAAAAGGCAACATTTCTTTAACATCTTCTAGATATTTCTCTCTAGGGTAAACGGAATTCGCTTCAACGTTAAATTGTTTTAGGAATAAACTGAACGTGTCGTAATAGAATATTTTGAGTTCTTCAAAATATTCAGATCTAAATTCGGAGTCTGTACAGATGTATAAAAAGTATAGGACGTCTGTCAAAGGGTTTGCATAGCGCATCGCCTGGAAGTCCAAAAAGCATAATTCTCTTTTTGACCCCTGAAAAAATAATACACATTAATTACCAAGATAAAATAAACTTTTTATTTTAGATAAAATATTTTTTTTTTTAACAAATATAAAAAATAAATAACATGTGAAACTGAGTAACATAGGAACGAATCATATTTCATGTTTCCTTTAATAATAATTACTAACAGAAAACAGAATTTACACAATCTCGCATATAGCAGGATAGGTAGAAGAAACAGAACATTTCCTCCTCCTCTCCTCCAATTTTCGCCATAATTTGTTGAAAAAAATAACTAACTGACATAATTTACATTTTAAGTTTCTATTTTATCAACACAAACGATCTTTATATTTATTTCCAAATAAATGTAAAGATCACTCATGTGTTGCTTTGTTTCAGAATTATTTAGAAAAGCTAGAATTCGATTTAATCATTTTTGTTACAAAATAATCAGGATAATAAATGTCGTACAATAATCGATAACGACTACTATTTATCAACTATTGTACATACGAGTATACATTAAAATACTTATAATGTAACTCAAGCACAAATACCTACCTCATTTTTAAATAATATATTGTTGATCCAACAGTCACCGTGGCAAAACACGTTATATTTTTTAGGTTCTGTATACATTTTAAGCAAACCTAGGAGGTCACTTTTAACTTCTTTTAGTCGTTTCCTGACTTCTGTATCTAATATGAGATTGACGGACATTTGAAATGATTCTTGAAAATAATTTCTCAACTTGGTATGTTTAAAGAAATTATCTTGAAAAATAAGATCTCCGAATGAATCTCTAATATTTCCAAAACTTTCGTCCGTTCTTTCAAATACAAATGATAAAGCATGAAATTTAGCTAATTCTGTTATAATTAACTTTACTTGTGGATAGTCTAATTTCTCGTACTTTACTAATTTGGTATCTATTTCAAAACCACTTAACAATAGATCTTCTAAAATTATCACTTCATTATTCTTCGATGTACTTGAAAATACGCATTTGGGTAGAACAACTCGGTCTTGAGCTTTGAAGTTATCTTGTATTATATTATATTTTTCTATAATATGTTTGTATGCATTTACTTCTCTTTTATGTAACTCTCGAAACAGCTCTTGTCTTGTTGTATTAATAAGAGTTTTGATAATAACACTAATATTTTTAACACTACCTTTATGACTATCACTACCACTCCCTTTTAGGGAAACTCTAAACACATTCGCGATGTAATTCTCTCCTTTACCACCCAATATATCAACGTGATACGTAAAATCTTTAATTTCGTTTATTTTAGCCACAGTTTCTATACAATTATGCAATTCGATGCAATTAAATTCGTCCGGTTCGCTTATATTTACGTCTAGAGACATTTTGTTAGCACTCGTCTGTGCACCGTGACATTACCTAATATCACTTTGTATGAATTTTTGCGTGATAATGTCCTGATAAGATAATTATCCTTATCGCTTTATCAAGCTATGTTATAAGTTAAACGCTATGATGTTAGTCATTTGTCCTAATCAGACAGTTATGATAACATTTTGATATTTTTTCGGTATTATCAAACTGAGTTTATGGCACTTTTTGTTAAATAATTTATTCACATATAATTATAGTAACAAAAATATTTCCCAGCAGATCTCTAATATTTGGAACGTCAAGTAATATTAGAGTGGCGCCGGGCTCTCCCGGCAAGTCGTATTCTTGGAAGGAAAAAGGTTATACAAGCTGCAGTGCGTCATGCTTAAGCGGAGTTCAGGTAAAGTATAAGAATTAATCGTATTGGAGTGAGACGGTGGCTTTTGAGTTCAATCTCTACTCAAAGTAATATGTTATTTTCATTTCCTCAACTCGCGATGTTTCTAATTCAGGTGGAAAGTCGAGAATTAAATCTCTCTGCCTAATAGAGAACATAAAAAAATAACAAATAATATTTTTCTTTTGACTATCAAAATGAAATGCATTTAGCTCTAAGTGTCTAAGATATTTATAAAAACATACATTTCACTGCTTTAAATCATTTTAAAAGTTGAATATATCAAAAACTCAATTAATTTTGTAATTTTCAGTATATGAATATAAATAGGTTAGGCATCATCCTTATGCATAATATGAATAAGTAATTTTCTTATACGTATAAAATTTACACTTCGGTACAGGAGTTTTCTTGTTGTCTACTAGTAGCTATAACGTATTACCTTAAACGAAAACTATTTTTTAAGCTATGTTTTTTTTCTTCGTAAAGCTCAAAGACTTAATATCACACATGATGTGGTCAAACACAAGCCTAATTTGTAATATTAAAAATATTTTTTATTATTCCTTTAGGAACTAATAATACAATGTGTAAGAGACGAAGATGGCAAAAACGCATCCCCCTACATGTGCGATCCGCACACGAAGCCCGAGAACAGAGTGAGGACCTGCAACGATCATCCCTGCCCGCCTCGGTAAGCTGTGTTGTTGGTTGTAAGGTTGCAGGTTACTCATAGTAAAATATATATTACCCTATAAGTAATCTGTAACGTTCTCTACCTCTGATGAAAACAGAGGGTGCTTGTCTGTCTGTAGCATCGTAACTCCCAAGCTAGTAATTTTGATTTAGTGTCAATTTTTATACTTCAAAAATTTGTTTTTTTTTTTAGTTTAAATCATACCTACATATACAAAACTAGGCGTAATACTAAAGAGTAAAGAATCCTTTGGTACCCTGATATGCTTTACATCACAATAAGGATACAACCAACACTGGGAAGCAAAAATTTAAAAATATATATATAATTTAAATCGTCTAACAGTTCAAATTCTATTGCTTTTTCAGAAAAACTACTAGTAAAACTACTAACTACTGCTATATTCCACACTTTTGTAACCGCGGACCGGAAATCGATCAGAACAGTAAATTTGAATACCAAATCATAACTACATTTCAAATAACTCAAAACTTATTTCATATGAATCGTACTTTTATTACTATCGCAATAGGTACCTGTAGAAATACATACAAATGAAAAAAAGGCACGTACTACTGTATTATATTTGACACACTTTCATATAATATTTGAATTATATTTTTCTTTTACAGTGACGAAAATATGTAATATTTCCTTTTTTTTATTTTCCACAATTCCGTTCCGTAACACTTTTGTAACCGCTAACCGGAAATCGATCAGGCAACAGTAAATTTGAATGCCAAGCCATAACTAGATTTCAAATAACTCAAAACTTATTTCACATCAGTCATCATCTTCTATTGGTATAGTAGTAGTACTACTACTGTAGTATTATAACTTTTACTTCTATACAAGTAGTTCACAAGTTTATAGCAAGAAATTTAATATACGTTACGGCGTACTTAGCGTTCAATTTCCTTTTCATAGGAAATTTGTTATTTTATAGATATTATGTGATTGGAGCCTAAAGCTCAGTGGCGTACATTTTTTCCAATAATGTATTTTTTTTCCAGTTACACTTTTATTTGTGATGTTATTGGAATTTTATACGAAATATCGTAATCTATTTAGGCTTACTAAAAAAAACATAAGTACACGTTTTTTTTTGTTGTCCACAAAATTCTGGAAAACTAAAACTCAAATTAAAATGATCTGACAAGGTTACCTTTTTGAACGAATTCAATGTTTCAATATTTTATTTTATATATTTGTCAAGAATAATATTAGCGTTCTTAAAGAAGACCGATATAATATTAACATATTAATGACATATACATTATTATTATTATATCAGTATTTAATAAAAAACAATTTAAAAAATCCTGTAATCTGTATTGTCTAAAGGCTTATACTAATTGTATATTAATAAGTACATAAATATATATTAGAAAAATACATATTTGTTTCATAATAAAAATTAAAGCTAATGAGGAAGTTTATTTTTTAATTATTTAAACATTATCAAAATGTTTATCATGATTTTAATTTTATTCGGTTTTTTCGCGCTAACAATAAGTCGTCAAGTTTAAAGTTATAGTACTGTAAAATGGTACCTTTATTCCACATGGTCTCTGCACCTATTGATCGATGTGAAATCTGGCACACGGATAGCTTGTGACAAGGAGACGGATTAGATTACTTAATGTCCTGATCGACCTACTTCCTTTAGGTCTTTCTCTTATTTGTGCTATGGATTTAAGAATAAATTGGAAAAAATGAATCCATGGCATATGATTTTCTTGATCTACTTTTAAAATAGTATTAAAATTTATTACTTTTTTATGTTTTTAATATATTACATATAGGCAATTTGTTCCTTGGTTTTGTGAACAATTATTTAAGCATTTGAAAATATAATTTTAAGACCACTGATGAGTAACTACTGAACTGACAAATAAAAACAAAATCATTAGTAAAATTCGAGGTAATCTTATTTTTTAAAAAAAAATCTATATGAAATCTTTTGTAGCTTCACGTTGTATCGAAAAGTAAATTGTAAAGAATCTTATAAAATCAATTAAATTCTCCAAGTAAGAATCAAACCCACAACCGTCGCTTTTACAGTGTGTTGCTCCGTTAAGGACTGAAAACCCCTACGAATAACAGGCAAAGTATAAAGACAAAATTAAAGAGGATATAATATTATAAAAAATAAATGTCAAAATCAAGTTTCTACGTTATTTATTTTGAGTGCATTACAGGTACATAGTTGGACTGAGCTCAATTTATACTTTAACACGTTTATACAACATTAATGACACAAAAATTCTTACAATTTTGAACTTTATGTGTATTAAAATAAAATCTAATTTATAAAAAGAAAAAATAATTTGAAATTTCATATTAAGTCTAGTATTTAAATAGCGCATAGCGCTAAAACGACTTTTACAGTCAAATTTAAAAATTAAGATTTATATAGTTTTTTTGTTTGTTATATTACAAAATGCACTTTAACTTAAAACGACCATAAAAACGACAGTTAAAAATCATATATAGTAATGTTTTTTAACTTTTTCGAATATAGTAGGTTTTTTTTAGAAGGAACTTAGTGCTATGATACTTCTTTCTCAATAGACTGCCTCACGTTTTCTGTACAGTCTATTCTGTTCACATCATTTTAGATGAACAAAATATTAAATATTCTATATCCCCGAATGGAAATCGAATTCATAACCGTCGCGTTTACAGTTGCATGATACCCCTACGCTGCGACGGCCTCGACCTGGTCTCAGTAGGTATACTGATAATGATATATTTCAAATATTAACGTATATAATTTTGAACCAACAGATGGAACTATACGGATTTCTCGCAATGTACCAAATCGTGTGGCATCGGTATTCAGACACGAGAGGTCACTTGCATACATGAGGTAAGTAGATGATGTAATTATACATATATCTTAATGATTTGTGATGCCCATATGATTTTATTGGGAGGGCCATAGGTTTGAAGCCCATATGAAGAAAATTATTTCTTGTAACACATAAATAAAGAAGTATTTTTAATATTTAAACTGATAATTTAACTATAATTATTTTTGTTTCTCTATGAAAATGTATGAATTTATAAAATAATATCTACTAGCTTAACTTTTATTTTATCGAACTAATATCCTTTACAAAATCAATTTTAATTTAAAACGAATATTAAAAAGACACGTATTTTTAAAATACGTGTAACTCAACACCAAAAACATTTCTAAATTCTTTTTGTAACATTTCTAAACTCCGCCAACAAAATAATACATAATCGTCGTACAAATTGCAAAGTGGTTGCGATGCAACTTGAAATCCTTTAAAATGTTCAGGTGCTTGCATCCACGCTGATTTTTAACGTCAGCTGTTTTATAAGTGCTAGAACTACATTTTACGAGACATATTTGGTTATATTTCGTTTGTTGGTATTTAAAGTTTTTATACTTATATTAAAATGTCTACATATAATATATTGTTTTGAAAGATAATTGTAGTAGTGTAGTATTTTTAGCTGACTTATGTAAAAAGAGGACCTTTTTATGTTTGTTAGCTCAGAACTTCAACTGGGTGAATCGATTTTTTAATTCTTTTTTTATTTGAAAGCTCATAAAATTAAAAACCACCAGGTAACCCGAGGCGGCACGAACACGGTGGTAGTACCGAACAGTATGTGCCCGCAACCGCCGCCGCCCGACAGGCAGTACTGCAACGTGCTGGACTGTCCGGTCAGGTGGCATACTGGAGAGTGGTCGAAATGTTCCAAGACCTGCGGCGGTGGAATGAAGCAGAGGGAGGTTTGTAGTGGGTTCGATTCGATTAGTTTACAGATGGCGGTTGAATCTAAAATGAAAGCGAGAAATTTTAATTTGCTTAAAAATTTTGAGTATTTCAAAGCAGATGACAATTAAAAGATTGGCGGATGTCTCTTTCGTTGTCTGTTCAATTGTTGAAATATTTATTGCGAAATATTTATTTTGAAAACCTTGTGGGTTCTATAAAATTTTAATAATTTCTTACTTCCGTTCTGGATTAGACATAGTCCAGCGATGTTGAAGTTGAGAATGGAGGAAGATATAGGTTCCTTGGTCTTTCTATGTATTGCACTTAATTTAAACGATCATTAAATAATTTTGGAAGACAGCTTATAATTAATTTTACAAATACTAAATAATTAGTAATAATTAGTAGCGCAGTAGAACAGCATAGGATCTCTTTCTCTTTTCTTTGTTATACTGCTAAAATATTTTGTAATACAATTGCAATAGATATATATCGACGAGAAATCTATCTCGTATGAATTTATAATATTACAATTAAAATTCCACCACCCGTGGCCGTCACTCGTGGCGTCGATATTAATGCAAATTAATTTTACAAAGCCTTCTTGACTTACAAGCTTTTGTAGAACTCAATGAGACTTACCAACAACTTATCTAATTTCGTATAGAGTCGCCAGAGGAATACATTTTGAAGAATATTTAATTAATATCGCCATCATTTAGTTACTCGTTTTATATTTGAGCTAGAAATTGTTATTTTCAATTTTGTTTAGTCGTGACTTAAATTTGAATAACTTTTGTTTAAATATCTTTGATTTGCATTACAATTTTTCTTTTGGTATTTTGGTTATTTTTTGACAAACTTTGTTATTTATGAACATTTTGCTCGATAGTAAAAATTACTAATTATAAATATTAAAAAGCTATCTGCTAGGTTACATTTCATATTGATTAGTCATATGTTTTAGCTAAGTTGCAACAATTTTAACTGCTTATAATGACTTTTTTCTATTAATTTCTAAATTTTCTTCTTCTTGAGTCAGAGTGCAAATATGAAACATTCCATTTCCTCGTGTAGAAATCGAACCCACCACCTCACGACACCACAACTAACTTCAAAATGTAAAATAAGCAATTAAATATAATTTAAATAATTTCAACAGGTAATATGTAAACAAATAATGGCGCAGTCCCACGTGGTGGAGCGCCCCGCCTCGCAGTGCAACTCGGCGCGGCCGGCGCTCACCAAGTCCTGTAACAGTCGCCCGTGCTTGCTGGACACTTCTGCTCCTGAGATATCTCTCGCTAACTCCTCTTATATACAGCACGATCCTAAGAAGAAGAAGGTAAGCTTTATTTGTTTATTTCTTTAATACTGTATTATACCAATATAATAATAAAACAAATACAAGAATATACAAATGATGAAAAGGTACCCTCATCATTACAATTGATCTGTTCCAGGCAAGCCTTAGAAAAGATCAAAGTTTTGTTTTGTTAGTCATTTTTATGTTTGATTGCGATATATATACATATCTGGCTGAAAGCTACAGTGACTAATTAACATTACAAATTTTATATACTCAAATTAATCATTTTTAGTACCTACATAGGTACCTATCTGTTAGTTTGTAAAGAAAAATATTTATAATTTTTTTCATTTAGGTAACAGTAAAAGTGGGTGGTTCCGCTACAATATTCTACGGAACGCAAGTGAAAATTAAATGTCCAGTGAAAGGATACAACCGAACTAAGATCCAATGGGCTAAAGACCACCAGATTATTAGTAAATCGAAGAAATATAAAATTTCTAAGAAGGTAAGATATTGTTAAATTATATAATTAACTCTAATTAATTAATTAATAATTCGATAGTCATTATTAATATAATAAATGTAAAAATTTGTGACGATGTATGTTTGTTCTACTTTCACGCAAAAACGACTCAACGGATTTAAATGAAACCTTACACTTATATAACCTATACATCAAAATAACACATAATTTCTTGTTAACATTGTTTTCACAGTTACTCTTATTTTTTGTAGTGGAAATGTAATTATATTAGTCTCTATCTCACTCCTCCTTATAAGAAATATAAAGGACAAAATAATAAAAGGGCACATTCACAAAATACAATTTGCCTAATTAAGTATTCCACCCCTATCTCGCAACTATCTTGGAATCAACTAATTTATTTAGCTCACTGTCAATTAGTTTGTTGAAGCAAAGTTTTTGTTAACTATCGGCTTTTGGACTTGGCTTTAACAGGTTTTGCCAAAGTTAGATCTCTACTTTTTATTTTAATTTTGTTATACTTTTTAAAATATATTTAATTATAAACTTGGCGGTTTTGAGATCGATTTCAATACGATATTTTAATACTCAACTTTCTCTGGCTACTGTCTACCATCGAATGACTCAGAGTACTGAGTCATTTGTGCATTCATTTCAACCGGAAACAACCTCACATTTATTATAATCGTAATTAATTAACGCAATGTTTGATATAAGTACAAGTAAATGATGCTAGCATTTATATACATTTTGATAAGAAAAACAATTATATCTTACTAGTGGGCCCGGACGCGGCTACGCCCGCGAAAATATAAGCCTAAATAATTAAAATAAGTTAAAAAATAATAATAAGTGGAGATTTATTATTAGAAAAAATATCTGAGTAACCGAAATGAACAAACAAAAAAAGTAAAAGTAACTAAAGGAAATTCTTAATATTAGAAAAAGTACCTAAAGTTTGCCTTGCGCGCGTACTAAACATTTTTCTATATTAAATAATTATTAATATTTGCGAACAATATTAAATAAAATCCCAAATGATTAAAATTACGATATTTTAAGTGTATAACATCGGTATAAATAACCGAACTGAGATAAATTAATTATAAGCAGCAAATAATTACATAAAAAATAATAGTAATTCGAAAATATATAAAAATTTACAAAATCATCAAAGTCATCTGCCCGTTCGCGTCGGTCATACTATACCACTCTTAGGCTAGGTCATTTGGAATCAGTGACATCTCCTTAATTATTTATTAGAATGTTATACAGTAAACTATAATTTGACTCTTAAAAAAGTGACTCTTATAATTATTTTCAAAAGGATGAATATCAAATTATAGAAATCATCTAATTTTTGTTAATGTATACAAATCTATATCGGCGCGCGCCAAGTATGCATTAAGCAAACTCACTTTGGGTGACGTTTTCTTAAAACATCAAACTTTGCAAGCCGTTGCTTAGCAACGCGTAGCGACGATTGTTATTAACATGGCGGAATAAATTGCTTGTCAAATTAATTATTTTAATATATTGGTATATATCGAAAATATTACAAATATGAGAAAAAAAAAGTATCCTATGTTCATCCCGAGACCCTCAAGTATCTCTATATGAGTATTTTATCACAATTAAATTAGCGGTTTGGCCCTGATTGCGTAAAAGACAGACAGACAGACAGACAGACAGACAGACAGACAGACAGACAGAGTTACTTTCGAATTTATAATATAGGTATGGATATTAAACAAACACAAACATACAAAGAACCTGTGGTTGTATGCCACACCGTATAAAAGGGGAATTATTCTATTTTTTCTACCAACTCATTCAAAAGAACGATCTGTTTCTAACAAAAACATTGTGAGCACTTTTTCTTTAAAAGAGCAACTACTCGTCGTTACTCGTCGACTATTCTTTCATGAATTGTATTTTCAATGACTATTGACCTCATTGTTCTAACAAGACCGACCATTTTAAAAGAAATATGTAATTCATAAGCACATGTAGATAAAAAAACTTATTATTTTCATAAAATTTATGGATATAGAAGAAAATTCTTCGTTCATTTCAAACGAGAAAATTGCGCATTAAATGGCACTACGTAACGCCGCAGTTTGCTTCGGTTAGAGAATTCTTATGATCTTTAATCGATATCAACATTACTTATACAGATAGCCATTATCTTATTTTTTATTGTTTTAGCTTCACGCTACGTCCTGCACATAGCAGAGTAGGCACAAGGAACCTAGGAACCTAGTGTTAAGACACTCGTTCCCATTATGAAATTTCATTTCCCGATTATCTGCTGAATTCTAGAGGCATTGAGAATGGATGATAGCAGAACTCAACGCCGCAACCATACCTAACTTCTTATTAATAATTACTTATTTGGCTTATAATTTACAATAATAAGAATTTAGAGTTAGAACTAGAAATGGTCAAATTAAACATTAAATAATTCATCTTGAACTGCCCTGAGCTGCCCTAGAATAAGATATCAGCTGTTGTTACCGAGCGTCGTAAATTATAGACGCAAAAACATTTTGTTATCGAGCGTTTATCTATTCACGTTATTTGAATAAATATATTATTATACAGTTATTCATTATTTTGGGAATTTGGTGTTGTCTAAATTATTTTGGAATTTATTATGGATTACTTAATAGGGATAAGAAAATATTAACATTTTTGAAGTGTTATTTTAAATTTAAGAAATAAAAATACTTAAATGTATATTCCCAGGTTCCCTCTGCACATCTGTCCTGTGTTCCCAGGTTCCCTCTGTACAGCATGAAGATAAATTAACTTATATAGAAAATAAAGATTTTTTAATTTAAGTTTATATATGGCTCTATTGCCTTCCGCCTTCAAAAGATACAGACAAAAAACTTATGTACTAACTATTATTACGTAATATGTCGATGAAATGTGAAAGTGATATAAAAAATAACTATTAGTAATTATAATTTGAACCATCACATGTAAGTAATTAAAACATCCAAATTTTAATTAAGTCCATTCTCTATTGTTTCCGACATTTAAATAATTTTAAATACCTAATAACTTTGTAAATTCATTTCAATGCCAATATTTCACAAACAATGAAACGAGCTATAATGGAACTTTTTAATCCAAACAAAATTCTCTTTTCTAAATAGTTAACTAAAACTGTAACCACATCAAAAATATCTAGTTAACTATAACTAAATAGTTAAATATAAGTTGGACATTCAATAATAAATACCTCTAACCGAGCACAGCATTCGACGTAACAGAGCTTATGCATACTATTGTTCAACATATTCAGGTTAATTAACTCTATGAAAGGCTTTTTGGAAGTATTTTAATAAACGCGAACTGCGCTGGGTTTTTTAAATCTCTATGTACGTATACACGGAAAATGAAAACGGGTCATAATATTATTTTATATGAGATATATATGTAGGTGCTTCTTTATTGTTTTTGATTGTGTGCCTATTTTCATTGATGTAAAGAGGAGCTTCTTAAAAAAAACTGGCTGAACTCATTCAAGTTCAACGTTACTTTTATTTTTATATAGAGTACTTACGATATTGCTCTCTTATACACTATATATTTGATTTTGAGCTAGTATTTATAAATAAATGTCATAAATATAATAGACAGATATAAAAATAAAAAGTCCTTGTCTTCAAAAATTATTCAGATTCTCTCCTTACTCTACGAATAAAAAAGCAAATTTAAGCATATCAAAGAATAAAAATATAAATTTCCATACAATATCATCATATCGCAGAGCGAGGCCCACACTCAAACCTAACGATCAATAACGTTCGGTGAAATAACCAAAAAAAGCCCCTTTCTTCCGAATTTGTTTAAATTTTTCGGCTTGACCTATTTCAGTGAGTTTTTTGTACATTTATAGATAAACGAAATAGGCATTCCGTTATAATTGGACCGCTATGAATGCAATTTCAAAAATTCTTAAAATTTACTATTTATTTGCTGACTGATTTTTTTTTTTGTATTTTTTTTATATAAAACAATATAATGCTTTTTGGTATTAAACCAGACGTGATCATAGCGTTGTTTGTTTGTTTTAATAAAACGCGTTGTTGCAGGATCGAATCCAACATTCCTACACTTAAAAGTAAAATCAGCACAATGTCTTTAAAATGTGCAGTGAGTGGAGAATGGAGTTTCATAAGAGAAGTGTGAAGATAACAATTACTAATATTGCATTTAGCACCAAGGCTCTTTCAGAGTTAAACGGATAACCATTCCACTATGTTTTTTTTTACTTTACCTATTTCTTTCCCAAGGGCGCTCTCCGTATAACATCACTATCTCTCCGCGACCACGGCGTCTACACGTGCGTGGCGGGACGTTCCAGCGCTAACCTCACGTTACTAGTGAAACCCCGGCCCGGGGAGTTCCCGTCTAGTGAAGAGATCGAACGACATAAAGCCTTGGATGAACCGTCTTCACCTTTATCTGATAGGTTAGTTTTATTTTTATTATTATTTTTATAGTTTTTTTTTAGATTTTAGAGGTAGGTAATTGAAGCTGAATCTAATTTTTAAGGTTTCTTATGCCGCTGAAAATTTAATGGTATCACTGATTTGGCGCAGCAACACAGCAGCACAGCGTCTAACTGAATGACTTAATATTTTCATTTCTTCGCTCTGGTTCTCTGGACAAGTGGCTCTCGAGACAAAGCTCGAAAGAAGTGTCTTATCACTAAGTACTCTATTTACTTTGCTATATAATTGGAGCTAATAATCACTAATATACTAAGCATAAACGGTTTTTTTAAAGATATAATTTATTGAGTAAAATATCAAATACTGTCCTCTCGCGCTTTTCGCGACACTCATAATTTATCACTGATATGATAACTTTACCATATAAATACCATAAATTATAAACATACATTGTGCACCACCAAGCAGAGCAGACGGCCGCTACCGCGCGATGGTGGGCGGCGCGACCGACGACCAGTCGCACGAGCAGCGCCCGCCCGACCAGAAGAAGAGCTACAAGAGTAAGAGCAAAGGTAAGATCGAAGGAGTTTCATTCGTTTGTTGGTTAAGTAGGGTGGAAAGTGTAAGTTTATTTTTATGCTTGCCTAGAATAAATGTCTATAGTACGGCCAGCGAGTTGTGAAAGCACTGAAGTTGGCTGGCTTTAATTTAATTTTAGGATATTTTATCATTTTCTTCTCCAGATAGGGTACACCCTATAATAGCAGTGAGTATATACTCTGGCTTGCTATGAACCGTCGACCATACCGTATCTACTTCATATTACAGAAAAAGGGTATGTTTGGTTGAATGCGCTGACTCAGAAAGTACTGGTACGAGTAGAAAATCTTTTTAGTGTTGTATAGCTCATTTAGCAAGGAACGTTATAAAATATATACAGGGTGGAATTGAACGCACCACTTTAAATGAAACCACAGTTTTAACTACTCTATAAAAGCCTAATATAATTCGGAAAAAAAATAATTCTCAAAAATGAAAAAGTTATTTTTTCAAACAAAATAAATAATAAAATTATCGTTTTAAAATAAAACGCCATTTGTAAAGTATAACATAGGCACGCACACACTTACCTGTCGGCGCGGCAACGTCGCAAACGCTTCATTCAAGAAATCGAGTCGCAGCAACTAGCGTAGGTATGTAGGCAACGGCGGCGAGCTGATGTTAAATTAACGCAACACTTAGGAGTACACTTTACACACACTTTTATTGAATTATTTCTATTAGGTTTTTAATTTTACTTTTGTTGCACTACAAACACATTTTTTATTTTCCCTTAAACTAACACTCATTTTTAACATGTTTACAAAATTATTACAATAATAGCATTTTTTCTCACTTTTTTTAACAATAAATATTACATTTTCTGTCCACATTGCATTCAGCTCGACAATGACCCATATTATTACACTTGAAACATTTAATATTTCTTTTAATTGTAGCATTTCTTTTTACAATTAATGCAGATGATGATGATGACACAATTTCCCTTCGTAGTAGTATTATGGTTTGGAACTTCCAAGCATTCCAATTTTTTACTCCTTCCAGTTTTATTACTGTGCTGTTTCCCTTACTCGTGATTGTTTTTTTTGCTTGTTTTTCTTTTCTATTCCTTCCCGGCAACTTAACCTCCAAATTTCAATACCAACGTCGAAGCGTCGCGTGAAGTAACGCTGTTTTAAACTCGCCAGTATTTCTAATTTTCTACGATTGATGCAATCTTCTTTATTATTGTTACGACGTGGTTTGGGCCCACAACCCATTGTATTAATATGGTTTAGTAAATAGCATTCAGCTATAGTCCGACCCAACTAGTGTTGCCGATCGATAGTCGACTATCGATCGGCTATCGATATTCTATCGATAGTTGTTATTCTATCGGTAATCGGTGCGGCGTGAGCGGGGTGTCTTTGTGCAGATAACAAAATTAATTTTTAATATTGATTGATTGTTTAATATAACACTATAATTCATAATAAATGTAGATTATACTTTTTACGCATGATTTGATATTAAAATAATTAATAAAATTATCAATACTATTTACAAATAATTACTAAATATTAATTTATTTCGTATTGAGTTTTCGTAGGTTCTCGTGTAACATTATAAAACTCGTTTAATATTTAATTTTTATACGATTTTCTATCAAAATAATTAAACAAATATAAATAATAATGAAAATATTAATAAAAAATTTAAAAGTATGTTCGAGAAATATTTTAGTTAGTGGCAACTATTACAATGTTTTTAATTATCTGTGTAAGAACAGAACTTAGCCGCGGAATGGCCGCGGAACGGCTAAGTTCTGTTGTATTTACATGATATTGTTTGACTTTAGACGTTGAATAATTATTAAGTGTTTTAAATTATTTGGATGTTGTTTAATATTAATTTTATCATTAATCGGATTCCTAAAATCGTTATGAATGTTTCGTGATCGTGATGATGTGATTACTGAGTATTTTTCTCAAATGTGAAACTATTGTGTGTCAGTATTTGAGTGTACTATCAAAACATACATTCTTTTAAGACATTTCAAACAAATGTTGAGTTTTTAATATTACTTATGATGTAAATATTAGTGGTAGTAAAAGGAGAATGCGACAACGACGATGTAAAACTAATGTTAAATGTAAGTACGTATCTATTGTAGTTCAATATCATTTTGTGTGTTAAAACTTTTGAATATAATTTTGTGGGTGGTACAATAACCATGAGTTATTTCTAAATAATTTCGTAATAAAGCAGATATAATAAATTGCCTTAAAGTAGGATTTTATTAAACAATTTTAATAAGAGCTTTGAACGTTGTTTAGATTTATTATTATAAATAGGTAATTGAGTGAAAAAGAACGCGAGATATCGTTCTTTCTCGTTCGGTTATGTTTTGACGAATGAAAAGTAGAAGTTTGGCAACGGTTAGTAGTATTTTTGTAGTAGTATGTGTATGTGTGCGTGACACGAAATACAGGTATGGAGAAAAATCGTGAAATGAAAAAAAAATCCTACGTCCAAATTGTTGAGGCATCTTGATTAATTTCTTTAGCTCCGGGTTTGAAATATTTTACCCTATATGCAGTTTCAATTAAAGAAGCGCAGCCTCTTCCACCCTGTATAAGGTAAGGTACGCCACTCACGCAAAGAGACAAAGGACACTCACGGAAAGAGGGACACGGAATGTCTCAATACCAGGTTACATCTGCATTCTCCCCTTTTTTTTCTATAATTTTATAGAAATGTATTTTAATATCTGAAACCACCTCACATACCATCTACGATATAAAGAATTCCATAAAAGTAAATATTACATAATTTACAGGTAAAATAGACAAAGTGCGAGACGCGTTGTACGGGAGCCCGACGACCGCCAAACCCGTACCGAGTTTTAATTCTCAAGCAAGGGAAACCATTTATGACGATAATGAGGTAAGCGATACCTAAACAATTATAATAGTTTTGTTTTTTAAATTATTATTAAATAAAATATTATCATATATGTATAATATTACAGTAAAGAAACCATATAATTATTTTCTTGTATTTATATATGATAAGGATTATATATGTATGTTTTTCTTATTTGTATATGTGTATGTTTTTTATAAAATATTATTTTTATTATTTTTGTGTACTTTATGTTACACTATGACAATAAATATATATGATGTATATGTTTATAATAATATGTTTTTTATTTGTATAAAATCTTTAAAAAACTCCTAAGAAAAATAAAATCTGTCATGTTTATTGATATCTAAAAATATCTAACAAAAAATTACTACAAAATTATTTGAAAACAAATTAACATCAAACTTTTCTTATATATAAATTGATTCATTCTTTACTTTCTTTATAATTATTTATATAACTTATAAGTACATCTAATCTTTTAACCTAAGCCTATGAAAAACCACGAGTCTCAAAATAACATACCGAGGGAAAATATTGTTAAAACACTCTGATCTTTATGCACCGCCCAGTGTTCGTGACATTGTGAGTTGAGTGGCCCAACTTAATGCGCTTTGTCTAGTTACCAAACAAAGAAAAATAATTAATTCCCCCAAGTAAGAATCAAAACTACAACCGTCGCGTTTATAGTCCAGACGACCTCCAAACAGCAATAAATCACAATCCTACCATACATTAAATGGAAAGATTCCAATAAAAGCTGTCACTAAATCGTAAATCTTGTACTTGTCTATTATTAAACATAAATATAAAAGTGATAGCAAATACAATATCGGTATAATATAAAGAAAATACATTATATAATATAACTCGTTTTCTACGAAATAATGAAAATAGTAAATCTCCTTTACGAGACCTGAATATAGAGTGCTTGAACTTAGAACTATGAAATATATACCTCTAGTACACTACGGTCGACGAGTCGTGGCCGCCTTTAAGTTAGTTGTAGATGGCTGCGCAGATTTGATTCTAGGATTTTTCTTACTTTTCATTATTTTCTTCCCGAGTGAACAATGCGCAAAAGTTTTGAAAGCCTAAGTTTAGGGCGGCCACTACTCGCCCACCATACTGTACTATGTGGACTAAAGAATTTTCCAGAATAATACAATTCTAGGGCTTCTTTGTTGTGTAGTGCTTTTGAAATACTTTTGTGCCTATGTTTAATCTGTCTTTTTTATTTGATATATGATATTATGTTAAAAAGATAATGTATTTTTTTTTACATATACGTCTTTTACAGTTATGTTGCGTAGGTTGGGGGACCCTAAAAAACCACTCGGCTCTTGATAGTAATTATAATGAACTTATATAATAAAAAAGCAACTTCACGCTTTTTTCGGCAAATGGTAGGCAAAAGGAACCTGATGTGAAGAATTGTCGAGGCATTTCTTGTTGAGTGGCGGAACTCAATACCTTGCCGAACGAAGAAACGACAATATTAATAAATAATAATTCATTCCCCCCGAGTTGGAATCGACCCCACGACCGTTGCGTTGAAGCGTCTGCTGCTATTTGAAGGATACAGCATGATGAACATAAAATAGTAAAATTGAGACCAAACCCATAACCATCGCGTGTAAATTGAGATATTTGCTAACTACATGACAATGGGACGAATGCTATACGTTTAGCAAATTTGATTACAACTGATTGGAGCGCTCGCACTGACTGAGAGCAGACGTAATAAGCAAACAGTTACATTACAGTTTGTAGATTCTCGATACGTCTAATTTGTGGTAAATACTAAGTATTTCCTTGTAATATATGATAGCTGAAAAATCTAAGAAACTGGGAATAGAACCTACAACCACTACACACAGTCATACACTTTTCATACATTAAAGTATAAAATACGAAAGTACTTTACATTTCATTCAAGTATGAACATGAAAAATTAAAAACACTCTTCCACTTCATGATTCACGAACACGCGTAACATATAACGACAGAACTCTTATTATTACACTGTATAAAGTATATGCGACTGTAAAAGAGACTATTGAATTTTAAATGGACGGAACCGACAATCTTATGTTTTAATATAATAATATTAAAGTAACAAAGATATCTGGTTTTTTTGTAATAATATATTATAGAAATATATTGTTTTTATTTGTTTAAACGCGACGGTTGTGAGTTTGATTTCCATTCGGGGGATAAATATTTTAATTTTTTTGCTCAGGTACTCTGTTCTCTGTTTGTCTATTTACCATCAATTCGCTAAAGCTTACCTCAGATATGAAAAGAACCGGCACAAGAAACTTTTATTTAGTAGCGACTTACTGTTAAGACACTCCGCTCCTTACTTTTCGTCAAATTTTCGAAATATTGCTTGTTGGGTGGCGAATCTCTATGCTTTACGTAATCAACCAGAACGAGGAAATAAAAATATTTTAAATATAATGATAATCATCTTATTTCCCACTTCTCTACAATGATGCTTAAATTGTTATTAATTATATTTCTCTTTCAAATGTATTACATAAATATTAATATAAAATACTCCTAACTCTACAAAGCGAACTAAGAATACAGTATATTAACACCAGGTTATTTCTAGATACTCCGCTATACAAGGGAACTACGTGGCTAAAAATATATTAATAAAATATAAATAGTGTTCTGAAGGCCACTAGTATAATACATATAAATAGTAGTTTTCTAGGACTCAATATTTATAAATCTTTTAACACTAGGTGAAATAGATTTTGAAAAACAAAGAATTCCCCAAACTAGTAAAATTACTTCTAAATTACCTCTAAAAGAACCAAAAAATATTATTTATACGAATAAAATAAAAATCTCTAACGCTCCTTGAAAAGCCCTTGACACAGACGACCTCTAAAGCCCACTAGTATAATACACATTCAATAATAATTTTATTACGTCTATAAAGTCGGCTATAAAGTTTACTGTGCCCATTTTATTGTTGAACTTAGCTGAATTACAGAAGATAGCAAATCATTATATGATAGAATGGTGTTGCCAGATTACGTATTTTTGGAAAATAATATTGGAATATTAAATTAAATGTTTAAAAGAAGAAGATATTGCAACCCGAAAGCATCTGATAAAAACAAAGTGTCTTGCCACTGGGGTTACTCTGCTTACCCTGCTATATTCGTGAAGTTAAAACTATATAGTAAAAATTAATATAAAATAAAAACTGTAGCACTTGAGCACACAAATTTGACTTTAAACACAAAAACCTCGGTAAAGTCAGAAAGCGCGGCGTTTAGTTCCGCCACTCAACACTCCATGCCTCCAGAATTCAGAGGAATGTGGAGAACAGAAATGTCTCAATGAGAAACGGAGTGTCTTAATCCTAATATCCCAAGTTCGTCGTAATATCCCAAGTGTCGTGCGGCAAGCTAAAAATATATATATTTACCTAAACATAAGCAGCACATTGTACTAACTTTACCTACTAAGGGCAGGTGAAAGAATCACCAGACAAATATTTCCTCCTTTTACTAGGCACAGATAAAACATAAAACGCAACACTTTTATATTCAAGAGAACAACAAAAATACAGCACTTTCATAGAAATTGTATTCCACAAGTAATATTGCTAGCCTTAATACAATTTTAATTAAAAAATGTACAAAAGAAACGAATACGAATTCATGAAACTTCTATAGAGAACTATATTTTATTATATTTTATTTTAAAAGGAAATACAATGAAAATCATAAACAAAAATCATAAATGTATATAGATCCAAGTATAATGTTACATTTGTATATAAAAATATAGAATTGCATTAAAGAGGTGACTTCATGGGTTAGATAACAGTTTTTTAATAATCTAAGGAAGTGGGTTAAAATCCCTTTTAGGGTTTTTTAATATTTTTTTATATCAGTGGTATTTTGTCTAAAAAAACCTTGTGTTAAATTTCCAGTAAGCAGGGTCTTAAAATAGACTGAAAATGGATAAAAGATGTACAATATTATTTTGTTCTTTAGTTTTCAGGAATTTAGAATATATAAGCTCGTAACACTCCATGCAAAATCTGATTAAGTCTGACGTACAGCCAGACGTCTCACGGCTCCACGAAGTATATTTACTAGATATTTTAAATAAAAACATCCATATCAGTATATTATTAAGTCAAAACTATTGCCTTTAGCCATATACGTCTTAATTTTATTATGACATCAAAAATAAATAAATTGGTTAATAATAAAAAACATGTCCTAAAAAAGTTTAACATTAACATGGTAACACTAGGAAAAACTACACAAAGCTTAGAACGTGGAACTTACGAACCATTAAAGTGATGCTTAAAGCTTCCTGATAACATAGTATGTAATAAGCTTACGACCACTCAGGATGTGATTCTTATAACATTTGTATAGGAAAGATACATTATACTTTATTTTTGGTCTTTGAAATTTTTATTGACTCATATTTGTTACATTCATTAGAACGTTAGACTGTATTCAAAGAAGTCGAGAAGTAAAAAATTAACTTAGAAATAATAGCTTTGTATACTCTTACCATATGTTTAACCCTACACCTAGCATTTAGTGCTACTTTTAAAGTCTACCTTTTAATAAAATATTTAATCAAAATATTAATTTATTATTTTCTTTGAAATTGTACATTAATTTATAGGTTTTATAAAAACTAGAACGTTATGTTAGCATACGATTTATATTTAAAGCTACGGTAGACTAGTTTACTCGCTAACTCGTGTATTTCTAACTTTTACAGCACTTGACCTTGTATTTATTAAAAAATATCCTTTAAATTTATAAAATAAATACTAGCTTTCATTTGTGGCTTCGCCCCCATTGGCAAATGGAAGTCATTGTGTATATACATGTCACATTCTAAGGACCCCAGGTAACTCCGGCAAAACGGAAACGGAGGATGGACTATCTATTATGAAAAAAAATGTACGAGTAGTTCCTAAGATTACGTTGTTCAGCCAAAAAATATTTTTTTTAAAGTCATTAACCAATAATGATTTTATTTTCAATTCTAAATTATTAATTTTCGTAAGAACAAAAAAATATATACATAAGCAATTTATATTCATTTTAAACATTTTCTAAACCCGAAACAAATACTAGAAATACTAGAAATAAATACTAGAAATAAATACATGAGTAAAAATGCATATAAGAATTTCAATTCAAATAAAAATTTTACACGCTGCTCGGACGTTAAAGGAGAGTGCTGTCTCATCTCACATACTTCCACCAAACCGAAGCGCCTCGTCCAGGCTATTGCCGTGCCTACATTACCTCGTAATGCAACTTCAGGTGAGACGCTACCAGAGTGCATGGGCATTGGTTGAATAGCCTCAGGTTCTTTACATTTGGGTCTAGGTTCGATTTTCATGGCATGTCAAGTTTTATGGTTATTTTTAGAAATATACAACAGATACATAGAAGTGATTAGATACTTGAATTGTTTTGTGTGCTTACGGTTTTTATTGTGTTTTATAAACGGAATATGGGCCATTTTTTATCTTTTGTTAAAAACATTTCAATTTTAGACACTACTCTTATTTTGTTGATATTACGTACTGTAAATAAATATAGGGATTCAAATAGTTAGTCGTTTATTTTGCAATGTACATATTATTGTAGATACCTTTTGATTGCTTTCGAAAATAAATAAGATATTTTACACAAATAAAGTTGTTCATCTAACGCATTTTCGCCATTATAACTTGCTTTTGATTTTAAAATATCTGGGTTTTCCATACTAACTGGTAATACATAAAAATCATTAAGGTTATCTCGTTTTTCTAACGTTTGGTCCATGTTTGATTTTATTTCTAAAATTATTGAATCATCTTAGTTTTCAAAAATTATGAATACTAAAAGAAATATATCACAATTTTATCATTGATCTGTTCAGATGCTCTGGAATTTCCATACAATTGGTAACTCAAGAGGTCAAAGAATGGTAGACCCTGTCATAATGTATCAGAACTACGGAACACCGAGTCAGGCTCAAGTAGTCAATTTACAAGATAAGCAAATAGTATTCCCTGAAGATGACGATTCTGATATAATTATTGTAAATGAAGATTATAATAAGAATACTATAGAAGAAGGTCGAGCTGAAAGTGTTAAAAAAGATATCGGGGATTTAACAGAGACCACAACTAAGGAAGAGGAACGGTAAGATTAAGTTTATAATTTCACTAATTTTAAAAAGAGGCAGCCTCATGATTTTTCCTGCTTGGCAGGGAAGGCACAGGGAACCTAGTATTTAGTAGAAGGTAAGGTACGTAGCAGCATATAATGCTCTATATATTATCTGTGTTAAAATTATCAAGAAATAAAGAAAGATTAAAATGTTTTTTTTTTTTTTTGATTGAAGAATGAAAGTAATTTAAATTGTTTCATATTTAAATCTGATAAGACTAATTCTGTCTTTCTGAATCTTTATCGCGTTTCTCTGTTTTTTTTTGTTTTCCGTTATTTTAATAATATTTGCTCTCATATTAAGGCTAATTTATGCTTTCACGAATTTTCATTTCTATTACAGTAGAACTTATGGAACTAATATTCAACTTGTTCAACAGGTACACAGCATCAGACATAAGTGAATACGTTTGGATGACGACAGAGTGGTCGTCGTGTAACGCGCCTTGCGGTCAGAGTGGCCATCAGATTAGAGGCGCTGTTTGTCAAGTAAGCTATACTAAAATTCTAATTAAACTCATATTACTTTTTAAGCTCCACGCTATATCTAATGTCATCTGTAACTACATTATATACCTAACAGTCCTGAGAAAAACGTGAACCTAAAAAAATAATATTAATAGGAAATCCATACAAAACGAAATTACGAATTGTTAATTCAACTCACTTAGAGTAAGAAATCCTTCCCCTATCTGTTCTTCTCAGTTATAATAATAAAACTAAATTGGGTTCTTTAAGCTTAATTAAACTAATTTCATAAAATCCTAAAGAGGCTGTGTTATTTTAAATTTTCTTTATACTTTTTGATATTCCTATCGTCTACGTTTATTAAAACGTTTGGTTATAAAACTCAGTTTAAGTTGAAAGCCAAGGGTCTTAGATTCAATTTTGTTATTCATATTATAAACAGACAGTCGTGGCGCTGGGGCACAAACGTGCGGCAGCAATCGCTACGGTCGTGGGTTCGATCCCCTATATCATTTATTTTCATATAACTTCTCTGATGTACAAAGTACGGCGTTATGCTCCCCCACCCAATAGGCCATGTCTTGAAAACTAGACAGGTAGTTAAAAAAGTGTGTCCATACACAAGGTTCCCTGTCCCTACCCTGATGGGGCGAAATATTCTGCAGTTATACTGGTCATTCTATTAATAATAAAATTTTAAACTCAAATAAACTAGTTCGTAGCTTTTAAGCGTGGAGAACAAAACATTATTAAATTCAAATAACTTGTTATGGGTTCAATACCTATCAGAGACACAAAGTTTAATATAAATAATATTTCTAATTTAAACGATAATTATAAAAACGTGTAGTTAACTTACCTAACTACATTCATTCATACTTAAGAATTCTCTAGCAATAGCTAGCGAGAACTAGAGGTATAATATATTGGATAATATAGTTCTTAGAAAAATATAAGTCAAAGAAAATATTTTATTTGCAAAAAAAGTTAAAGTTTAGAACTTTAAAAAAATACTCTTATATACGAATGGTTCGCTTCGTTATATAAAGCTGATCCAGATTTGAATTTAATGAATGGAAACTTCCAACTCAAGAAACTCAGTGAAACTATTTAACTGAGATGCAAAACTTTTCCAATATTACATGAATATGAAAATTTAATTTAACGTTCAATTTTAATATTACTTTGCTATCGGTACAGTGTGTAAAGTTTATATTAGATTCGTAAATACATATGGGCATATTATGTATCACGCTCTTTCCCGCACAGCAGGTAACCTAGTGTTGAAACATTCCGGTCTCTGCTGTCCGTTAAATTTTTCATGACTGTAATGCAAGACGGTTGTGGGTTCCATTCGGTTAAAAAATAATCTCCCCGCTCTGGTACCTAGATAAAGCGCGGCGTTGACTTCCGTTACTCTCGTTCAGTCTCGAAAATTTCACGGAACCTAAAGAGCAGAGTGTCTAAATATTTGGTTCCGTCTTCCTACTTTGCGATATGTGGAATACAGTTTGAAGTTAATATGTATCTTCATTATATTAAAGGAGTAACTTTATGAACTTGTCTTATTACATAATACATTTAGAACGGCTTCTACCAATGAATTTTAAACCCGTTACGTCCAACCGATTGAGCTGAAATTTTGGTACACACGTTTGGTTTGGCAATGTAACCGATGGTTAGCAAAGTGACATCATTCTAAATCCAATACGACAGCCTACTAAAAGGAAAAAAATATATTTTAAAAGGAATACATATGCAGGTGTACCTATTTCAATATATTTAAATTATAAGTAAATATTTAACATATACTACATTTTTAATAAAAGAGGAGGAAACCTAGTGTTAAGACATTCTATTTCTAACGTTGAGTGGTGGAACTCAACGAAGGGCTTTATTCAATATTCTCTAATTATAAAAAGACGGGCAATCAAATACAAAACAAAAGGAAAATATACAAGATGCGACTGTACTAGGACGATGACAACAAATTGGAGGTAATCACTCCCCCAAACGGGGATCGAACCCATAACCATCGCTTGAAGTCAAACGCAATGTTTGACTTCAAGCGATGGTTATGGGTCACCACTCACATCACTCAACAGCCTGAGTTATACTAGTATAAAACAATTTCTCCGTTCTCTCCATTCAGCACAAAATAACAAACCGAACGACCACAGTGGAGACCAACGATTGCCTCTCCCGTGGTTTGATACCACCAGTGGTTATAAGAGACTGCGCGAGCGACGTGTGCGCGTCTTGGAGAACTGGGGCCTGGTCGTCGACTAGATGCTTACCTAGTGGTACTGGTATGTACTTATAATAATGTTATAAAACTTAAGTTTCTTTGTTGACTGGTTGAAAGATCTAATCTCATTAACTATTGTGTCGAATTGAAAAGTTGTTTGTACGTTGTAAGTATAGTTACATTACATTACATTATATTACATTGCGGTAATGTAAAGCTGATGGTAATTAAATTTATTATTCAATAAGAAAGTATTTGCAAAATATAATTTTAAACATAATAGTATTTTGTCCATACTATAGTATTCATTCGTATGTCCTTATAGGTTTCATATTTTTACACATCAAAATCGCATATTTATACTTTAAATTCATCTATTTATACATAAGATAAACCTTAAACTCTGAAATTGAATTTTTACTTACTGTCGCTTACTTAAATGGACTTGAAATTTAAAAAGGTATTTTTTTTTTCTTTACAATTAGCGCAATACATAAGAAATTATATATAACTTATAATTAAACATATAATCTACGACTATATACTCGTAGCTATCACCCGTCGCCGCGTGGAGTGCGTGGCCAGCAACGGTACCAGGCTGCCGGACGCGTCGTGCGTGTACAGCGCGATGCCGGACAAGACCAGGCGGGAGGCGGAGCCTTGTAGAGCTGTGTGGGTTGTGGGGCCCTGGAGTAAGGTAAGAATATTTATATGTATCTTTATTATATTGATATTGTAACGATATTGATTGAGAAAAACAAAGTTAATTAATCTTTATCCACTGGAGTGGAACATAATCAAAAGTAAGAAATTTCCTAAAATTTCATTGCGACCATTACTCATCGACCGTACTGTACAGCTTAACTATTGATAAGCACAAAAACTACCTTCACACCCTACAGTGCAAGGGCGGCTGCCCCACCGGCCTCCAGCACCGCGTGCTGCGCTGCACGTGGCGCGCGCGCGCAGCTCGGGGCCGCCAGCGCGCCTCCGCCGCCTGCGCCCGCGCGCGCCCGCCCGTCGCCCGGCAGTGCAGGGCTGACTGTGCTACCGGTACGTATTAGGAAGATAAGAATCGTGCTTGTATTATAACGTGAAGCTAAAAAAATTAAAAAACAAAAAGCCACAGACAAGAGAATCTGAGGTGTATAACACTCAATTAATAAAAATAAAAAGTAATGTGTTTTACTGGAACAGTGTTTTTAAGACTCGCGAAAATCCATATTTTATTTAACAATGAAAAAATATATTTTAAAGCGAATATTTATTAAAACAGATGGTGTTTGCAAAGACACATCGCGGTACTGTGAGAACGTCCGCGCGATGAACATGTGCGCGTTGCGGCGGTACAAGGAACAGTGTTGCAAGACATGCGAGGACTAAAACTTCTAGAAACTGTTGGAAGATTCTAGAAATATCTAGAATTGTCTAGAGCCTTCGAGAAATAATTGCGGACTGAACTTGTATGAACTTTGAAAGGGCCAGTGAAAAGTGAGTGTAATTATTATTATCTGAGTTAAATATTAAATGGTGTTTTTAACACATTGAATATGTTGTTTTACGTTAAGAAACAAATTAAATAAATATTGTATACTTAGGAGTGCGAAATAATGTAATCATTTCTATATAGTATGTGGTGTTGTCAGGTATTTCTTAAAGATTTCGCACGATTTAATTGAACTTTTTTTTTATAAAAATCAAATCCTAATTGATATAAAAGATTTTTGTTGAGATGTTAAATTTCATATATGTGTGTAAAATAGAGATATATTACTTTGTATTTACCTTATATTTTTAAAAATAGATCAGATTTTTTATTTATATTTTACATTATTTATGGGAAAAAATCTGGCAGACTCACTATATACTATAGAAATAGTACTTTATTAAAAAAGGACAAGGTATGACAACAGAAATTAAAGAACGAAATGAACCTGTAATATTTACTTTTAATAAAACACAAAACATTTGTGTTAATTATAATAAAAGGAGTATTATATTTTAATATTTAAACAATTTTTTTTTATTTTGTCGGAATGTATGGAGAAATGTATCGTTGAGCACGAAATAGTTTCTAGTCGCGATAGCACTATAAGATAACGTCACGTATTCGGACATTTCAATGGGTTATCGATAATATCAATCGATTGACGAGTCAATTGACCTATATACTCGTGGATCGATTTAAAATTCCTATCGATTAGTACCTACAAATCGATAAAAAATTCAATTGATTAGGATAAATTGAAATAAAAATATCAATCGATTCGTATTAGTCGTTAGATAACTTCAATTGATTCAAAAACATTGTGTTCATTCATTCGATATTAGTTAATATAGTTTTACTAAATCATTATTTCCTTTGAATAAACAATTAACCAACTACTACTTGGATTACAATTACTTAGATTCATTCTATTATTCATTAGGAACAAAAATATATTTATATTTTAAAAGACATTATTAAACAAAAATTATATAGATAAATATATTTACCATGTTATATATGTTACTAAAGGCTTCTTTTTTATATCAGTTATTAAAGCAAAAATATACACCATTCAAATCTAATATCGAATAAACGAACCACATTAAATAAATAACGACAAAACATGTAAATTTCAAAGTACCCTCATAACAGGAAAAAATAAATTTAAAATAAATATTATTGATGAATAATAATTATTAATATATCAAAAAATATATAGTGACAAATGTTTTGTACTATATTATTATAATCATAGAATCATTTTTGTCTGTCTGTCTCCAAATGAAGGAGATACGTAAGGGCAACATTTAGTATGTAAATAATAAATACGCTTTACAATAAGATGCACAAACCTAGCAACGCAATTTGTGTATAGAGAGTTAGAAAAATTGCCAAATAAAATGTATGGGAGCGTATCCGGTATATATTTACTTATGGGTCGTTCTTATTAATGTGTTTTTTTTTTGGGAATTATAGTGGCGTAAAACAGTTTTTATTAAAGGAAAAAATTTTTTTTTTAAGCTAGAAAAAAATATTGTTATTTTTAACATTTTTAAAATGTTAGAAAAATTCTTACGACTATATAAAGGATTTCAGGAACCACTTATATAAACATAGGAAAATGAGTGAAATCTTTTAGTATTTTTTTTTGCGAAAAATAATCTTTTTTTTCTTTTATAATATCTATTTGTTTTTTAACACGCCACTATAATCCAAAAGTTGGATGAATGAGACTCAGCTTTAGATAGTTATTAGGGCATTACATATAATATTATTTATGCATTGTAATATAAATATAATATACATCTATAGAATATCAGTACTAAATGAAAGCAATATGGTATCGCTTACAATGAATGTATAATATGAAATGTATAGACGTGTGTTTGTTGACGTTCAAAACGGAATTAGGCGACCATTTAGTTAGATAATAAATATTTTGACCCTATAGGCTTAGTGGTTGAAGGCTCACTAACGCAGGGCACAGGTTCGAATCGGGAGAGATATTTATGCTATAAACATGAATATTTGTTCTCAATATGTTGATTTATTAATATTATATTCTATGTAACCTGTCAGTCTTGCTACTTAAGTACAGCCTAGTTCGGGGTTCAATTTCCGCGTGTGCCATGTCCAGAGACGTATACAAATATATGTTGTATAGACATGCGAGAGTGACAGTATTAATTGTATAGATTTTGTCAATTTTAGTATGAAATGTTTAAATGAATATTATATTAATAAAAGTTTTATGTTTGTATACATACTGACGTAATAAATTATGTTGTGTGACACTGTGATACTTTGAATCTAGACTCTAATAATATATAATGAGTATTACTTATTTAAAAAAAAACTATGATTAATAGGTGTAGCACTCAATTAATATTTTAAATCTATGTTCGATTTTAAATACATCACCAAAAATATAATTATGAAAAAAAAATACATATTTTTTATTGTTATAATTTTTCATTTCCTTTTTGAACTTCGCGTATTTTTATAACGCTTAAAAATATATGTCAAAAATAAATTGATAAATGTTATACTTAAAAAACAACTCAGTGTCACACAAAAAAATAAAAGCAGTATTTTCTCAATAAAAAATAAAAAATATATTCCTTTATTAAACGGCATATAAAGCTTTTCACAAAGCAAGGCTTAAAAGCCTAAAATCTTAGGGTTCGAAGGAATAGATTATTAACAAATGTATGAAACATCTAAAAAAATAAGAAATTCTCATATCGATATAACTGCCATTTAAAATGTTCTTGCTGTTTTTGCGCTGCCTTGACGCCAAATAATCCAAAATTTTATTATTATACATCATATTGAAATATGAATTGTGTATAAATTAATGAGTTTATTAGACAAATTATACACTTTTAGCCGTTTCTGTAATACAAATATATGAAATGTCTAAATTAATTAAAGATCGGTAAATTTCTGTAAAAGCCTACACATCAAAAATAATTATTAGCATTTTTATAGTGCTCTTCTACACTAGGGAGAGAAAAATATTTTTAAGAAAACGTAAAAAAAATCAAGCGGGATACCTAACAACATAAAAAGTTGTAACAAGCGTATGAAAATTAGGGGCTAGCTTGATAAGTATGTATGGCTTAGTGGTGAGAGCACTTGGACGAAAACAAGAGACGCGAGTTCGATTCTTTCTATGTTCAAATATTTATGCGTTTTCTAAAAATCAATAAAAAAAAATTTTGAATTTTAGCTAAAAATAAAGTAAGTGTCAAAAGATTTTATCTGAGAGATTTATACGATTTTTAATTAATTTATTTATGTGAAAATAATATAAAAAATATATTAAAGAGTAAATTATATATTTTCTAAAGTAATAAAATGTTTTGTTTCAGTCCAGTATTAAGTTTACCTGAAGTAAAACAAGGTTATGTCCGATATCTTAATAATTTAGAAATTTAAAATGAAATTCATATTTCAATACAAAAAGACATTTTCGTAAAGAAATAACATTTGTATTAACTTCACCGATCTTTAAATAAAAAATAAGTCCGAAATTGTAAATTGTATCAAGAATTTTCAAATATAAAAATATATTATATGACTAAGTTACAACTCATATTGTTTTATTTTTCCTCCTGGTCCCTTGTAATTTAAGTTTTACTCAAGCAGCATATGTAAGTATAAAACTATTAAAATTATTTATATCCTTTAAGCTCCATAAACTTCTGTTGTTAGATGAGACTTAGAAACTTTTTGTTCGAAACGCATCTATCATTGTCTAGTAGTCGTCTAAGCGAACTGGGAAAATAGTTATGTAATTTTTTAGCTTCGCGCTGTATACCACGTATAAGTGGTGGTGGTCAACCCCGGGCTTTGTTTTATGAGAGTGAAAAATAATATAATTTATCCTCTCGGGTTGGGATCGGACCCGAAACCGTCGCGTTTACCGTCAGACGCTGTGCTCCTGCACCACGACGGCTTCTATGTATTCTCTCATGTAAGATGGCGTAAGGTTCCGCCACTAAAAACAAAGTCTCAAAATTTTAGCGGAAAGCGAAGAACGGAGTGTCTTTACACTAGATTCCTTTTGCCTCTATCCCGCAACAGCAGGTATATGCGGGATATAATGATTGTGAAAAATAAAATAGTATACATATTTCTATTTATATGACTTCTCAATACATGCAAACTTTTTTATCAATGGTTCTACCAAAACAGTCTAACATTATATACTTTCTATTATACAACTCATATCCTACATAATTTCTATTCCTGAATAGAAGCCGGACCAACCTCCATACAAGACTATGTTCTAGCCTTCATAGACGCTAGGTAAAACCATTTCATGCCATTCAATTCCTGAATCCATTAAGCCTATCACATCTGATCCGGCCAAGCGTATAGACAAGTTTCATTTGAATTGTGTTCTCTTGGGCCTTTCTATAATGGAACGTAGATAGTATATGTAAGCAAGGTGTGCTATATGAAGGCTGGTCGTAGGTTCGATTTCTCAGAGTAATTGTAAATTGTTTTATCTATACCTACATTATATTTATGGTGTTATCGTAAGCTTAGTAAAAAAATGCTATTGAAAATATAGCTTTAGACCTAGTATTAAGACACTCCGTTCCCTACCCACCGTCTTGTCACTGAAAATTATTATTCAATTTGTTGCTAGTTTCGCCTATTATAAGATATTTTCATAATTACTTATGAACAGTGCAAGCAGTAGGGCTTGTTGTCAGTTGCTTAGTAGCGTGTTGTCTCAATTATCTAGAATAAACTGAGAGGACTTCTTCAACCGCATAAATACAATTAATATCGCAGGAAAGACAAAAAATTGTTAAGCCCGAGCGAGGAAATGGAGACTATTTAGACTATCAGTCGGTAACAGTATAATTATATAGATTACTATATATTATATTGTTACTGACTGACAGACAGAATATGAACAAACGACTGGACATAGAAATTTGAAATAACAACTGAGGGAAGGTTTTTCAAAATTAGAATAATAACCGGAATAACGATATTTTCCGTTTTAAGGACCACGCAAGCAAAATTGCGAGCGTCGACTAGTGTGTGATATATCTATAAAACATAGCATTACAGTCCCACTGCGACCCAAATCTCCTTAGCAGATAATCTGAAATTCAATTATCAGGACAATGTAGTGACGTGTTAACAGTGTCTTAGTTTGTGAATGCCAAAGATGACACGTCATCAATTAAATAATTTCGTCATTAATTAAATATTTTTTAATTATAACCCTTCCCCCATCTGCGGGTTGAACCCACAGCCATTGTATAACACATAGAAATACATATTTTTATTTTTTAGTTTCACTGTTTATTACTGTCCAGAGAGGACAAAGCGCCAAAAAGAAAAGTTTCTGCATACCTCTTTCGCTTCATCCACTACCATCAAGTCAGACACATCCCCTCCCTGTCCTCAGTATACTGCCAAAGGTCAATCGATGTCACCCCCTGCCTCTTCTAACGCTGGAAATATATTTATATATATAGTTGCATTTCAATTTAAATCCCATTGTTTACAAATAAATAGGATCTGAAAGCAGCACGACTGCTTAGATACTGAAGCCAGCCATACCAAATATACTTTATCAAAACAAGATCTTTATACAATGAAAATTAATGTTCTCATAATTCAATATTTATTGGAATCTCTAATAATATTCATATTGAATAGGTATGAGCTACATACAACTATAGCATGAGAAACAATCGCTAACGTCAAAGCTAGATTTGGATAAATCGAAGCCCTCAGAAGCAAACCGATCTGCAGACTGCAAAGGCCAGCGCTCGCTGAATTGTGGGTGGTTTAACACAAAAGAGAAGGAGAGGGATTTTTTACAAAAAAAAAAAACATGTTTATTTGATCATAAGGTATATATAAAATGAAGTTGTATTTAGCGTATAATGTATGTGGCCGCCGCGGCGTATATGCACAAGCGTGCGACTGTCAACGCGACGGTTGTGGGTTTGATTCCCACTAGGAAGAATAAAATAATTCGTATTTTCAAACTCGAAACACTGAAACACCAAGAAAATATTTTGCGAAAGACGATAACAGACAACTGTTTATTTCATTGTCATTATTTTATTAAAATTTGAACTCCAAAAATAATAAGTAAACTTTCATAAATTTTAAACTATTAATTATTATCACTTACATATATTAACACGCTACAGTGTTTCCTTCACGCCACACAAACAGACAGCTTGTTTTAGAATACAAGCGTCCTTTGTCTACATATCGGACCATATAACGAGGTATATCGTATTATCCATACATACTCATATATACCATGTATATTATATATACCTACGTATATACAAGTATGTACATAGTACACAATACCTTTATTCAAAGTATAGAACTCGCTTTCTATGCAGGTTGATTGTAATGTAAACGTTTGCTTACTCCATGTTGAATGGACCATGTGACACACAATTAAGTAAATATAATTATTGCACAGTGAGCATATGACTGCAAACATGATGGTTATGGATTCGATTCCGAGGGAATAAATTATTATTTTATTCTCACTCTTGTAGTTTGTTGTCGAGTTCCGCCACTCAATATGCACAGTTTAGAGTTAGAGCGGAGAACGGAAAGCGGAATGTCGTAATACTAAGTTCTCTGTGTTTCCTGGTGATATGTAATAAAAATTGTGAAAGTAAAAAATATATATATATATAAGAATCTCTAAAAATTGCATGTTGAGTCGTGGAACTTAAAACACTGCATTTTAAATTGTTAGCAAAGCGAAGAAATGAAAACATTAAATATTTAATTTGATCGAGTGGGAAACGAAACCACAACCTGCACATGTCTAAAAAATATGCTTTCTTACTTAGTTACTAACTATAATAAGAGTTTCCAAGTTAAACAGCAATATGCTAAAGATATTTGTCACGTACCGAGCGAGTCTGTTCACTACGATCCGTGCCGACTTAATTAGATCACTATGAAAATGTCGCAAGTCCCGACGTCCGGCGCAGCTCTATTCAATTAGACAACGCCAACTTATAGCTTTTAGTTGGAATACCTGAACAGAACAGCTTATTATTTATACTTACATTTAGTTAGGTTAAGCATTTTACCGCATCTCGAAAATTGGACGGGAAAAGAGTATCTTAAAGCTAGATTCCCTCTGATTAATATTCTACGCTAAAAAGTGAATAGAAAAATAGAATAGAAAAAAACTTTATTGCACACAAATATAATATATAACAGAAAAAGAAAGAATATATTTTTATAAAATAGTATGCAAAGGCGGCCTTATTGCTTCAAGCAATCTCTTCCAGGCAAAGTGAGTACTAATGTACCTATAAATTTTCAAAATTTCCAAGAAAACTCATTTGTTAGGTCTTCTAAAGATTCCCTATTTAAATATTTTTATTGCAGAAATTTATTGTATACTAGCGGCTCGCCCGCGGCTTCGTCTGCGTGAACTACGTCATTATTAATTTCTGTCTCCATGAGTACCTACGTCCTATAAGTGACGTCCATGCAAAATTTGAGACTCCTAGCATTTTTGTAGTAACGAAGTTTCATACAAATTTTCAACCCCAAAAATAACCCCTTAAAAGTCGAATATTGCAAATTCCCGTCTTAGCCAGCACCTACGTCCTATAAATAACTCCTATGCAAAATTTGAGATTCCTAGCACTTGTAGTTTCTGAGATTTCGTGATGAGTGAGTGACCTTTCGATTTTATATATATATAGATAAACAATTAAAACATTATCAGTAATACATAAACGAATGAACAAACTAATAATCATAATAATAATAATAATAATAAAAATCTTTATTGCACACTTAAAAAGATACAATACAATAAATTCTTAAAACAAAATGCACAAAGGCGGCCTTATCACTACAAGTGATCTCTTCCAGGCAACCAAATTCCGGAAGGATATAATTAAAATTGCGGGCATAATGCGGTGCAAAGTGACGCGAAAAATAACTAAATAAATTATATAATATATACATACATACACACACACATACATATATATATATACACACATACATACATATACACACAAACATACACAAATTCTTATACATACACTGATTATATACGTAAGATATATAGCAAATAAATAAATAAAGGGAAAATAAATTAGCACACATTAATTACTACTCTCCATGCCAAGATAATAATTTTTGACTCTTTTTTTAAAAATGTTTATAGAGGTAGATTGCCTAATATTTCGTGGTAACGCGTTCCACAATTTTACTGCTTCAACAGTAAACGATTTAGTGTAACAGTGGGTACGGCACAATGGTGTTTCTAAAACATTGTCACTTTTCGAGCGGAGGGTGAGCGGAAGACGGGAATTGGAGCCTAGGAAGGAAAAGCGCTCCTTAAGGTAAATAGGAGTATCAGGATGGAAAAGGATAGAGTAGAGGAGCGTGACAGTGTGGAGATTCCGTCGGTCTTTTACAGAAAGCCACTGAAGCCTAACGCGATGCTGACTGATGTGATCAAACTTCTTTAGTCCAAAAATGAACCTAATAACTAGGTTTTGCAGGCGTTCAAGCGTATTGAGCAACTGTTGTGATAAATCTAGGTAACAAGTGTCAGCATAATCTAATATAGGCAGTAAGAGTGAATGTGCCAGTGATATTTTAGTTTGAGTTGGTAAAAGATATTTCCATCTCTTGAGCCTACCAATGGTGTAGTATACTTTACGGCTTAGGTCAGAGATATGAGGAGCCCAGGAGAGAGAGCTGTCCACTGTGATACCTAGATTCTTGACAGTATTTCTATAATCTAACTTGCAATTGTCAAAGATAATGGGAGGAAGAGAAGGAAAATCTAATTTAGATAATTGTTTAGGATTACCGAGGATACATACTTGTGACTTTTTGGGGTTTACAGA
The DNA here is from genome assembly GCA_016802625.1 of Heliconius numata. Classification (NCBI taxonomy): domain Eukaryota; kingdom Metazoa; phylum Arthropoda; class Insecta; order Lepidoptera; family Nymphalidae; genus Heliconius; species Heliconius numata. The sequence continues at coordinate 1,089,697 of JAEBDU010013219.1, forward strand.
CAGACCAAATGACTTGCTCCAGGTACTGATAGTATGCAGATTAAAATTAATTATATCGATCGCCTTAACAATGTCATTAACGTCCGTAGTCATGTAAATCTGTAGGTCATCAGCATATAAGTGAAAGGAAAGGGATAGAAGCTTAGTAACGGAGTTGATAAATATGGAAAAAAGGAGAGGAGAGAGCACTCCACCCTGGGGAACACCAGCACTGAGACGACATACAGATGAACGTTTGTCGTTAATATAGATACTCTGTTCGCGTTCATGTAAGTAGGAGTAAAACCATTCAGTAGTCTCAGAGGATACATTAATAGATTGAAGAATTGCTAAGAGGATATCAAAATCGACGGTGTTAAAAGCATTAGAAAAATCCAGAAGAGCAAGAATAGTAACTTGTCGATTATCAATACCCAGCCTAATATCATCATTAACTTTATTCAGAGCAGTTACAGTGCTGTGTCCAGGACGGAAGCCGGACTGGAAGGGGGACAGGATTTTGTTTAAAGATAAAAAAGATGAGAGTTGATTATGGACTATACGCTCCAACACTTTAGATAGAAACGGTAGAATTGAGATAGGGCGATAGTCAGTAAAGGATAAAGGATTTGATACTTTGGGAATGGGAATTACTATTGCCTGACGCCAGGCATTGGGAAAAGTATTAGTGGAAAGGGAATGGTTAAAAATATGGCATAGGACTGGAAGTATAGGAATAAGAGATAAGAGGATCATTTTTCGACCAATTTGATCACTACCAGTAGCATCGGATTTAATGGCCAGCACATGCTTCTTCACGTCCTCAGTGGAAACATTAGAGAAATAAAAGGAAGATGGACAAGAGATAGCGGAAATAGAATTGATAGTGTCAGTTTTAACATTCTGCTTCAATATATTAACATTTGTAAAGTGTTTGTTCATTTCGTCCAGATTTATTTTTTCACTTATCTTAACAGCTTTCCGTGAACGTCCAATACCCATTGCATCTAAAAACTTCCAGACTTTAGCAGGGCTGTTATTTACTACATTAGAATGAATGAATTTACGTTGAGCATCTCTGCAAGTCTTACTGCATCGGTTCCGTAGTGTTTTGAACTTAATTAGGTTTTCTTCAGTTGGATTTCTTTTGTATTTAGACTTAGCAGAGTTTCTCTTAGCCATTAGCTTCTTAATATCGTCTGTGAGCCATGGAGCGGGAAAATGTTTAAGTTTAACAGGTCTAAGTGGAGCAAATTCATCAAACAGTTCAATTAAAAGAGAGTTAAATATATTAACCTTGTCATTGGTACTTGGAGCATTAAACACACTATCCCAATGTATCTGGTCTAAGCTTTTCATAAAACCCTCATTATTAAAATTTTTAAAGCTTCTACGCATAATAACCGTAGGTTTAATTTTTGGCGTGCGAATTTTATATGTTAAATATATTAGGTCATGGTAGGAAAACGCTTCTGCACACAGTTGGCCAAAAGTGGCGACACGTTCATGAGAGGAGACAATCATTAAATCGAGTTGTGAGGGATTGGTATTTGGGAAAAAATGGGTAGCATTTGTGGGTAGGAGGTTAAGGTTTGCACTATTAATGATATTTGTAAGTCTTTTAGCTCGCGAGTCATTTTTAATAATACACGTATTAAAATCACCCATAATAATTGTATGATCCACATTCGGGACATACTTGTCTATCAACTTTTCGAAGGTATCAAAGTAATTAATGTGGAGAGATGGACAGTAAAACACTCCTAGTAAAAGCTTTAAAGTACCGAAAATAAGTTCAATAAAAATATGTTCAGAAGTATTTGAGTAGAGTGTAGGAGATTTATCAAGAATAGAAAAAGGTATGTGGCTACGTAGATAGATTGCTACTCCACCACCGCCTTTTCCTGTACGATCATTTCGGATTAAATGGAAACCAGGTAGTGCATAGGATGTAGATGGTAAGCATGGTTTAAGGAAAGTTTCCGAGACTAAGACAGCATGAACGTTCTTAACGTCAAAGGAAGCTAAAAGGTCGGGATAGTGTGCGGGAATGCTCTGTGCGTTAATGTGAACAACGTTGAATTGTTTGTTAGAGTTAAGAAATGTCGTGCCCAATATAGTATTGAGTGGAGGGGAAGTGTTGTGAAAACTGTCATCAGATGACAAAGATGTACTTTGGCAAAATATATTATTATCCGAGGTGTCACTGTTGGAATTAGTGTTGTTGAACATTGTGTAGTAAATATAATATAATAGTACTATGTTTAAGTAAAAGAGATAGTAAAAATGTAGAAATAATTAAAAATAAAATAAAATATGTGTATATATGCAAAATAATAATGATAATGATAGCAATAATGAGAGCTATATAATGTGTATAATATATGTAAGTAAAAATAAAAAATAAAAAATAAAAATAAATAAATAAATAAATAGATAAAAGTAGTTATATAATATAAATATATTATTATAAATTTACCAAAATAATAATAAAATAATAAGCTTACAACACACGCCTGCCAGCATTCACTTTTACAGAAAAAAAAAACAAAAAACAAAAAATAGCATCTACATACAAAGAAAAAAAAATAAAAATAAATAAATAAAATAAAACACGATAACAAAATACAACTAAGTCCATAATCTAGGAGTTATCGTGAACAGAAACGTTTAAGACAGCAACATAGACTATCTGTGACCATTGACAGATTAGATGTCAATACGTCTATCCAAATGTCAACAACATGAAGTAAACATTACAATAATAAATATTAAGTTTGTAAGATAGATAGTGGGTAATTTATATTTTTTAACATATTAGTGATTTTATAGGATACTAGCTCATAAGTCATTAGGTATAGTGATAAAAATATTGTATCAACAGTAATTGAACAAACTAATAGATTAAAAGGAGGTTGTTTACTTTTTTGAGTTTACGATCCTCTTCATTCGGGGAGCCTGAGTGACTGGCTTTGTCCTAGAATCACTAGCACTTGAGCTCGCCAAAGGTGCTTGCAGAGTTTGAACCCCAGCCGCGTCGTGGATATTATCTAGCTCACTGCATGTGGCAATAGTATGACGCTTCCCATCTGGCCCTATAACAATGACATAGCCTTCCTTTGTCCAACACTTGTTTATGCCAAAACGTTTTCGGGCTGTCATAAAAGTCTCATGCCTGGATTTGGTGAGGAATTCCGATAAAGTAATGCCTGTGTTTTTTAAATTAGTTTTGGCATACCATACTTGATTTCGCATAGACAATTCTCGAAATTTCACAAGTATGGGTCTTGGCTTATCCGATGTTACAACCATGTTACCCAGGCGCTGACATCTGCTAATGTCACCCAGCTTCAGATCAGGCATCTTTAAGTGATTAGACAGGACCTTCACCGCAATAGCACAGTCAGCTGAATTTTTCTCTTCGGGCACACCATGCATCAGCAATATCTTCCTTCTGGTCCTCAAGTCGAGAAGGTCGTACTGTTTTGACAGAATATTTACCTGGAGCTGAAGACCCTCCAGTGCACCCAACACGAAAGACCGGAATGCACTGAATTGAGCGGCGATATGGGACGTGGGGCTTGTGGCAGGAATAGCAGAACTCAAATTTTGCTGAAATTCAGCCATTTGCGTGTTGAAGTGTTGTGATAATTCTTGTATTGACTGCTTAATAGCTTCCATGTTGATTCAGTTTAGAATTCAAAACACCAGTGATTATGGGAACTGTATAAAAGTTTTTGTGTAGATATTATTGCACGAATAACTACTGGCAGGTTAGTGACTATTAATACATCACTTATAAATAAAACCTTTCACTTATACTTTGCTTAAACTATTTTTAAAAGAGATTTATTTGGGAGCAACTTAAGAAAAACGTGTTTATTTTTTGGCACCTACCCTCAGCTAATCATGTTGAAATTTCGTTCAAAAATCACACGTAATTGAAAAATGGCAAATAAATAAATAGATAAGTTACTATAAAAAATAAATATACTCGCGCATATTTTCATATCTGATTTAAAAACCAAAATAAGCACAAGCAAAATCACGTGTTCATACTATAAAATATATCAAAGTAAGTAACATTTTATATAAAACTAGTGGACCCGGACGCGGCTACGCCTGCTTGAACTATAAGAATATTTTCGCGTCGGTTATACTGTGCCGCCCGTCATTTCGAATCAGTGACATCTCCTTAATTATTTATTAGAATGAAGTGTACAGTAAACTATAATTTCTATCTAGATGAAATGCTGAAAGTGACTATTATATTTATTTTCATAAGGATGAATATCAAAATGTCCCGGTAACGGTTGCGTAGCGACGCGACGGTTGTTATTAACATGGCAGAATAAATTGCATGTCAAATTACAAAGTACTTTAAAATATATTAGTTTATATGTATAATGTAAAGTTATATAGCCTATAGCACTTCTGAAGAATGCAGCTATCAGACAAAACAAAAACAATGTAAATCGGACCAGTAGATCCAGAGATCTTAGCGTTCAAACAAACAAACAAACAAACAAACAAACAAACAAACAAACAAACTCTTCCGCTTTATTATATTAGTATAGATTAGTTTAAAAATTGAAATAATTAAAAGTTGTAACTTACAGTAGTACAGCCTGCAGGTATAACAAAACCCACGTTAATATATTTAACGTCTAACCATAACAACAATATTTTTTCAAACCCAACTATGTTCCTGAGATTAGCGCGTTCAACCAAACAAACATCAAAATCTTTAAATTAATTATATAGAAATAAATTGTCGACTTTTCAAAATTAACACAGCAGACCGACGATATCCTTCTTATCTGGTGTATAATTAATTAAAACAAGATTTTAAAGCCTATCAACTGTCAATATTGAGGTTCCCTGCTGCTAATTAATCTTTGATCTGAACAAAGTCAAAGCGTTGCGTAAGATTTAATTTTCTCAAGAGCTCTTGATATTTTTTGAGTAAATTAATTATATTTTTTATGATATTTAAAAATATATGGTCAATGATATTTATTTTTTCATACGTACGTAAACAACCTAGAGTCAAGATATTTCTTTCTCGAATAACTTTTTCAATTATTCTTTTTTTGATTTTTTTACATATTGTTATAAATTTTCTACAATTAACAATTTTATTAACACTCATTGCAACTAGGTAAAACGGCTACGACGTAGCAACTACGAAAGCTCTTCAAACATTTATTAAATATTTATTTATTTGCTTCGCACGAAATACACTAAATGAAATAACACTTTGCCTCATTACCACAGCGACGAAATTGAAATATAAAATATTTCTTTCCCCCGAGCGAGATTCAAATTCAAAACCGGTTATTATTATAAGTAACCTAAGGGACAAAATTCCCAAAATCGACGAGAAATCGGTCAAGTGCGGGTCGTACTCTCCCACAAGCGGTTCTGTACCAACTCAGGATCGTAAAAGTTGACCAACTCAAGTTTACGGACACACTCAACTCACTCAACTTGGATCGTACCGACAAACTTCAACCTGATTATCTATATTATTAACCACTAAGTCAAAGCGACATTTCAGTCGTTTTAATTCCATTGTATTGTAATAAATTTATATTTGTAATTACAATAATATTCTGAATGCAAATTCAATTGTATCGCAACAATTGACTTCGCAATATAGTTACAGCGTAGTTTATGTACCTCTATGTTTCGCGTACAAAAGCTACATTCCCGTTAATAAACACTATAATAATCAACTAAATACAAACATTTAGAATTTGACTTTAAACAAGATGGTTTTGGATTCGATTCACACCTATAAAAAAGATTAGTTCCATCCCCATTCTCGCTTTGGTAATAAGGCAAAACGCGGAGACGAGTTCCGCCACTCAAGATACAAAGTCTCGAAAATTGAGGGAAAGTGAGAAAGAGAGTCTTACCAGTAGGTACAGGATATAGTAAAGATACAAAAAATATGCAAAGGATGATACAAGACAACTGCTACGGTTGTTGAGTATATCCATAAATTTTGGTTTATACAAAATCATAATTAATCATATTATAAATAATATTATTATATTTGTACATATTTCCTTTTACAATAATATTTTAAATATTTACGAATATGTATAAATAATATTAAATTAATAAATATAATTTACAAAACCTACATACATTTAATTTCACGATTCATATACACGCACCTAACAAAAGTTGGCAGCATTATTAAAATTATAATTTTACATACCTCGTTATGCTTTTACTTCAACTTAATAATTAAATGATATTTATCTTTGTATATTAATGTTATTATGTGCACTAATATTGCTCTTCTTTGTTTTAATAATAACTATAAGCTATTAAAAACTTACCGACGAAGTATTCCAAAACAACGGTAAATAGTGACAACGCTTATCATTTATCTTACCAGCTTCGAATACTTATATCACTATTATATTCACTAATTATTATGACACACACACATATAATATTTACATACAAAATGTGACGAAATATATAATACTAATTATAAATTAAAACTTCTCTAAACATTTTTGAACAACCTATCCTTTACCAGACGCGTCCGCCATCTTCCTCTCTTTATTTCCTTTTCTCTGACTTAGACGTTGACAGTAGCTTATTCAGCCAACAATTTGCTAATATGATTACTCAAGAGTTTCGGTCTATTAAAGAGGAAATTATAGAAATAAAAGACTCTATGCAATTCTTGAACTGTCAATACGAAGATATTCGAAAGAAGGTTGATACTACCTCAGAAACGATCAAAAAATTACAAGATGAAAAAATAAACTTAACTTTAAATTTGAAGACTCTTACAAACAAGATTAATAATATTGAGCAACATAATAGAGCAAACAACTTAGAAATACAATGTGTACCAGAAAGTAGAAATGAAAATCTCGATACTTTGATTCAAAATTTGACTAGCGCCGTAAATTGTAATTTAAAAAGAGATCATAAACATTGTACACGAATAGCAAAACTAGACCCCCATAATTCAAGACCCCGTTCTATTATTCTACAACTGGACTCTCCGAAAACTAGGGATATGATTTTATCGTCTGTCATAAAGTACAATAAAACCAATCCTAATAATAAACTTAACACGTGCCATATGGGAATTGCAGGAGAAAAAAAGCCCGTATTCGTAAGTGAGCACTTGTCAGCTGCAAACAAGCACCTTCATGCTGCCGCTAGGACTGTTGCGAGAGAAAAAGGATACAAACATGTATGGGTTAAGAGCGGTCGAATTTTTATGCGTAAAACTGACTTTTCTGAATGTAAGCTGGTCAAGGATATTGATTTTCTTAAAAGTACGACACTGTAATCAGCTGTCACTCCAAACATGTTTCAATGTTAAGACTATAACATTCTCCTATCTAAACATATATTATCAAAATGTACGTGGATTGAGAACCAAAACCCATACCTTTTACACTAACATATGCTGTAATACTTATGACATTATTGTTCTCACTGAAACATGGCTCAATGATAACATACTAAATTCCGAATTGTTTGACAATAGATACGTCGTATTTAGGAGAGACAGAAAGTTATCAAGTTTCCAACATAAACAGGAAGGAGGTGGAGTACTTATAGCTGTCTCTAAAAAAATTGATTGCAGTCGCATGTACAGTTGGGAGAGCGAATGCGAAGATTTATGGATCACAATACAATTTAAAATTTCAAACAAAATGTATAGTTTGGCCTTGTGTGGTGTATATTTGCCTCCACCTGTTAGAATAAATATGTTAAAAAAATTCGTAAATAACTGTAATCGTGTATCTGAATTGCATAGTTATAGTACCTGTATTTTGGGTGACTTTAATCTTGGATGTATTGAGTGGTCTCTTGATAGTGATTCCCAAAAATATTCTTGTCTAGGTGTGTCAACTTTGAGTAGTACGCTTATAGATTTCGCCAATTTAAACGATCTTATACAATGTAATAGCATTAAAAACACGTCAAGCCGAGTTTTAGACCTAGTTTTCACTAACATTCACGATTGTTCTGTAACAGCTGCTGTATCATCCCTTGTTAATATTGATAAGCTTCATCCTCCCATTATCGCAACTTTTATGGATTTCAGGGTTAAAATGTTAAAAAGTAATTCAATTACAACTGAAAGATACAATTTCTTTAAAAGTGATTATGACCTTATTAATGATCATCTTTTGACTATAAAATGGAAAGTTATTTTATCTTATCACCTTACAGTTGATGAAATAGTTAAAATTTTTTATGAAGTATTAAATTCATGTATACAAGAGTTTGTTCCAAAATATAAGCCAAAAAATTATAAATATCCTATTTGGTTTAGCCACAATCTTAAGGGGTTACTAAGAGAGCGGAAAAAACTAGATCTTCGATTTAAGAAGTATAAAAACCCTATGGATGAGATCTCCTTAGACATAATAAATGAGCGCTGTGAATTACTAGCGAGTGAAAACTACAAATCTTATATTAATAAGGTTGAAAATAATATTGCTCTAAACCCCAAATATTTTTGGTCTTATACAAAAAGCAAGCGTCAAAACAATAGTTCATTCCCTAATGAAATGACTGATGGAGTAAATAATGCAATTGGCGGAAAGGATATTTCAAATTTATTTGCGAAATACTTTTCCAGTATTTACACATCTCCGCAAAATATCAGTGGCAAATATTTCAAAAAGGCACCAACGAAAGCATTTAATACAATTTCTGGCATAAAGATCTACAGGGAAGAAATAATTAAAGCACTTAATAATCTGGACTATCGTAAAGGATCAGGGTCAGATGATATTCCACCACAATTTATTAAAAAATGTGCGGAAAGCTTATCTGAGCCATTATTTTTAATATTTAAAAAATCTCTGCAAGATGGAATATTCCCAACACAATGGAAAATAGCTAAAATAGTTCCTATCTACAAGAGTAATGATAAAAATAATGTTCTAAATTACCGGCCAATCTCGTTACTCACAATTTTCGCCAAAGTATTTGAAAGCCTTATCCTTCCTCAAATGATCGCACATTTTAAGCCTCTGATAAGTGATGCTCAACATGGGTTTATTAAGTCCAGGTCTACGTGCACCAATTTGGTGGAGTTTACAGAGATTATTCAAAAATCTGTGGACGCCGGTCATCAAACTGAAGTCATCTATAATGATTTCAGTAAGGCTTTTGACTTGGTACCTCACGAAATCTTGAATCAAAAGCTGCATGGGTATGGGTATACGGGAAAACTATTGCAGTGGCTTCAATCATACACAGAAAATAGAAAATTCTATGTCGTGATCTCAGGTTATCAGTCATCGTTACATGAAATTCGATCTGGTGTCCCACAAGGCTCCCACTTAGGACCGTTTTTATTCAATATATTTATCAACGATTTGCCGGCAATGTTTTCCCACTGTACCCCGTTCATGTACGCTGATGATTTAAAATTCCTAAAAGTCGTGGATGCTATCGAAGACGTGGCTCTACTGCAGAGTGATTTGGATGGACTGGTGAATTGGTGTAAAGAAAATGGCATGTTGCTAAATGTTAATAAATGTTTTCATATGACTTTCACCAGGAAACTTAATACTATTAAATGTGATTGTTATGTTAACGGAGTACCTATAATAAAAGTAGACACAATTAAAGATCTTGGAGTAGTTTTTGACTCCAAACTTACATTTGATCATCATATTTCCGAAATTACGAAGAAAGCTACACGCTTACTTGGATTTATTATGAGAAACTGCAAAATGTTTACACAAGCGAAAACTAAAATAATGCTTTATAATAGTCACGTCCGCAGCATCCTTGAATATAATAGCACTGTTTGGAGACCTCATTATTCAACTAGTTCGTTGCGCATCGAGCGAATTCAGAAAAGATTTCTATGGCATTTGGCGAAATTCCGAGCAATCTCAGAAAGCAAACCTTCTTATAAGGATAGATTGCAGTATTTTAAAATTCAATCGTTACTCGAAAGAAGGGACATACTAGATCTATTTTTTCTTCACAAATTAATGAACTATCAGTATGATTGTCCTAACCTGTTACAGTTGTTTAAGTTTAAAGTTCCCTATAAATGCCCTAGAAATCCCGTAACACTTTTCCAGCCCCCAATTCGCAGAACCGCGTTGGGCTCTAACTCGCCAGTCTCACGTTTGTGTCGCATAGAAAACGAATATTCAGCAACAATTGATATTTTTTGGGAATCACTCCATAAAATTAGGAGTAAACTGGCTTATAAAGTTAAATAATAGTATTATATCGAATCTTGTTGTAACTTTTTGTAACTTAGAATTTACTTTTATGTAGTTTTAGTTGTAAGGACAAAAAAAAAATTTTATATTTTTTTTTAGACTGTGATTGTTATTAGGTAATCTTTTTCTCACACATAAATATTTGCATGTGGAGTTTATCGTAACAAACATATGTATAGTTCTTATTTTTTTTTTTTAAGTATATATATACCAAACTTACAAAGCTGTACTGTACCTATGTGATAAACCAAATAAATAAATAAATAAATAAATAAATAAATAAACATGATATTTTTATAATATTAAAAATTTTAATTATGTTATTATTTCTTTTAAATTATAATATACGAAGTAAATAAATAAAAATAAAATTATTTTTAATAAATTTATTTTCTATCTGCGTGTTTTATGTTTATAATATTGTTTTATGATTTTTTTTATTAATTATATTATTTACCTACACATTTTAGTTATGGTATGGCTCATTACAATACTACATCTACAATTGATATATAAATGATGGCGTGTGAGTTAAGTAGGAGACAAGAAATTTTACTTTACTTTCGCAAAACTGATCAACTACGCTACTACTGAACCATAGCAATACAAAAATAAGGATGAAGAACATAATATTCTTTTTTTTAAAACACCACATCATTAAATTAAAAATATATTTTATTTCTTCGCTCTCGTATGGAGGCAAAACGCGGCGTTTAGTTGCGCCGTTAAATACGCAATGCTTCCTGAAATCGGTGGAAAATATCTTAGCACTAGTTTCCCTCTATCTATGTGCGGGATACAGCGTAAAACCACGTCATTACATGTTTTTGATGGTCTAGATATATAAATATATTTTATATTATTAACTGACCTGCCTATAGGTATGCATAACTGAACAAAGAACCTCTTCTCTATTCTACTAGTTTTTGCAGCCATTTATAGTCGCTCCTTTATCTTACCTCCTTGAAAATCAAAGTCAACAGTGACTAATGCTAGCTTTGCAATATCGACCTATGTGAAAAAACAGCATAATCTCCGGCAAAGTCGGTCAAAGAAACGTCAGGTAAGATAATAAACGTTCTACAGTAGCGGATTCAAAAGAACCTGCACAAGACCAAGTTATGAGGCCATCGCTGTGACAAAAGGCGGTAATATCGACGGTACACGCTCGTATAAATTCTTTGTTCATGTACTGAACTCGGTTTTAAGAGAATTTTCAAATATAGCAAGTATTTTAAGATACTATTGATTTAAGACCGTGGTGGTGCACCAGTGCAGTGGGATAGTATATAACCATAAAGGAATGCTGGATGCGTATTGTAAACGTGGACCTCAGACGCTTATATCAAAATTAAAAAATATGATAAACAAAATATCATAGGAACATTTTTTTCGTACTACTAACTACGTCGTAGCAGATTCTTCAAACATATAAAAATCTTTACCGTCCATGGAGGCATTAGTGTCAGTACATAAACAATATGTTAATAGATAAATTAATTATTTATAATAGAATATATATAATTATAAGTAGCCAGAAGGAATCTGGAAACTTAGTGTTAAGACACGTCGTTCTCAATTCCCGTACCCACTTTCTGATGAATTCTGTAGGCATTGCATGTTGAGTGGCGGATCTCAGCACCGCAACTACTGGGACTTACAAAGTAAACATAGTAAAGTATGTAAGCAATAAGGAAGGATTTCTGAAATTTCCCTAATGTTCGTCACTCCCTTCGATCCTGTGCCTAGTGGTCTTCTCAAAGTCTTCAGTCCACCTGGTCGGAGGGCGCCTGTGCACCTTTTTTCCGAGACGTAATCTCGTACAAATCCATATATTATTTATTAATTTAATCTTACACTAATTGACGCACTTAACAGCGGCCTAGCGTCAAATATACTTTTTGAAAAAAATACTATGTGTGACAATTCATAGTTTACAAAGTTGAAAATATGCATTCATAAATCGTTTATGTGAACTATAAATATACAATTTGAAGCCCCGTTTATATGAAAATGGCTGGGCTTTATAGTCTAGAACAAAATATAGCAGCTGAACTGGCGACGCAAAAGCGCTAATAAACTATTACTTGTAAAGAATATTCGATAAAACAGAAATGAGGAAGGAAAAAATTAAATATTGTTTGATAAAAAATATACATTTTAATTATAATACAACGCAGTAAAAGTTGTGATGAAGGGAGGAATCTTCAACTGAACTTTAAATAAAATTAATTGATTTCGGCCATTAGTAAGTAATATTACGTAAGCCCTCGTAGCATAGCGGGACAGTAATTACGAAGGCAGTGGTTCGATCGCCCCTTGAGGGAAATAAATATTTATATCTTGAGTTTCGATGCTCAACTCCCAATATCTCTTTCCCAGTGCAATCGAGGGCCACAAGCGTTGGTTCAAGTCTCTCAGAGGACGCCTCGAGGATGGAGAAGAATCTGCCACATCTGATATTTTTTGCTCTAAGCTCACTTTGCAGTTTTATAGCGACTAGATTAAATACAACTCAGTCGTAATCCATCCGACTAAATCTTTAGAAGAATTTATTATTTTTAATCATCTTCAGCTATAGAGCCAAGTGAAACTTTGTGATAAGAAGCCATGATTACTTTTTTTTGCTTCTTATATTGACATTTTTTGAAGCTCGCTGTATCGCGTATATAGCAGGGTAGGCTGAGGGAACCTAGAAACCTAATGCTAAGAGACCCTATTCCTATTGAGACACTTACGTTGCCCACTTTCCGCCAAGTTCTAGAAATATTGTGTGTTCAGTGGTGGAAGTCAACGGCGCCCTTTGCCTCGTTGCCATAGCGAGGAAATGAAATTATCAAATATTTCATTCAACCAAATAGTAATCGAACATAGTGTAAACAGTGTATATTATATCGACAGAATAAATAAAAAAACAAAAATAAACTAAATTTTTCACCATTTGTTGCTAAATTATTACAAAATTTAGGTTCAAACCATATTTTATTATAACAGGCTATTTTAAATACAATTTATTAGGAGCATAATATAAATTATAAGCTAAACTCGGTACTAAAACGCGTGCCAGTTTCGATACATAAATGTTTGTTGAAACATTTTGATATTTATGTATTAAACAAAAACAGCAATTTTTCCCTTTTTTCGTACAGCAGAGTATGCAGAGAAAATCTAGTAGTAGGGGACTTCGTTTTTTACTTTGTTCCTAACTTACGCGTTGAATAGCGGACCTCAACTCCGCCAACAAGCAGGTAAATGAAAGTAATTTTAATATAATGATTTCCCTCAATAAAAATCGTACTGAACATTTGCAACACACAAATTCTGTCCCGCTGAACCAAATTTGTCTAAATTGGATCAAATTTAAAAAACATTATAATTTTTCAACTAATAACGAAGATTTGTATATTTTTGAAAAAGTGATAGTTATATCGGTGTAGTAGTAATACGCTTAAATCGCATACTTTACCGGGTATATAGCTACAGCAGTATGTGGAGATTGTAAATCTAACGGCGAAGCGCGTCGTGAATTCGGCTGCCGCGACTATGTGGACTTACGCAGAGTTGTCACAACGGATTGAAATTTAAAATTCCTGTCTTTTCCGTCCCTGGAGGGGTTTTGGGGGACCTTCTCTTAGTGTTTCCTTAAATTCTTTAAGTAGTCTGCAGGCAAGATTCAACGTTGTACACCGCGTTTTTTGCCTGTGCCTTGTTTGTCAGTCACTCAGTAACTTTATATTTATAGGTGAACCCTGAAAAATATCCCATAAGAAAGTCAAATTAAGATTTATAGGGATAAGTATCCTGATATAATTGTAAATTTGTTTTATTCTTACCGATAACGTTGAAATATTTTTAGTATTTTTATTTGTTTATTTTTTAGCTTTATTCTTTTTTTGTATATAGCAACTTACCAGTTCTTTACTTTCCGCCTGAACTTGAGACATCACAGAATTGAAACCCATCAAAGTACCTTCAAGAATAAATCAAACTAATATTTTTTTAGATGTAAATATTTTTATGAAATAATTATACTCTAATATGAATTAAGCCGATGAAATAGCTAATTACCGGTAAAATAAACATAGTTAAGTCTGCGAGATCAAGCACAGGTGATGATGTCGTTTTAATCTTTAAACGCTCCATTACCTGAAATAAGACCGATATAATTAACCACGTTATTTTAATATGTAATCTATATTTATAATATAATATTATTAACCTGAAGAGTTTATTTGGTTACACGCATTAACGTTAATGTCAGAAACCATTGGATCGAATTGAAATAATATTTTTGTGATGGATGGTTCATTTATTTATGGAGAAATGAAAAGGTAAGGGAAGGATATGTGCCGTTCACAAGTATTAGTTATTTCCATTTAAACATAGGGGCGAAGTCACAGGTAAAAACTAATATTATAATAAAATATGTTACACTAATAATATACTATAATAAAAGTATAATACACTATAATAAAAGTAAAATAAAAAAACACTTTGTAGCATAGGATGATAAAAATATGGTGACGAAGTATGAGAGAGAGTTGGGACTTGCCTCAATGATATACGATTGTTGAATGAAACACTGCTGCAGGCAAACTATTCCATAACTGCGTGGCGGGTGGAAGGAAGGTTCTACGAAACCGCGTAGTAGTGGAGTGCCATGTATCCAGGTGGAGTGAGTGGTAGGTACTTGAGTTTGTGACGTAAAAATTCGGCGGCAGGTAACAGGTTAAGCAGTTCTCCAGAACACTCTCGATGATAAATGCGGTAGAGAACGCGACAGATTGTTGTGGATTCAAAAATAGAAGTTCCGCTTATTTTTTCCCAAGCGATATTGTAAATAAACTTTTAAAAAATTATACCTAAAAAATACAGCAGCTCCAAGAAATTACATCCAAAAATTCTATTTGGCGTGCAGTAACGGTGCAGTAAGAATATGTGGAGACGCTTCTACGGGCGCCGGGCGGCCCTCTTACATAATGCTGTGTAAACCGAATAACTATCATTTTCCTGTGGCCTATTCATTTTGTATTTATTGCTAGCTTTGGTTCGTTAGGGGCTTGAGGTTATTTATGAGAATATTAGTTAGGTAAATAAAAAAAACAACTTTACTACAGAGTCAACAAAGGGAATCTAGTGATAAGACACTCCATCGCCACTTTCTGCTAAATTTCCGAGATATTGCTTGTTGAATGCTAGAACTAATCGCCGCGCTTTACCTAACAGAGCAGGAAAATAAAATAATTTAAAATTTGATAATATCCATTTGATTTATTAATTATTTAGGTAATTCCAGCATAATGTAAGGTTGGTAGACTGTAGCCTGGAACCAACGTACAGTTTATTTATTTATCCAGGTATGGGGACAAAAAGGTTTTATAAGTATAATCATTTCCCCGAATAGCAATAAACGTAAAAACAACAAATGAAAATTGTATATATTATTTTTTCATCATTGTAAATATTTTCTTATTATTATAAATGATTGTGCCAGTATAGACATACCCTTGCTGTTTTTTTTGTCTTTCGGCTGTGATAAATAAGGGAAAGTTTGAGTAGTAGTTTCGATAGGTATTCGGGGGATAATTATGGCATTTAATTCATTTTCCTTTTCCCGCTCTGGTTGACGAAGAGTTACGTTGAGTTTAACTACTAAACACTTAATGTCTCGAAAATTTTACATGGCGTAGGGAACGGAGTGTCTTAGCACTAGGTTCCGTCTGCCCATCTTGCTATATGCGGGATAAAGCGTGAAGCCTATCATGTTTCTCTCTTTTATACCAAGAATTTCACTCTCGATATACGTATATACGTACTGTATATATGATAGTTATGTTATTCCTTAGCGCCAGTACATCGGGCGGCGCGTGACGGGAATACCACTGACCGCAATTCGGCACAGATTGTATCAACATCCACATGACAGAGTAATTTATGTACTACACTATAGTTTATTTATAAATTGTGCTAGATAGCTAGCTAGGCCACCGAGGTGCAGTGGGTCAGTGTAGACTGTCAATACGATGGTTGTAAGTTCGATGCCAACTCGGGGGTAGAATTATTTCTATTTCCTTGCTCTCTATTAATTTTATTTATAAAGAATTTAAAAATGTTTTCCTTTTTTTCAGTAGTTAACCACTATTTTAATTTTTATAATTTATGATACTAATGTGATTTGTACCAAACGTATCAAGTTTACAATTTCATTTACCTAGAAGAACCAAAACTCTTATGAAGGAAAGCGGAGTGATACTCCACTGGATATAAATAAAAAAAATACTTAACATTGGAACTAGAAAACCGCTTTAGAATATACTTTTACTACTTTAGCGTGTTTTAATTTTTATCTCTTTTAGTCTTTTAATGCATTCTATTCATTAAATCCTTTCTAGAAGTTTAATAAAAGTGCTTTGTCAAACTATTTTTTACCACGACGCGCTAAAATAAAGAAAATTTAAGTATCATGTAGAATTAATTTTTCAAAGCCAGTATATAGGGGACGTGACTGGAATGTACTAGCCAGTGATTGTACAGGGTGTGCTGATGACAAAGCAGCAAAATGTTTGGTTTCGATACATTTGTATGTAGGTTGGTCGTTTGCAATGGAATTGGATAATTGGTAGGCGCTCGTCTGTTTGATTCTTGCGTTATGTAAATATGTGAAAAAATATTTATAATAATTTTAAATAGAATTCTTTTGAAATTTTAAAATTGAAATTGAAACTTGAATTTTTTTTTTTTTGCTTACTTAGGAATATTGTTTAGGCAATGGAATCAAAGAATTATATTTTGTTTACTCTGAAAAGGGAAAATTAAAATAAATACATATATATTTACGTACAACGATACACATATATTCTATACTTATTAGTGAGTATAGCCAATAAAAGAAACATGTATATTTCAAAAGAAAATAATAGTAATTAATATAGATTAAAGGAGGTCGTCGTGGCGCAGGGGCACAATTATTAACTCGAAAATGGGCAGTACCTGGAAACCCGCACCCGCGTCTTTATACCAGGTTCCCTCTTCTCACTCTGTTTTGCGGGAATAGCTTGAAGCTTTCTTTTTATTATATCCATTCGTAATGAGCAGCAAGAGCTCAACTTCCACAAATACGAAGAGCGGGTATATTTAATTAGCCTTACATAAAGACGGATTAACTCATGCAACGTATTGATTTCTGATCGCAATGGGAAACGTGACAAGAATATTTACCATACAAACGTTTACTCACGACAAAGCAAGATAAAATATCGCCATGTAAGAATTTAATATAATATTTACAGGCCTTGAACGTAAACGCGACAGGTTGTGGGTTCGATTTTCACTCTAGGAAATGAAATATTTAGCATATTTTTATTATATATAGAGATTTTCATTACTGGGCTCTAGTCTCGAGGCAAGGGAGCGTCTTATAAATAGGGTTCCTTAGCGTACCCTGCTGTGTCTGCATACAGCGTGAAGCTGAAAGAAGATTACAGTGGAGAAAGCACTGCGTTATGTTCCGCCAATCAACACGCAATGTCTCAAAAATTTGGCGGAAAGCGAGGACGCCGATTTCTACATTCAAAAACATTATTTTTTTTACTATTCTGATAACAACTTAAGTAATATAAATAGTGTCAATGCACCTTGGAACTATGCAAAAGTAAAAATATCTTACAAATAATATCTTAAAAGTGTTTCAAAATCTATTTCTATAGTAATATTTTATTGTTCAACAAATACTTTCTTTTTTATTCTAAGAATATAATAAAGTATAAAAACAAACTTAAGTCGATAGCGAAGAAGTGCACTGTGAAACATTATTGTCGAGTTATTTACGTAAATATTGAAAAGAATACTTCCCTTTTAAAGCAAGTTAAACGTAACTAACTGAAGGGAACCCGATGACTATGGGTTCAATTTACTAAGATGATTTTTAGAGCTTCGCGCTTTATTCTGGGTAATACTCTTTTTCGTTCACTCCAAAATCCATTTTCCGATTTTTTTTCATAATGAACAACCTATAACGAATTTATAACTCGATCCAGTAGTTTCTGAGACTTGAGCGTTCAACCAAGTAAACTTTTCAGCTTAATATTTGTATGGATATAGATTATATTAAATATGATGATACTACGTACAATTCATATTTTTACAGGTCAAAACGAGGGTTTTTTCTATGAAATACATAATAGAAGCGTGTCATAGCATATTTGTTGATATCCTCGGACTAAGATTGAGCAGCGCCATACAACACGGAGGTGCGACGTGAGTGAAATGTGGATGAGTGATAGTTTGATGACAGAGCCAACCAACCTGGAAACACACCTCTAAATATATTTTACTAGCATTTACCTGCTTTGTCCTCCTGGTCAGAATTGTGGACGACACCTGCGGCTGTAATAACTCTAATTTGTGCGGTACAGTGGGTTACGTCCAAATTATTAAAGTGATGGAATATATATTGAGACTATTCTTGGCGCTGGGGCTGGAAACGCAAGAAGTTATGTGTTCAATTCGGTCTGGTAACAAGACAAAGATGCAGCGTTAAGTTCCGCCACTCAATAATCAATGCCTACAGAAGTCAGCGGAAAAGTAGACAACAGAAGTGTGGTAACTTCATCAGCTTACGCTTCTATATAATTTAACGATTCAAATATGCTTGTAATTGACCTAATAAAGAATATTTCGATTTTAATTTTGACTTTATCAATTATACCAATAATAAGATTAACCCCAGAACCATAGAAAAAAGAAAGAAACCACTTTCTTTCATCAATAACGGTACAAAAATTCCAACAAACAAGCATAAGTCATGTAAGCATGTCGTGTCAAGATCCCGCTGTAATAGTGTCAAGATTGCATCGACGTCTGACAAAGAAATTTATGTGAACTCGTATGTATGTAGGGTACCTGCTGCTAGTGTTTTATAGTCGCTTGTAGGGAAAGTAGGGATTGAATTTAAGGAAGTTATTGTTTCATAGGTGGTTTTGTTTATTTTTTGTATAAAAAAATATTGTTTATTAATTGTCTTGAATCGAGAAATATAATTTAAAAACATTATTGGTTTTTTTTTTTAAGAATGCATATATTAATGAGATGACGAGAATGAAAAACAGATATTGATATGAAATTCATCTATATTTGTTTTATAAAGTTGAAAAGTTTGTTTGGTTTAATTATTTCGTCTCAGTAACTACTAGTTCGAATTGAAAAATACTATAAGGGTTGGATAGTTTATATCATAGGCTATATTCATCACCCACAGAGTTACTTAGGAATTTTAAAATATAATATACCTTTGATTTCATTGAGGCAAAGCCACAGATAAATTGCTAATGTGTAATATGAGTTCAGGATTTAGAAAAACATTAGTTTTTTACTATTCCCTTGATTTTTATAATAAACATAAATAAAAAAATGGACTTACATTTAAATGTAGGTTGTAAGTAAAAAATATGTATATACGCCTGTCAGATAAAAAGTACTCCAAAAACATTTCTCCCTTGGGCGTTGTTCCTCAAACTAGAATATCAAAGTTATTATACAAAGTTATAATACAAAGAACGGAATTAGAAGTGAAAATTTACACTGTAGGCCTAAAGTTACAGAATATGTGATTCTCACTCGAAGAAAAGAAATATTTAATATTTTAACTTTCTCCCTATAAGGCAAAACGTGGCGTTGAGCGCAATGCCTCCAGAATTTAGCGGAAAGTGGGGAACAGAAGTTCTTAATGGGAACGAAGAGTCGTAGAACTAGATTTCCAGGTTTCCTCTACCTACCCAGGTAGACAAAGATAGATAAAGAACAGATAGATAAAGATTGTTTTCTTCTAGAAGTATGTGTTACAAGTATATTGAACTGTCTTTACCCACTATCGAATAAGTTAGCGTATATTATTATTGCCGGCTCAGTAAGCAGTCTAAGTATGGAGTAAGCTGGCAAGAGTCAAACTTTATAAATTAATCACACTGTCATACACTTACAGCGTAAGTTCGAACTTCGTACTTAACATGACGCGGCTTCGTGATTTTGACTTATCAAAAATATGTCTCGTAATAATTATAACTTTTAATTCTGTATATTAACTTTCGTTGAGTACGTTTGGTTGATCGCACTAATCTCGGGTACTACTGGTTGAATTTTTTTTTATTAGATAGTCTATTATATAATATTCCCTAAAAACATATGTGGAGTCGTGACGCAGAGGCACAAGCGTGCAACTGTAAACGTGACAGGTTGTGGGTTCGATAAAGTGCTGGAGTGGCGTACAGAAGTAGTCCTAAGGGGAATGTGAGTGTCTTACCACTAGATGTATACCCTGTTATGTGCGGGATACAGCGTGAATCTTAAAAAACGGGTTATAGTAAAATCTAAATTCAAAAAAGAACGAATGTGTTATCCTTCTATAAAATATTGTTATAAAATGAACTATAATAATTAACTTATTTTATCGTAAGGCTTACTAAGTTCGTGTTATTTAGTAAGTCTTGGCCATAAGTACAATGCTGAGAATTACATTAAATTTATACAAACTTTAGTGAAAATCTTAACTTAAATCTATAGAACTTAATGCCTCTTAAG
The DNA here is from genome assembly GCA_016802625.1 of Heliconius numata. Taxonomy (NCBI): domain Eukaryota; kingdom Metazoa; phylum Arthropoda; class Insecta; order Lepidoptera; family Nymphalidae; genus Heliconius; species Heliconius numata. Next base: position 1,110,498 of record JAEBDU010013219.1, read on the forward strand.
TAAGTTTCCAAAACAACCAATTACTTTACATTATAATAGAAATTTGACACTATCATAGCACAGTGAAGTAGTGCTTAAATACACATCTGTAGATTCAAACCCCGCTCGGGAAAAAAGTGATATGCTGAAATATTTTCATAGCTTCACGGTGTGTTATACAGGTGGATAGTTTTACTCCGCACATAGCAATTTTCTTTTTACCAGGCCGAGGAAAATGAAAATATTAAATATTTCATTGCCTTCAAGTGAGAATCGAACCCAAAACCGTCGTGTTTTCAGCCACTGCGCCAAGATAGCCTCCTGAAATATTATTCATCTTCTTCTTAATAATAATGGACACGTTTTGTGACAGGCTCATTAGATGACAAAATTCTACAAGTTTAAAATACATACATTGCAATTATACTATGGCGACATACTTCATTATTCTTTATATGGCAATCTGAGAAAATGTGCAGAGTTAGGTTCCGCCACCCAAAAATATGTTTCTAACGTAGCTATTATAGTTACTTAATAATTTTTTTTCATATTAAAACTATGATATTGTAATTAGTAAGAAGAAAATTTCATATTTTTGTTTCGAATATATTTCAAATTTGAAAATTTAAGTTTTTCGATACTCAAGAACAGCAATTGTGCGTAAAAATATATACTTCCAAAGAAGTATCTTTTAATTATCCATATCATATCCATATCTTGACTCCAGGTAGTGTTACGAAAGATATTTTGAATGCCATTAATGTCTCTACCCCAATTTATTTGTAATAGGTTTTAAGAAAGTCCCGGCAAATCTTTAGTGTGAAAGCAAAATCTGATCCAAGGAAGCCGCCAGCCGCCAAGCAACGGGCTCTTGCATTAATTTGCACAGAGTAACGAAAAACCATATATTACACCATGTATTTTATTAATTTCTAATAATAAACTTGACTTCTAAAACTTATTTTTCTTTGGCTCTATTTTTACATAGATAAGATGTATTTGAACATAAGATATATTTGAAGTATTAAGGACGTAATGGTGCAGCGGCACAGTTGTCTGTAGACAACAGCAGCAGCAGGTGTGGTTCTGATTCCCAATCAAGGTAATGAGATGCGCTACTCAACACGCAATGCCTCTGCCTACCCTGCTATGCAAGAAAAAGTGTTAATTTGCATGATATACAATAATTTTCTCTAATAACACATTACTCTGTGCATCTTTCACGTTTAAAGTGAATAGGTAGAGGTCTTTGTGTAGGGAAACGAGGTTTCGTTCTGAATGAACCGCCGCCATGTTTTATTTTACATTATTAATGAAATATCATTAACTTTTGTACATAAGGGGAAAATGGTGCGTCCCCTACTTTTTTGTCATAGGTTGTATATGTTTATACATGTTTAATTAGATGTCGCTTATATTTTTTTAAATATACTCCTACTAAAATTAGGCTCTGCTTCCTCGGCTATACAGGAAAAGGCGTGAAGCTGCTTTTTTAAAGAGTTTATTGGGATTTTCTTAAATATTTCAAATTGTAAATAAATGTTATATTAATTTAATCTACGAATTATGAGGAAGTAAAAAGCACTTTTCATTTTACAGTATAAATATAGTGTAGTATTATGCAAAGCACGTCGAGAACAGAAGGAACTCAACTCTCTTTGTCTTGTTGTATATTTTTCTATCATCTATATAAAAAGTAAAATAAAGTTAAAATAAAATATCCTATTTAAAATACCTTAAAGAAACTATACTACAGAGAAAAGTAAAAAACTACCGATCCTAATCTTTAAATATGTAATGTCTCTAGTAGAATTCTGCTACACCTTCATTTTTCGTACCGTCTGCGAAGCTTCGCCCGGCTGACGTCAATAATTCACAACGGTGTAGCTGTCATGGCGCAGGGGCACAAACTGCATTCGCGACGATTGTAAATTCGATTCTCGATTTCCGAATGAAATATTTAATATTTTCATTTCCTCGCTTCGGTAACCAGGAAAACTGTGGTATTGAGCTCTGTCATTCAACACGCCATGCCTCGAGAATTTGACGAAAAATGAGGAATGGGAGTGTCTTAATGGGAACGCAGTGTCTTATGACTAGATTTGCAGGTTTATGTGCGGGATACAGCGTGAAGCAAGAACAACCACCGATAAAACACACTAGAAATGTGTAAAATATACTGTGTTTCGTAGAGATATAAATACAATTTTGTCTAAGAAATGCGATAGCTTGTATAATGCAAACCTCGAGATACAAAATCAAGTCTAATCAATTATACAGTACTCGTAGACCTAGATGTTACTATTCTGTATCTCCTTTGGAAATTTGATTAAGAGTTTACATATACTCGTAGTTGAATTTAAATTATGAAATAACTATAGTTTTATATAATAACTATTTTTTTCTTATAGCACATTAAAATATTAAATATTTCATATCCTCGAGTGGGAATAGAATACACAACCTGTCACGTTTGTCACACAACGTGTCATGGGCCTCTCGACAATAAAAAAAACTACAATTTAATCTTTTAAATTCTTCTATGCAATGAATATAATAGTTGTCGTAACAAGATTTCAAAAGCCAAAAGTTTAGTTGAGTTAAACCAATAACGGCGTCAGCTACTAAATCCAGTACATTTTAGTTAATATTTTATACGGCTACCTGATGGCCGCCCGTCGCCCGTCGCTCGCTCTAAATTTCTGAAGTGATATACTGTTTTATCTTTCATTAAGTCGTTTTCATTGCTCGTTAACTGGAATGTATGAAAAATATTATATTTTTATAGAGTTCTTATACCTCTTTCCTTCTATACTTTTATTATAATGGATTTCTAGATACACTTTCCTGGCAAGTGGACACTCAGTGACAATAAATATGAAGGTTGTGGGTTCAATTTCCACTCGAGAGATTGAATTATTTTCATTCCCCAGCTCATATAAGAAAACATGCAGCACATTGTTGCAAATTAAGGCGGAAAGTGAAGAAAGGAGTGTTTTGACAGTAGGCTCTTTCTGCATTCCTGCTATTTACAGAATAATCTGAGAAGGTACAAAATATATTCAATCAAGACACTCAATTATTGAAATTTACATATGTAAATTTCAAATTGGTAATCTTATTACTAAGAATTATATTGGTATATTTTTTTAAGTAGAGTTGACTATAAGTGCAATGATTGTATCTTATATTCCTAGTTAGTGTGTAGCGTGTTAGTTTCAACCACGAAAATCTTAAGTTCTTAGACTTAACTTTTACTTTACAGGAATTCCATATAGTTAAATTAATTACTTTTGATGATTCATTTTCTAGGATATTAAAGAACTCAACAAAGGAAAACTACTAAAGACAAAATAATGTCTTAATACATGTCTATCTAGTAAGGTATTTATAATTTAGATACATATTAATTGATAGTATCAAGTAGATTGTTTTATTGTCCAAAGCCTGTGGAACAACGGCATTAATAACTTAGTAGAGATATTTCAGAATTATGACGTCATCACTCTGGACAGACAGCTACAAAGATGATACAATCTTTAGACACGATATCGTTTATATAAAATTAAATCAAATATTTTTTTTATTTAGGGCTGCCTGAGTCCAGAGCCTGGTATAACTATATATATTATAATCTGTTCCACTGCACCACTAAGTAAACTTAAATGATTTTGTTTTTGTATTCACGCTGTATCCCGCATAAAGTAGTGCAGGATGTTCAATCATAGTACCAACAATCACTTACCGCCCATAAAAAGTTAATCTATTTTACAAACTAACTACGTACTTCACCCAACTACACTAGAGTAATGGAAATATGTTCAATATTACTATATTTAACAAAATATACCTTAATAATTGTATATTATTTGAGGGGGCTTAGCCTATACCTGGTTTCAATTGTTCTTGAAAAATAGACTCCAAAGATTGAAAGATTAAAGATTGCTTCTATAATCATCTTCACGCTAACACTTGCTTCACACTTCTCAATTTTACACTGATATAATATTAAATATTTTTTAAAGTTAAGGCTACCTAAATCCAAAGCCGCGCTTTTCGTACAAAATTTGGAAAATAATATTAATTTAAATATATTGTTTTTCCAAGTTGGTATCGAATCCAGACAACTGTATGAGATATAACAAACACTAAAGCCTCTTAAAATAATCAATTCACCGTAAAACTAATTAAAATAAAAAATGAGTAACAGCTCTGTAACTTAGTCTACATCGGTATACTATTTCGATATACATCTCTCGCAGATGACAGGTGGATAGCGCCCGCTTTGGTTCAGTTTTAGCGATATACAAGGTATACATTAACATTTTACATGACTTAACATTATATCTCACTTCTTTAAAGTGTAAAGTATTCCCTTGGGGAAGTAACATACTTATTTGGAATACGTATAAAAAAAAACAAGAACGTAGCGGAAATTGAACCCGCGCCTTTTGACATGTATTGCTTAGTGTTCAGAGTCTTGGGCGGTTTCCAAGAGGCGCGGGTTCAAAATCTACTATTTTATTAATTTATATTATTTAACTATGACTTATCCCCCTCATTTTATGGTTAAGCAAAAAAAATGTGGTAAATCAGTAATATAATAATAGAGATCATCGTGGCGTAGCGACACAATGAACGTCTCGCTTTAAAAAATGTCTGATATACAAAAACTTGGATTTGTATCCCGAACCCTGATCTACTCTGAGATCTACTACCTGGTCTCAAAATCTTTAAAATTAGGCGGTGCGTGGGAAACGTAATGTCTCAACCCTAGTGTTAAGACCTTCTGCCTACCCTGCTTCATACGACTTACAGGACAGACCCGAAAAAAAATATACGATATAAGGAAATATTTCAACAATATTTCAAAACACACGACCCCCATTTCCATTACCGACAATTAATAAGCAGCCTCCATTTTATCAGTGTCGTAGAATATTCATAATTCCGAGAGCAAATAGAACCAATTATCTGAACAATGGGGGCTATGAATGAATTATTTGGAGCATTTGCACCACTTCCACGTTAAACTTTGGGCGATATATAAATTTCGACCTAACTATCTAGTACGATTCGCATTTTGTAAAGAAAAGGCGTGGTTATTTCTAGGTTTTAAACTAAAACTTTTAAAAATATGGCTAGTGATATATGTATCTTTGTTTGGTTGAACGTACTAATCTCAAGAACTGCTCATTGTAACAAAAATAATATTTCTGTATGGGATAGCCTAATTGTCGAGGAAGGCTATATGTAAGCTATACTTATTTTACCCATTGTGTCCTCTAACTCCTTTATCAGCTTCACGCTGTATCTCGCCTACAGCAGGGTAGGCAGAGAGAACCTAGAGTTAAGACACTCAGTTCCATGTTTTCCGCCGAATATTTCGAAGCATTGCGTATTGAGTGGCGGACCACCGTAGCTTTTGCCTTGGTAATATTAAAAAAATATAATTTATTTCGTCGAGTGAGGATCGAACCCACAACCGTCGTGTGACAGTCACACCCTTGTTGCCCCCGCACCACAAGCAGCCAGAGCAGTCGTGGTTCAAAGCTGCTCAAACATACATACATTAAAACCAATACAGTATTACAAATATTCATATTAACTTAATGTATGTTAAGCTACTTACGAGCACACACTACACAGTACACACCGACTGAGTGTACAGCGATAATTATATTTTATTATCGCATTTTGCTGTTTACTTTTGATTTTAATGACTTTTATTTATTACGGAAATTTCGTGTTGGAGTTGGTTGGTTGGTTATAAAGATAGGTAACAGGTTCTCTTCTCGCAGTCTTTTTTAAAATTTCTGGACATGAACAGTTAAATAGATTAATTTCACAGACCTAGTAAGTAAATACACTTTTTTTTACTTTCCGCTCATTTCAAACACATCGGCAGACAGACAGGCTACTTACTTACATTGGATGAATGCAGCGGAACCCAACGCCGTATTCCATATATATTTTTCCCACGTTCTATTCAAAATGGTTATTACGTTTATTCGATCTTTCTACCCTACTAACAGACTTCAAAAAAAAATCTTCTTTCCGTTCTCAGTTCGAATGTACTCTTTTTTTGTCGTTTTTATTTTTTTTTACACAATACGAACCAATGCTATTAATAATTATATTTTGTCATATATATGCGCAAAAAAACGATGTGTACATAAACCAAAATACATATATTCACAAGTTTTTGTGAAGAAAACAGCAAAATTAGAAAGTTGTAAAAGTATTCCCTCGTTAAATGCGACACGAACACAACATTAATAAATCACAAAGCTAACAAACACATCTTAGCATCTTATAGACAGTGTACGCTATCACACTAGCGAAAAATTTTTTTTTTTGTTTTGGCGGCACGACTTTTTCTACATAATATACTAAGTTCCTTCTATCTAACCTTTGTAATTACAATAAACCTAGTGTTAAGTCACTCCTGATCTTACATTTTTTAAGACAGCGAGTCGTAAAAAAATGAGACAAAAGTCTAAACGGAAGCTATTTTTAAGATATCGCTTTTTTTAAGGTATATATTGGTTGTCGATATGGCTGTTATATTTTGGAATTTGGACTATCCATTATTTTCTTATAAATTCGATCATAGATAAAAAATTTTCAAAACAGAAGTTTATGTTTTTATATAATCTGTTATTGGCAGTTTGTGATGTATATAAAAGTTTTACGTACTTATAATAATTTCGTACTAAGCATTATTGGGCAAAATATCAAGTTTCATAAGAATATAGCAGTTTTTAGCAAAATAACACTAAATCCTAAATCACAATTACTTACACGCGATGTCTCGAATATTTGGGGAACGAAGTGTCTTAACACTATATTTCCTCTGTCTACCCTGTTATATGCGGGATACAGCGTGAAACAAAAAATAATAATGAGCACTGCATTCTATAGAGACATCTCCCTTTTAGTCACTAGTTAGTATTATGTCACACATAATACTGTGATAGGGACTGGAACAGAGTAGCAATATAACTGGGCCTAATTTGGTTAAGAACTCCACATGGCCAAGCAATTATGAACTTTAATAGAAAACAATAGAATTCATTATGTTACAGCATCCACATCTACTTATTGTAATAAATTTCTTATACGGCGGCATTTCATACGCTAGTTCGTAGAATATAACTTACAGAAGTGATATATAGCGTAATGTCTAGCGTAAAGATATGCATTAAATAGAGACATTACTTGTTATATATTTTCCTCTTCTTCGAGACGGAGTGGCGGAACTTAACACCGCGCTATTACTTACTAAAGCAGAGAAATTAAAATAATTTAAATATGAAGTGAATATGCGGGTTTCTGATGACTCATTGACACTATGGATGTGATCATATTTTTTGATATGGTAACAAAACTAAGCGCGGCGTTAAGATCCGCCACTAAACACGAAATGCTGCGTGTTTTTTTCTACCACTAGTGTAGAAAAACATTTTAAAAAATTAAAAAGTAATAAACTAAGATTTTTACATAAAAACTTCAACGTCCATTATAAATCAACAAGCATTTAATACGAAAATTTATAAAACACACGTTGTTTATTTATTTTAAAGAACTCTCATACAATGTTTAGAAAGGACCGATGTCCGGTAACGGGGTTTTAACACTCAATTTCATCCCACCAAAAGGGATCTACAAATCTTTATTCTACACCAGAAGGCTTTCTCTAAATTTTATCACCTCTTCTATTTAAGCTGTTCGTTTTAAAATCAATGTTTTCTTTTTATATACTAATTATGTGTTAATTAATATAATAAATAAAATATAAATAAGTATTGAGAGTAGGTTCTAACACTCCTGTGTAATAAAAGTTAGTGACTTTCCTATTTTATAGCTTCAGACACTGCACAGCTGCATGTAGCAGGGTAGGCAGAAAGAATCTGGGAACCTAGTATTTAAATAGGATCCCATTAGGATATTTTCGTTGCCCATTTTCCGCAAAATTCTGGAGGCATTGCATGTTGAGTAGCGGTAGCTAGTCGACGTCGCGACTTGCCTCGTTACCCGATCGAGGAAATGAAAGTATTAAATATTTCGTTTCCACGACTGGAAATTGAACCCACTACCAGTCGCGCACTGGCCTCCCACGACTATGTAAAAAAAAATTAAAAAATAATCATTTGTTTCTTTTACATTTGTACCATTTGCAAATAATATTCTATGTCAACAAGGCGCCTCTCAGTCGACGCTGTGAGACCAGTGTCACACTCCATTGGCGGCGTTTAATCCGGAAAATGTATGTTTAGTTTATTATTAATATGCCGCTATTCTTATTTTTCTACTTATTTAGGAAGATATTGTAGCATAAACACTATAATACAGTAAAGATAGTACAAGAAAATTTGAGACTAAAGAAATTTGTATTCGGTTCCTTTTCTGTAGTGTGTGTTACCGAAATGGTATGTTACTCCAGTACCTTCACAAGCATAAAGACCGGTTTCCTTTAATTGAACTTGCAAGAGTAAACAACATACGTGGTTTTCCACCAACAAATAATCGGATAGGAAGGACTGAGTGAGCAGAAAGAGTTGAAATGTATTCGTTCAGTTTTAGGAAGTGGAGCAAAGTAATTACAAAATACAAAACTCTTCATTAGTGGTCCAATGTAAATCTATTTCGTAATCCTAAAGGGAGTTCATTTCACCCGAGCATTTCTAGCTCATTTCTCTTTTTCGTTAACGATCGAATCGTTAACAGAGAGAACCAAGTGATATGACCCACTCTCCGGCCATTTAAACGGACGACTGCGGCGTAGCAATTTACTGTAGGTACCTACGTGTATTATAATTCGAAAGCAGATAGTACGAAGAAGCAGCTAATCTAATCGATTATTTTATAACAGAAAGACGTCAATAAACCTAAGTTCTATATAGCGGGAATCGAATCCACAAACATCCACGTGTTCAATTCCCTTCCCAATTTTACCAACATAGCGAAAAAAAAATCTATTTCATGTCAAAAACCGCTGACCAGAGCCAGCCTAATTAGTCGATGAAAAACAGCTTCTGCTACGATGAGCCATCAATTGCGGATTATAGATGACGTTTACACTGTAGGACTCTGTTATGACAGGTTAATAAGATGTTTCGAATTAAATTTGATATTTTTTATATTAAGTATGTGTAAACAATTGTATAAAGATCCTTCGAATCTTTTTTTATTAACCTAGAATAATTCTTTATCTTCAAGCTGTACCCGCTTATAGCAGTGTAAGCAAAGAGCTCTTTTCTTTTATTATTTAATATGTTATGTAAATTTCTCTTTTTACCTATCAATTCTCTTCGTGTTCTCTACATACAATATGATAATGGTAAAGTACTAGTAAATTGTCCTCAGCTATAACAAAAGAAATCGCGATACCAGGAGTAAGAACAAATAATCATCATTATTTTAATAAAAATATATCTCCGTAACTACAATATATTTGAATCGTATCGTATCGTGTAAGGAACATCACAGTAATCTTACGAAAATTGCCTATTACACCGAAGTAAGAAATTAGGAGCGACGATATCGAGCATGTGTTCATTGCATTTACTAATTGCCGCTAAATATTTGTTGCTATATACGAAATAAAGAAATATATACAAAATGTAGTGCAGTATGGTTTTTTTTAGGTAAGTATTAAATATTTCATTTCTTGGGGTCTAGTTAATATTATTTTTATGTTGTGTAATATTTGCATTAATAATTATCCCCAGGTTCCTTTTAATTGTGCCAGGACATCAACTTCAATTTCATATAAAATTTCCCAAATTCACAACCATCAAACTTCTAGAATTCCAAATATAGGGATTTTATATTCCATTTTAAGGAATCCCGAACACGGTATCGGGTCCCGCACGTTCCCGGCGGAGACCTCGTCACGGGTGAAAGTTTACACCTGATATCGACAGCTCGGATGCAACCTAGTAAGCTTTGGATTTGATCAAAATAAGGTTTTTCTCTAGTTTCACGCTGTATCCCGCAAGTACTAGGGTAGGCAGAGTGATTGTAGTGTTAAAACATTGCCTGTTGAGTAGCGGAACTCCATACTGCGATTTGTCTTGCTGGCAGATCGAGAAAATGATAATAATTTGTTCCCCGAACGAGAATCAAACCCAAAACCGTCACGTTAATAGTCAGACATTATGCCGTTGCACCTCACAGCCAGAATTATTTTGAAAAAAATATTGTCAGCCGAGGGAACCTGCCTGCCTGCTACGAGCGGGATGTAGCATAAAGGTAAAAAAATAGCTACTTTCGCCTGAAATCCACAGTCTACCCAGTACCACTGTACATTTCTAACTCGTCGGCCGACGAATACGATATTCACGCTACCCCCTTCCATGCGAGTATTCCTCGGGATTTGCGCCTTTATTATTTATTCGTAGCGTATCCATAATACGGGCTGGTGATAAATTATAACTGACAAAACATGTTTTATTATAAGTTAGAGTTGAATTAAATTTTATATGGCGGCAATGGGGTCAGTCATCATTTCTTATTTTTGCATGTTTTTGGATTAAATAACTAATGGCGAATAAATATAATTGATCTTAGTCGCCTAACCGTCTCCACCGATATCCACTGAATAGGATAAATTACTTTTATTTCCCCGCTCTGGTAACAAGACAAATTGGCAGGCATTGATTTCCGCGCCTCATCATACAAAGCCTCAAAGATTGGACGAAAAGTGGGGACCGAGTGACTTATCACTGGTTTCTTTCATCTCACTCTGCTATACTCGTATGCTGTATACAAGTGACTTGTGAACTAACTATTATAAATAATTTCTATAATGTAACAAACTATTAAATTGTTAGACTAATAGTATTCCCTTTAGTCCCATAAACAATTTCTGTAACATAGTAAATAATAAAATGTAAAGGAACAGAACGAACAAAGAACGATGAAAAAATTGTCAATAATTAGAAAATCCACTGATTGACTAATTAACAATGCACAGATAAAAATAACTTCTCGGATTGAATTTGAAATTCGGATTTCTTGAAATTCCTACAGAAAAATATGTGGTATTTTCAATTTAATGTCCTAAAGTCGACCCCAACAAAGATCTTATCGTATCTTTGTCTACGACGTCTAGTCTATACGAATATTATAAAACTGAATTATTTTTTATTGAACGCGTTCATCTAATGCTCATCTCATGGTTGGAATAAAAAAAATATATTTGCTGGCCCTACTGGTCTTTACGGCGACACCTGTTAGGTAGAGATGTTCGGTAGAGAAGAAGAAGAAGTTAGGTAGACCTGTTCTTGAGAAGGTGCAAGGCGCTACGTGGCTGCTTGAGAGGACGTCCTTGGTGACAAGGATGTCCTCTGTGGGACTCCAACATAGGTGCGGTCTGGGTGTTGCGGTCAGTGTTACCTCAGCCACCTGAATTGTGTCGTGTGTCATATTACACCTAGTTATTTTCATATAAACACGCAGACAAAACCTCGTGTAAAAGCTAATAACATACAAGAAGCTTTTTCATTTTTTTCTTTATTTAAGTATTATTACTTCTCGTTAGCGTTCCTTGCCCTCCGCCTACAAAAGACAAACGCCAAAGGCGTATGTAGGTTGTAAATAACAACCAAATGCCTTAAAAGAAAACCAATTATACTAAGCTAATTTTACGCATGCCAATTTTAAGAGGTCTTTGCATTTAATTTTAAACTTTATTTTCATTACAATAAGGTGTATAATTAATAATAAAATTTTGAGCCCAAGACATAGACACACAGTCCAATCTGAAGAGTCTAATTAAACTCTTCTTTTACAATATTAATTTGTAAGTCGATTTAAATATATTAATGAATTTGTTATAAATTCTTCATTTATATACCTATCTAAATATTCGGTAGACATTTTTTTTATATAATATTTATAACAATTAATATTCGTCTAAATTATAATTTTAAAATATTATATCTAACTTGCGTAGCAATGTAGGCAGAGGGTACCTAGTGTTGAGGGTACCTAGGGTTAAAAACCGTTCCCCTAAAACTTAATAAAATTAAAATAATTTATTTATAACCGTTGTAAGATATTCTAGCCGAAAATGGAAAATAGAAACACAATATCTTTACCCAATGTCTCATAAAACGTATGTGACAATAACACAACATAATTCAATTATCACAAAATTGTATAGTTGGTTATAGATATATCTTAAATATAGTTCAGAGAAAAAATATAATAATTTTACTAATAATGAGTACTCGTATTAATAAAGGAGTGATTTAGTTATTTTAGGCATTGTAAGCTCTCTTCTTTGCCAACACTTGAAGTTTACCGCCAAATTGCCAGTCTGTAACGTCAAGTGTCTTTCAATACAAGTTGACAGGTTGTAGTTAATTAATGAGCGAGATAAACATATATACATACTCTAAGAGTGAGTGAGACAGATAATGTTTTGGAATTGTTTCTCTAATTAATGAGCGGGATAGATATATAAAATAACAATATGTGTGAAAGAGATAAAGATAGCCCTTCGCTGCTCGTTTCAATATCCGTCAATACTGTCAATTGGAGTGCTCGATCTAATTTGACATACGGTTAGTTGTTAAAGTTAATTTTACTCTATGTAAAACCTCATAAGTAATTTAATTATTAAGAAAAATATACTTTTATATTTTTTTATATATTTGTATCTATATATATTCACTAGCTTTTTCCTACGGCTTTGCTTCATTTGATTTACAGTACAAAAAAAACTACTTCATGTGATAGCCATAGCCAAATAGCCTTTCTCGATAAATGAATTGTGTTGAACAATTAAAAAGAACACCAAAGCCTAAGATTTTTGAGATTTGAACTGAAACTGAAAACTGTCATAAATTACTCAGTTGTTGAAATTTATACTCATTTATAGATATTGATATTGGAACGAATAATTAATAAAAAAATTACTCTCTAATTCATTAAATATTTTTGACTATTTTCTTTCAATAACTAATCTAGGAAAATATACTTAAAAAATATTGGAAATCGAACCCATAACCGTTTACCTTTCTTATACTCCGTTCATATCCTAAAATATAAATAATCTTTTAAGAACTTCTTTTATTTCATAATAAAAATCTGTAATAACATTGTAGCGAAGGTCGTGAAATTTCATTTCAGTACAGTTTTATTGTATTTTATACTTCCTTTAAGGAATTTTAAAGCCATTTAAATATTTTATTTGTTTTTAACAGCCCAACTAGTTAGGGAGTTCAAATTTTTTTATAACTTCACTCTGTAAAGCCTCAGAGTATATCAAATTTATAGAAAGCTTTAATTTCTTCGCCCTCGAGGCAAAGCGCATCGTTTAGTTCCGCCACTCAACACGCAATGCCTCCAGAATCCAGCGGAAGGTGCAGCAAGGAACGGAGTGTCTTAGCAGTAGGTTCCCAGGTCCCCTTGACCCGCTATGTATAGCATGAAATTAAAAAGAATATTTAAAAAGTATATAACAATTACCCATTGTAATAAAGAACAATCATTAATTTTTACATATTATATTTTTTCAGTATAATATATTTTTACAGAACTTTAAAAGAGTTCATTCTTTTATTCATACATGACACGTTTTAGAAAAGTTTAAACGTTTGACTTTGACAGTTCGCCGCAAAATTGAACAAATGAAACAGTTCAATATTTATTTAATAAATATTCGAGATGGCAATCAGACGCCCGGCTCGAGGCGCCCTGCGCTGGCACGGTGGAAGAAAAATAATGGATACGGTAGGGAAGATGGTATTTTTTTTCAATTTAAGTTAAAGCTTTTTATACTATCAATTTTTCTACTTGTATTTAGATTTATTTTGTGTCATTGCACTGCCCGTACCAAAAAAATAAAAACATTTTATATCTATCACGAGGCTTTATCTATCCACAGGAATAGCATATGACATCGAAATTTTAAATATGCATATGACATCGAAACCACGGCCAGCGTTTGTGTAGACAATAATAACAATATAGTCTTATGGGTTGGAGTGCTTGGACTGTGTTTAAAATCTTGCTATGTTAGCAGTTAATTAATGCAGCAATTTATATTTGCTTTAAAAAAAATTAATAATAATAATAAAGTTTAATAATAATAATATAAACATAATAGACAATTTTAATAAATCATGATGAAATAAGTGACACATCCAAATTATGGAGCTTACGTCATCCAGGGAAGTGAAGTCAAATTAGCTGAATGCGAAGTACTCGCTAAATCAACTGTGCCTTTGACGTGTTCCTGCCAAGCGCCAACCTTTCGCCAAATTTCCGTCACTAATAAATATATTTTGTTAACAACTCCCTCTTTTTGTATGATTTTATGAAACGCTTTGATAAGTAAATACTATGTTTTTTTTTACTTTTTATCTTTTAACTTTACTTCGCTTCATTTTTAGCTTCATGCTGTATACCTAGCAAGATAGTGAGAGAGCTAAGATGTCTACATAAATTTATTTTTTATATTTTTCTAAATATCTTAGTGGCACATTACTAACCAGCACTCAGCACTGCAGCGTTAGAAAAAACTATTTAATGCTACTAATATAACTTTAATTTGTAAACAAAGCCGCGAGATTACACTAGCAAAATCCAAACGGCAAAGAAATCTAAAGAAGGAAACAACCAAGAAATGAAATAGAAAACTTTCAAATTATAATATGTAGGGTACATTTAATTTCCCTAGATATTGTTGAATTTTTCCCAAACATAATCTTGAAATACTTGACAAATTTCCGATCATTTCTCCAAAGTACCATCGAAGTATAAAACTCGTGAACTTAACGACTGAAAGGAGCATGTGTAAGAATTTTTACCAATTTGTTACCGTTGAAAAGCTTTAGCGGAGTTAGTTTAGGAGCCGATATTATTTTATTGCGTGGAAACAAAATCCTTTATTTTTAATATCTAAAGTACTTTAAAAAAATATAGTACGATTGACTACCATGTATTACATAGCATACATGATATTTATGCCATCAATGGATCCAAAAGAAGAGAAAAAATAAGTAATATGTACCCATTATATATTATTCAATGCAGAATTGAGTTTGAATCGAGTAGACTCTCTCTATATGAAATTGAACTTATACTAACTTCCTATAGAAAGTAAGAAAAATATTTCGATTTTATTAATAAAAAATATTTTAACAAATAAACTAACTATACTGACAACGAAAAAAAGGTTCTTACAAACGTATAAGAATTTTGACATAGCTGTTATTAAATAAAAATGTGTAGCTTAATTGATTACCACTGAGCGGTTATCAAGAGGCCGCGTTACATCACTAAGCAAGTATAAATTGCAAAATTTCAAAAACATATATTATAACAATTTCCCGCTGCCTCTCTGCCTATACAGTGTGAACTGAAAGCCCAACAGGCGAGGTTGTTTCGACCCGCGAGACTCAAGTGTTTCTGACAAATTCGACTTTATACTTGTTACCACATTACTTATACAATGTCAGTTTGCGTATCGTTATAATATATCATGTTTACTTCTATTTGCCTTACTAAGGCCATCAAGCCTTAGCTGGCTAGTGGAATATGGCGGCTAAGCCTGTATATTTTGAGGCCAGTCGTGGCTCAGGGGCACAAGCGTATGATTGTAAATGCGACAGGTTATGGATTTGAGAAAGTAGGGAACGGAAGTGTCTTGGCGGAACTCAACACCGCGCTTTGCTTCGCCACCAGAGCGAAGAGATGGAAAAATAAATTTAAACCTACAATTCACAATTGGTGCCACAACTAAAAAAGTACTATTATTTATATTTTTACTATGTCCCGGTTTTCATTTACAATATTTAAAAATCCCGCTTTCCTAGGTAAAACCATACACTGTTTCAGTCAACATAAAAATACCCGCACGTGTATTGTTGTTTTTCGTAATCAAAGCTAGATGCACAAGCGATAAATACATTTTCCAATCTCCTTTGTGTGACGTTCTGTCGTCGGCTCTATTCATTTCATACTGTTTTTGCGAACAAAACCCAACCCACGATTCAATTGTGACCGGACTGCAAATTGCTATACGAAAATAGCTCTTAAGTCTTAAGACATATGAGATAATGGATGTTAAGCTCAAAATTTTTCGGCCCATTATAGAATTTCGTCTAATGAATTTTTGAGGAACAAGCTGTTCTATTAAACAATACGCTGTCAAAATAAATAGAGTGTTTTCATTTGGATGTTATTGCATTGAAATTAATAATTTTACCAACTTATGTAGTGTCTTGACACTCGGTTCCCAGGTTCTCACTGCCTACCTACCAACTACCTGTCTGTTTTGTGCGGGATAATGCGAGTTTTCTAGAAATTTATTAACAGAAATACATACACTTACGAAACATAAGACATATGCTTGAAAGCCGTAAATAAATCATCATACTTAAATATCCAATTCACACAACATCTCATACGTACAAGTTAAACCGATATCCTATTTTGAAGTTAGTTAAAAATTGTTTACTGAGACCATAAAAAAATTATAAAGCAGCCATAATTAAGGCTAATATTGCTACAACAAAGAAAATAAGTTTGATGATAAAAATACTTTTGTTTCATTGTAAAGAGTAGGTAGGTAGTAGGTAGGTAGTAGGTAGACGGTAGGTAACTTTTGTTAATAAATCTCGCTAAGAGACTTCTTCCCTGAACATTTTAATTGGGTGCATTGTTTACGTTTTTATTCTACATTTTAATATTAAATACTTGTTGTTGATCCTTAATCCGTATTGAATTTTTAAGCTTTTGCTTGAAGAATTTCGTAGCTCGAGTGCTTTTGTTGAAAAACTGTGTTTTAATAATAAAATTAAATTTTATTAAAATATGAAGCTGGAACAGCGTCTGATGATATAGGCATCGGTTGTAGGTTCGATTTCCACTCGAGATATGAACTCCTTTCATTTCCTTGCTCTGGTAACCAGACAAAGCGTGATGTTGAGCACAGAATGCAGTGTCTTAATTTTAGGTTCACACTATTCAGTATCAGTATTTTTTCCTTAAAAGAAAATTATGCGAAGCTTAAATATCTCTATATTTTTAAATATTTTAAAGGTGAGTAATACGTACCTCTATACTTTGTTGTCCTAAAAGGGTATGAAAAGGTTAAAGGGCGTTGTAATTTGTATGTGGGTGTCGCCTTCAAGTGAATGTCTTGCTCGGTTTGCTGCCTCCTTTTCACAAAAGAAAGAAAAATTATTTACAATTTTGAAGTTTATGGACAATAAACATTTATTTTAAAAGGTTTGTTTATTATAATAAACAAATATTATATATAAAAGCAATTTGAAGTGTTCATATAGCATGATAGGCAGAGAAAACGAAGACAGTTGCACCACCAGTTCTACCACTATATCTAGTCAGAGTGCTATAAATAATGTCCAATGTTATATTGGTACCCTATAAATATAATACTCTAAAAATCAAATAATTAACTGAAAAACTATAACAATTGAACGATTATTTGATAATTATTATTGTAAAAGCAATATATAATAGTTATTTATCAATCGTCTATTTATTAAAATTTCCCTCTGAGTTTCCAAAACAAAATCTCGTTTAAATAACGTTCTCTAAATATCAGTCAGCACTAGTACTAACCTACGGTCATCAATATTCCAGTCGCGGCGTATGCAAAGTGCGGTTAGTCCGACGCCGCTCAAACTTTGCCGTGATCAACTTATTTAGTTCCTAGTAGCTTTTTGTTTCATATAAAAAAGGCATGTTTGTTATGTTTTTCAGGCATAATGACACTTCCGTTCCTTGTCTTCGAATTGAATTCTTGATATATGGCGTTTCGAGCGTGCCAGTTGAGCACAATTCATTTCGCCAATGTCACATTGTATGGAAAACACACGAAGGAAATTGACCGGTAATAAAAAAGATAAATATACACAATTATATTCCTTGTCTTCAGTATGGCATTGTGTGTTGATTGGCGAAATTCAATTTTGTTTTTCCATGAGTAGGATTGAACCCACAATCGCCGCGTATACAGTCTCATGCTTGTGCCACCTTGTGTGACATATCTAATTTAATCTAAATAAAACATGATGCCTACAAAAAATACAAAAATATATTATAATACACTATAATTTTCTACAAACCTAACATATTTTCTAAAAATAAGTATAAATTTTTTATTTTAAAAAAGAAAGGAAAGGTCTTTATATTTTTAAATCATTTTTAATATGTTTTATTAATTTTGGCTTTTTATCTGATATAGCGACAGCCAATTTTTCGTATCTCCCGTATTTTTCGTTTTCCCTAACGGTATGGAAGTTTTAGAGTCAGTATTGGACACATTGACTTAATGCATCCAGATTCTACGTTTAACTAGGTTCAGGTAGATTTGTCTAGACATAACCAGATTTATCTAGATTTACATCCAAAAACACGCCTGGGGCCATCTCTGACGGCGGTGTATAGAAACGTCAATTACACCCCAAAATATGGCTCGAGCGTTGGATCGAGACTAACGCGTTGTTAATGTTATATTATTCTTTATTGCTTCTGTATAGTTGTAAGCAAGACTTTTTAAGATGTTTTTAGCTCTTCTGTTTATTTTTTATTTTATAGGATGTTAGCAGGTTCTAAGCCGACGATATCTTTTTATGAAAAATACCTTTACGAGGTATGCCTACCCTATGTATAAAATAAATTTTATATATTTTATTTCTCTTTAGTTTTTATATAAAATTTACAACTCCTTTTTTTATGTAGTTTACATTGAAAATAACTTTTTTAGTTTTCTTACGAGTTAAGTAGCGGAATTAAACGCCACATTTTGTCAATGCAACGACAGCAAGATGAAAACATGATTAAAATACTCCGATCCCCACTTTCCCCCCATTCTTACCGACATTTTATACGAGTAACACCTACTGCTAAATAATAATTTTCTTAAAACAATATTGCATACACCTAGCTACCAAACTACCATAATTATAAATAGAAATTTATCGACTAAATCGATTGAAATAAACATCACAACATCACAGCGGGTGACGCGTACTCTATCGGAGATAATATTGCAAGCGTGAACGATATTTGGTACTATATCAAAGGAATACGAAACTACACGCTCCGCGATGGATTGCGATCATTAACTTTGGCAAAATGACAATCAAAGTTTAGTACGACGATTTGTTGTGTTAATTGAGTGGTGTTGTTTAATTTTAGATACACTTTTATTACAATATACGACTTATATATTATCATTGAAAATTATTGGTAGTTTAGATGAGGGAATTTATTATTAAGACACTCCGTTCACCAATTTTTCAAGACATTACGGCATACATTAGGCTATTAAGTTCATTGTTTCAATAATTGATTGTACCTGCACTAAAAAGTTACTTCGTACGTGTTATATTTGTCATATGTGATTTCAAAATTCTTAGATATTTTCTTAGGTACATATATACATACATAGCTTCACGCTTTATCCCTAGCGGGGTAGTCAGAGAGAACGGAGCGCCAAACGCTACGGGCTCTACATACCTCTTTCGCTTCGTCCACTGTCATCAACCTCTTCACACATGCCCTCCGGAGGATCCTCTTGCTTTTTTGTAACCTTCCTCCAGTATCTTTGATACTGTGTTTTCGAAGGTCAACCGAGGTCTCCTCCTACCTCTCTTACCGTTCACTTTTCCATCATAGATCTTATAGGTAGGTAGTATGAAATGCACAGATACATATATTGCATTACCAATTTCTATCTAAAATAGCAATATCGATATTATCTAAACGTAGCTTGATTCCAAATGAAGCGACAAACAATATCGAATCAAATTTGACGAATTTCACAAACTTGGGGACGTCAATATTCATAGAAACGTGAACTAGGAGAATCATTTTCCTGTGAGGAGTATCTATTTTAGTTGTAAACGTTATATTTCAATTATATTAATATATGGGATAGAGGTCAAAGAGGCGAAATGAGACCGCGTCTGACTGTTATCGCATTGGTTATGGGTTCGATACCCGTTGGGGCTATGAGGCTATGATACGTATCTCTTATAAGACACAGAAGGACAAAGAGTTTCACCAATTAATACGCGATGTCTCGAATTCGAACAAAGTAAAGAAAGTAGAGAATGTAATATTTTGGCACTAAGTTCTCTTTGCCTACCCTGCTATCTGCAGGATATGCAGCGTGACGAGGGGCGGAACTCAACACCGCACTTTATCTAAGAATTGAAGAAACAAAAAGAAAAGTTTAATTAAACAAAAAATCAAATCCACTCCAGTACAAAAACAAGAAAGATGTAATAAAATTCTTAGATAAGATAACAAAGCTAAAACGTATATGAGAAAAATTATTTGCATCATTACGTTTAATTTTTTTCACTCAGCTCCGGCTTCCCCGAAGATGTTATTGGGCGTGTTTCCCGTGTTCACTGATAAATTGTTTTGGAAAAATTTTCCTTATTATTTATGAATATACATGTATTTTACATTTTTCATTTACATTATATAATAAGGTACTTTGAGATTTTTCTTTATCGATTTAGACAAAAGAAACCTAGTGATAAAACTCTGCGTTCTTCATTAAGACACTTATGTACTCAATATCCTCTGAATTCTTGAGGCATTGGGTGTTGAGTGGCAGAACTTAACGCCGCGCTTATGTTGCCCACTTTCCGCGTATTTATCGACTCGCATGGAAACTCAAATGGTAATTGATGATGATTGTGGTTGTGGATTCCATTTCCACTTAGGACTTCCAATGAATTCGTCTGATATAAAGTGCAATGTTAAGCTCCGTACAAAATACACAATGTATCAAATTCAGGCAGACTTTATCATTTATGGAAAACATTCAACATTATAAATTTACTTACTTATATGAAATTCAAACCACCCCTTATAAAAATGAAATATCTATGAAAATTACTAAATTTAAAGGTACTTGCTAAAGTTACAATAATATTTACTTTTAAAATAATGGAGACATATTGAAACGTAACATTTCATTTTGCCGATCTGTAGCTTAAGGAAAAATGTTGTAATAAATATACATTTTGGGGAAAAAATGATTCCGACAGGAAAATCTCTTCCCATGATAGATAGAGCTGACCGTAGAATCGCAAATATTGTATTAAGTTACATAAATCTGTTTGACCTTAAACTTGGCCTTCTCGTAAAACTTAAATGAATAAATAAACAATCACAAGATTTATATCAAAGCTATTTACTATATTTGGGGCCGTCATTGCGCAGCGGTACAGAGATGACTATAAGCGCGACGGTTGTGGATTCGATTTACACTCGGGGGAAAGAATTATTGTTATTTTCTTGCTCTGGTAAAAAAATTAAACGTATAACCAATGTCACAATAAATTTTGCGATATCTAACCACTAGGCTCCCTCTCCCTACCCTGCTTTATGCGGCATACATACTTATGATATTGTAAATTCTTTGGTTTTCCAATTTTCGACTAACATACTCAGATATAGTCACATGGTGTCCATAGATAATAAAGTAAGGTATAGATGTAAGAAAACATAGATTAAATATCTGTATATTAATGTGTGTTGTATGTATGGCGTTCCAAATCTTTTTATATAATTTTATCACTGGACATACTGTCATAATAACTGACTGAGTTATTTATAACCAGTTTCTTATTTTTTATCAAACTTGTTTGTTATTATAATTTAAAAAAAACACAGTATTTCTGGCACCGACAAATAACTTTACAAAACTCTATGAAAGGACTATAAAGTAAAAGTTTGCGTCACATTCGTATTGAAATGCATTTCATTAGAGTTAATAACTGACGCCCGCGAGCGTCGCGCTGCGAGTACCGCGCTTTGAGCTCCTGTATTTTAGCTTTGCTTTACGTTATACGAGTATATTATTTATTTATATGAGTGGGGGAGGTAGAATGTGTGTTTTCTCATGTTAGTTATTTCTTTTTATGTTAAACTAGTTTTTCATGCAGCTTCGCTCGCTCACGTGGTACAATGGGAATTAGTAAGAGTTATACCTATATGATAGATGTAGGTACGAGTATATTCTAGTGTTTAAAATAACTCAGATTGCAAGAATAGCTAGTTATATCGAAACGTAATTTAATTTATACTATAGCCTTTCTTGATAATTTGACCCTGTACTTTAGCCCTTTTAACCAAACGAAATTAAAATAGATTAGTGTAGAAATTAAATGAAATAGCGTCACGTTTGCATTTCAACTTCTTCATCTATGCTGTAAATTTGGTTCTGTGTTAGTGTATTTTTTATATATTATACAAATATATCCCAACTCCCGCTTGTCTGGTTTTTTTAAGTCTCGCTGAGACCTGATTGCGGAATATTGTTTCAAATTCTATATTGGAAGTATACTAAAAGTATGTCAAAATAATATTGTCACGTACACACATATATTGGAGATGCGTGAATCTAAGAGAATAATAAATCTTTTTATGTGACAAGGAATATTAACGAATAATACCGATAGCATACTAAGTTTAACACTTATACTTTTTTAGGAAGAGGCACCCTCGGAACCTAGTGTTAAGACAGTCCGTCCCATTCAGACACCTCTATACCTCCATACTAATTTATATACAAAAAAATATTCTATTCATATTAATAAGATTCTGTTTAAAACTTAAAGTTCTTTTTATTCGTTCCAGAGTTTAACTCTCTCAATAAAAAACGATATGTTTACACTAGTAAACTTCGTCCGCAACTTTAATGCGTAGTCTTAAGGAAGTAAAATAGAAGTTTCCGTCTTTTCCCGTCCCTCTAGAAATTTGGAGAAATCCTACCTCCCTTAACTACCTACGTGCAATTTCAACCGTCTAATTCACAGGAGTTAGCTATGTCTTCTCGTTATCAATCGATCACTTAGGGCGTTATATAGATTTGTATTTGTAGATAAGCTATGGTATTTTGCCATAATTCATATTAGTGCGTATAGCAAAGTAGTACAACTCTGCTATCCAGGTCGGCTATAGGCACTTCCAGCTTATACAACCAGAGTTAGCATATAGATAACCTATCATTATACTATGACAATAATCAAGTAAATGTACCCGGAATTGAACTCAAGTTTAAAGTTTTAAAGTTTTTACCTCGCTATAGCATCATTGTTGGGTATTTACATTATTAGCCCAAGACGTTATTTTAGCAAAGCTGAAATTTTGAAGACAATTAGTGTAATATATAATTAAGACAGTATGCCTACTCACTAACTTGAAAGGTGGTGGTCTAACCTGTGAAGCTGAAAAACAATATAAATATTTAAATTTGATAAAAAATACAATTACAGTATAGTTTTTATTTTATACGAATTTTCAGTACAAAATCTGAAAGAAAATAGAAAATAAAACATAAAATACTATTTTAAGAAATGTCCTTTCAAAAATTTTTTGCTACCATTACACATTGTCGATATTGACTGTTTTTCCATACTAGACACTGATTAGTGCGGTAACTTAATACAGACGTTCGCGTCGCGTTAGTAATACGATAGGAAGACAGATTGACGTACCGAAAAATATGAAGGAATTTAACATTTTGGTAAATTTTATGTAAAATAATGTGGTTATATTAAACATATAACTCATTTACACATAAAAAATATGCTAAAGTATAAAACTCTTTTGTTTTTTTTTTTTAATTTTTGCTTTTTATTTTTTGAGATTTCGCTTAACTTCATTACTAGTAGTATTCATTGACATATTTTCACGTTGTGGTCTCTTTACTTTTTGCCGCCTTTAACTCTGTTGTGAGTTCGTACAGTTGAATTGAGTAGAGAGAGTTTTCTATAGCTTATTTAGCTTTACTAGTGAATTTACTACTGCACAATACTTATTATATAATACATTTATTTACTTATACTATAATTAATACCGAAGCGTTTGGTGATCCGATCTCTATAGCTACATATTTAAAATGATAGCTTGACCTTCAAGCGACTTCTATAAAATTAATCTTTTAAAAAAATACTCTAAATCTAGTTTTTTTTTAATTACAAAAAAAATTTCCTCCGCGGACACTTTGAGACGCTCTCGTAAGACCGTTGCCCTTCTATCGGTCGCAGAGGGCCCTCCAGACACTCGGCCCTCTCTTTATTCTGTGACAAAACGTGCTCGTGTATAATAGCGGTTTAGATACTGTTATATAAGCTATCTGATATGTTATACATATTTTTGTTGCTTTATAGCGAAAAATGGCGTTAAATATCTATTGATTGAGATTTTAGGTTATATAGAAAAGAGATTGAGACGTTACAATCCATACCTATATTATAAATTCGAAAGTAACTCTGTCTGTCTGTCTGTCTGTCTGTCTGTCTTTTACGCAATCAGGGTCAAACCGCTAATTTAATTGTGATAAAACACTCATATAGAGATACTTGAGGGTCCCGGGATGAACATAGGATACATTTTTTTTCTCATATTTGTAATATTTTCGATATATACTAATATATTAAAATAATTAATTTGACAAGCAATTTATTCCGCCATGTTAATAACAATCGTCGCTACGCGTTGCTAAGCAACGGCTTGCAAAGTTTGTTGTTTTAAGAAAACGTCACCCAAAATGAGTTTGCTTAATGCATACATGGCGCGCGCCGATATAGATTTGTATACATTAACAAAAATTAGATGATTTCTATAATTTGATATTCATCCTTATGAAAATAAATATAATAGTCACTTTTAGCATTTCCTGTAGATGGAAATTATAGTTTACTGTATAACATTCTAATAAATAATTAAGAAGATGTCACTGATTCCAAATGACCTAGCCTACGAGTGGTATAGTGTGACCTACGCGAACGGACTTTGATGGTTTTGTAAATTTTTATATATTTTCGAATTACTGTTAATTTTTATAAAATTATTTGCTGCTTATAATTAATTTTTCTCAGTTCGGTTATCTATACCTACCGATGTTATACACTTAAAATATCGTAATTTTAATCATTTGGGATTTTATTTAATATTGTTCGCAAAAATTAATAATTATTTAATATAGAAAAATGTTTAGTACGCGCGCACGGCAAACTTTAGGTACTTTTTCTAATATTAAGAGTTTCCTTTAGTTACTTTTACTTCTTTTGTTTGTTCATTTCGGTTACTCAGATATTTTTTCTAATAATAAATCTCCACTTATTATTATTTTTTAACTTATTTTAATTATTTAGGCGGATTTCGCGGACGTAGCCGCGTCCGGGCCCACTAGTAATATATATAATTTTAATCAAAATTAACGTGAGGCCGTCAAAGCGCGGGTTCGGATCTCGTAGCAAGATCTGAACCAGCGCCTCAAAAACCGTCCAAGCACTTTAACCACTAAGCCATACGTTCATGTCAGGTTACGTCAAAATACTTACGTGCATATGCGTAGACTTAAGGAACTAAAATAGAAGATTCAGTAAATAAGTTTATTTAAGTATATTAGCTCGAATGTGCCCTAAAGACGATTAAAGCAATAATTAACATAACACATAATAAACATAACTTAACACGCATATTAATACAAAATTACTTGTTATTTAAAATAATATTTCGCACTACCATTCCGTTAATTTACCAAATAACTTTAACACGTATTCAACACAACAGCGGCTATTATTCGGGATAATTGACACAATCAAGTCGCATCGCGCAAACAAATTAAAATAAAGTGCATAAAATTGGGCGTCATTGCGAGATTCCGATACTGAAACCATTAAATAACGTATTGTAAGTACGGAGATAGCTGTATTTTAGCTTTTTGGGATTAGAAATATTAAATAAAGGTTCTTTTCGTTCAGCTTCACGCTGTACCCCATATAAAGCAGGGTAAGAGGGAACCTAATGTTAATATAAATGAATAATAATTCCTTTTCCCGAGTAGGAATCAAACCCACAACCGTTGCGTTTATAATCACACGCCTGTACTAATGTGCTACGACGGGCCCATTTATAAATTTAGAACGATCGTATAGAATCCAGCAAGTAAATTAAGTACAAGTACACAAAATCTTAAAATTTTCTATTAATACAAGCAATTTACTTATAATATAAATAACTCAACCATCTCTCGAACTACTACTGTGATTACTTACTATATAATTAGCGATTTAGGCGTCGATTTGGATCAAGCACGGTTAATTTATAGATGTAGGTACGAATATAGAACACACATCGCCCTTTGTCTTGGAACCACAATGGAACGCCCCAATAAATCCATATATTAATTAGCTGATGATTTTGATAACACACTGTATATATAATCTAAGTGATGACGTCATTTCTTATCTCGCATATACAAGCATGTCTCGCATATATTATTATTTAAATACTAACTGAGACTGATTATATTATAGTTTAATCTGATATTTTAGGTGTTTGGCAAGGTAAAATTAAAGGCTTCTTCGAGAGACATCGCGTTTCAAATGACGGTATCCAACGCCGCACCAGTTTAAACGAAAATAATTTTATATAAATATTATCCCAAGTAGAATTTGCACCCGTGTAAATTAAAATTTTATGGCTAAGTTTCACTTGACTTACTATTTTTTAAACATTTTTTAAATGTTAGTCCACACTTAGGAAAGATAACTAAAACTTACTTTTTATGCCCTTTCTAAACTCCTTTTTAGAAAATGTATAAAAATTTGAATATAGCAAGATTTGAACCGCGCCTCTTGGAGACGCGCAAAGCGTTCTAATCGCTAAACCATACATTCGTATGAGACTACGTTAAAATTCTTCTTCGAATGTTACAACTTATTTATGTTGTTAGTATTTCGGTCGAATTTGAGACTTTTTTTTAAACTGGCAACATTCGTTCTAATAGTACGATATATAGAACCTAAGTACTGTTAGGTTAGCAAATATATAATAGTATAAGCACGAACACATAATGAATTATCAAGTCAATAGAGTAATATTGAACCTGCCTTTGTACAACTTCAACTGAATCGATTGTAAAACGATTACGGGATATTGTTTGAAATTCGGACCAAATTTCTAACTAAGCTTTGGCCCCTACTATTAGTTTCAACGAATTTTGTTGATTTAAATATGATAAATATGCTAGTATATGTAACTGTAGTAAATGAAACTGTTTCCGGTTAACGACGTTTATCGTTGGAAACTAAAGGAATGAAAATCTGAGAAGAACAAAATTCTAAATTTGTAACTCTCTTATTTTTTGGATACAAACATAAAATCTATATTTTTTAAATAATAACATGTATAATTGAAACTTTATTATATATCTCAGCATATACATATCTATTATAATAAATATCTAAATTCCAACATCATCCTTTAGCAACATTAACAGAAAAAAATATTTATTCCATATTCTTATACAATAATCTGAGTACACTAGGATTTAAAGTCACGCCAGTTGAATATTGTACAATGAAAATATAAAAAATCTCAAGAAATTACAAAATACCAATAAAATAAGAATAGACAAAGGAATGGTTGCAAAAAAAAAATGGAGTCGAATATAAAAAAATGAAAAATTGAAAAAGAAAAAAAAATAAAAAGGAAAAGAGAGGAGAAAAAGAATACCTATTGTCTACTTATTAATTTTTTAAACTATTATTACAATAAATATAGAAAATTTTAAGCATAAGCAAATGGTAGGAGATACAAACTGCGCTTTGGATAGGAATGATGAAAATTAGCTTTGAATTTCATTGAAAGCTACTATGAAGGGATTATTTTCATACTCGTCGACGTTAAACACTCCTTTCATTGAATATTTTAAGCCTTATTTTGGCGTAAATAAACACAATGTAATCTAATCAGAAAGCACACTTTGTAAAGAAGTGAAAGTTTTGAAAAAAATATACGAGTATATAGTTATTGCTATGAACGATACATGCGTTGTACTTTAAGGCCGTCGTGGCCCGATTGCTCTCTCGTTCAAAATGCAGCGGAAAGTGAGAACCGGAAGTGTCTTAATAGAAGCAGAGTGACTTAACACTAGGTACCCACATTCACTTTGCGTACCCTGTCATGTGCGGGATACAGCGTGAAGCTGCGTTTTCACGATTATTACAAGTGTTATATGAAACTATTTCTATTTAATTAATTTCTTCTTTATCACATATAAGAATATGTTTTCTCTATGAAAAATAAGAAATATATAAAGAAAATATAATAAATTTCAGAAATGACACAAAAGAGTAAATAATACGAATAAATCCCAACAAAACGAAAACTACTGACCCATTTCTTAAATAATATATTTAATACGGAATTTCCGGTATGATTGGTTTCCCGCATCCATTGTGCCTGTAAATAGATCTTCAAACGCAGACTAAACGACTGTCCTGGAGGTAGATATAAAATACCGCTTCCACTGTCTTGGACTCTGTGGGAGGGATAGGAAAAAAGTGAAGTTTGTATAATATATTATTTTATAGTTCCACGCTCCGTTCTCCACAACACCTAATTTTCCAGACATAGCGTGGTGGAAGCTTGTGATGTTGTCATACTCTTCGCTGCCAGAATGAAGAAATTCGTTACGTTCGTAGTCGTTCGTAGTCGATTTGTACCGAGAACCATCGTGTTTACAGTTAGACGCTGTGCCGCTGTGCCGCTGCGCCACTCTGACCGTTGACCTATCATATTTTTATAAATTTTACAATTATTTAAAAAAATATATATTTTTGTCAATACATAATTCTTTATACCGTCGCGTCGGTATTGTTACCTGTATTTTTGTCTGCAAACTGAAAAGCGAAGCATGCAAAACCCCTTCAAAAGAACAAAACCTTTCCAACTGCTATAGGGAATTTTTAATTCTTTTTTGCTGACCGTACACACCAGGCGAGTGCATGCGGACTCTCAATAAGCGTATTCTAGTAAAATCATAATATGACCGTGGATTTTGACGATGGTAAGAGATCTACTTCGTTTTCATAAGGTAATAGATGTATTGCACAAATTATTACTTTACTTGATGGTAATCAATTCAAATTCGTAAAGGTGATTGAGGTGTACAAGAAAACGCTACATAATCCTACACAATAAACAGAAGGAAAAACAATCATATTTTATAATTGGTCCCAAAGTAAACAGCTATTACCTTATTTTAAAGTTAAGAAATTTTAATT
Source organism: Heliconius numata (assembly GCA_016802625.1). Taxonomy (NCBI): domain Eukaryota; kingdom Metazoa; phylum Arthropoda; class Insecta; order Lepidoptera; family Nymphalidae; genus Heliconius; species Heliconius numata. The sequence goes on from JAEBDU010013219.1 coordinate 1,139,570, forward strand.
ATTTTTGTATAGCTGTATGTTTTCCTTATACAAAAATGATATAAAAATATAAACGTAGCTAGCGTAGCAGAGTGCGTAGCATTTTCCCTACTAAATAATATAGCAATTTCCAAAAATATTTTATGAATAAAATAGTTTGATGATAATATCTACCTAATCTTTTTAGCTCACTTCTTATCTATTATGAAATGAACTATTATGAAATAAAATGAAATATTATAAAAATGAATAAATATTAAATGACTGAACTGAAGTATAATAGCACATTACCAAAAAAATATTTATATATTTAATAGGGCGATGATTGTGGGTTCTAATCAAATTCGGGGCAACAATTTATTTCCCCGCTATGGCAACACAAAGCGTAGCGTTAAGTTTCGCCACTCTACACACAATGCCTTAACTTTTAAGGTATTTGTACATAATGTATGACGAACCCTAACGTCAGACAATTATCTATAAAAAATCATTTTTTCTTAATTTTTACAGAGAACGAAGCGAGTGGATGTTTATAAGCGAAGCGAATAAAGAACGAAAAAGATTGTATGAGACTTAATCCCACGATAGTCATGTTAAAGTTAACCTCGATTTACATAATTATGTTCATTAATAGTCACCTAATGTAAAGCTATTTGCTCCAGCTTATTTGTTGGCAAATTGCGCCAAGCCAAGCGCCAATTTTGATTCTGTTCACAGCATAATTTTGAAAAGTTATTTCTTAATATTATATTTTTACAAAATTGTTACAAGCACATCTAAAATATTAAACCTAAATATTTTCTTTCTAATTACAATTAAAATTGTCACACTTAGCAAAATGAGGACCTATTGATATATTATACATAAAATATAGTTACTTTCCTAAAAAGATTTTTCATCTACTATTTCCTGTTTCCAAGATAAAACGAAAAAGTGCGTTTGTATTTTTAAAATGTAAGCAACACTGTATTTCAGCGGCGCGAGGCGTCGCCTCGTAATTGATTTTGTTTTAAGCGAAACAGGATATTCTCGCGGCTATTCCAGCCTCGTCTGTAGAGATTCTTAACAATATCGATGTTTATAAATATCGATCATTTTATTTGATAATATTATAATTAATAATTTTGAGGCACAGCATAGTTCACTGTATGCCTGACTGCATGGATGACTTGGGAGAATGAGTTATTTTCGTTTCGTCGCTCTGCTCTGGTAACGAGACAAAACACGGCGTTGAGTTCCGCTACTCAATACGCAATGTGTGGAAAATTGAATATGAAGTATCTTAGCACTTCTCTCTGCCTACGATTTTATATACAATATTCTAGATGCATCGTGAAGGTAAAAAAATAGTACTTGTTTATTTTTAAAAAAAATCAACCTGAAAAATAAAAAATCATTTTGTTTAAGTTTTTAATAATCAACTATCGACTATAAAACGTCACTAATATTAAATACCAACGAGTGTACGAAGGAAGACGGATCGCATCGATTCCATTATCATAATTTTATCTTTTTGTCTGTCCGTTCCGTTCAGGTTATAGATATGATGAAAATTTTACTATGATTATCTTAAAATTTTAAAATATTTTTTAACAAATTTGTAAAGCTTGTTCATGACTTTAAAAGTTCGTATTGAGGAAACTGCTAAATAATATATATATATATATTATCTAAAGAAATACCGGTAATTAAATAAAGTTAGCTCTACTAATCCTATAAATGTGAAAGTTTGTGAGGATACTAAAGAGGACTTAAATTAAACTTTATATTATTAGGTATACCTTTTACATCAAAATAATACATAGTTTTCAATTCATGTAAAGATTTGTATAATTTGTATATAACAATAATTTTAAGCATGCAAAGCCGCGTTTATAATAATAAACAACTAAATTAAAATATAGTTAAAAAAAATAGGCTGTCTTGGGAAAGTGAAAGTGGGGAACAGAGTGTCTTAACATTTAGCTCCCTCTGCGTACCCTGTTATATGCAGGATGCAGCGTAATACTAAAAAGAACAAAACATTATAAAGCGGGAGAATCCGCCATCAGGTTGCGAGTATGTGGCCACCTAAACTAAAATATCAAAAACCATATTAAAAATCTAAACAATTTCCTATACAAATACAATAGTTTTAAAAGTTACCTTCTATAACAAGATGTAGGATGTAGACAAGCAGTCGTAGTCGGTAGTACTCCAGAACCGAGCAGTCCCGGAGGCACGTACGTTATGTTTTCAATTCTATGCTGAGTTGCTGCTTTGTGCATTTACGTCGCGGGTTCTAAAGGGGGGTTTACACTAGGGATGAGTTCGATATAACAAAACGTAACTTGTAACCGATACGATGCCGAAACCATACCATATCGATATCTGTTTCTAAAAAACCGTTATCATAAAAACTTATCAAAACTATCAGATGCGTATTAAAACTTAAAACTTAAAATCACACACAGCAACTATCGCAACGAAAACGTAAAAACGAAAACTTCGCATAACACGAACTAAGTAACTACCTCTCTTTCTAACTATATGTTTCTCACGAGTGTAAAAGAAATGAAGCGAATATCCGATAACTTGCATCTATAAGATATTATTACTTTACGTTACAAAAAAGAACTTCTATATAATGGGAATAAGGTTGAAATTTGGTTAAAATATTCATATTATTTTCACACTTGAGTGGATTCGACTTTTAAATTCTAAACGTTTGTTTTTAAGTGACAAATGCTTATTTGAAATTTATTTTAAAATTTTTAATATTTTAGAAATAGTTTAGTATTGTATTCAGTCCTTTTCGATACGTATTTCGGACGAGGTTTCCTTAAAAATTGTGCATTTCAGTGTGTGTATATTGTACTTTTTTTTAACAACAATTTCTATATAGTTTAAAGTTAATTAGTGTTAGTGTATAGCTTAAATATATTAGTGTATATAGATATAATTTTTTTCTTAAAAATGTCGCGTAAAGTCTCTCATCTCTCTGTATACTTGGTGATTTACTTAATATTCATAATACTTTTAAAAAACGCAACCAGCGTTTAATGTCAATTTGCCTTCATTTTATATCGTTAAAAATGATTTAACGTTAGTAAACTGTATTATCAATATCGATATCTGAAAACCGTTTTTGATATCGTTATGAAAACCATATATCGGTTACATAACCGTTATCGAAAAAAAACGATAACGAAAAACGAAAAACGCCCATGCCTAGTTTACACGTTATACGACGTTTTATAATACTGCTAACTAACTGTAACTTGCAATCCTTAATACCTCCTGACCACTCTTATGTACAATCTTAATTATGTGAATGAAAATAAAAATATTTTTTTCTTTTTTCAGTGTCACGTCGAGGAAGCCTAGTATTAACCGTTAAGACACACGCTTACGCTCAGTAAGACGAAAATTTGAATAATATATATAAAATTCTTCCACAGTCCACTACTAAATGTCTGATTAAAATGGACAAACCTACAAGGCTAGGATATTTTGAAAGTTGGCATGTACCTACAAAGTACTAAGTTACGAAGCGTAGGGTACGAAGTATAGAGGACCACTAACAGAGGATTTCTATAAATTTCTACAGGAACAGGTAAAACGAGATTTTATCCTTTTCCCTCTTAAAATCTTTAAAAAAGTCGCGGACGACTAGTGTTAAGTAACAATTTTAACTGTAAATCTAAATTTTAAATATAATAAAATAAAGCAATAAAATCTTTAAAAGTAAAATAAGAAATATAAAAATAAAATGCATTCTCCAGTCGACGCTGTGTACAACTGTCACTATTCGATAACACAGCAATATTCTTTCATACGAGTACATTGAATTTGTTTCGGAAATTCTTGTAACGGCAGAAGTAGGCGACTTCTTCAATATAACTTTTGTTTCAACCACAATAGTACAAGTTTTACATAACAATAAAACTTGTATTATTGTGGAGAGACGATGCACAGCATCTGTGAGAGGGCGCTGTATACTTCCCTTTGATTATCCAATGATGTTCACTTCCGGTTGCTGTTTTCGACCAATCAGCGATCGCCGGAAGTCACGTGGTCTCAGGTGGTAGGGCGCCGGAACGTATAAAAGGCGACACTACGCTTCTTACCTCATAGCAGATTCTCACCAGGAGCCTTAAAATGATGCTGTGCATCGTCTCTCCACAATAATACAAGTTTTATTGTTATGTAAAACTTGTACTATTATTTGGGATGTGACGATGCACAGCATCTGTGAGAGACGTGTTTATAACTCCTGGTGACCACGTACGACGCTATGTGATCTAAATCAGAATGATTGTATAAATTGATTCTGATACATTCAGATAAATTGATCTGTAAAACCACAAAAAAAACATGAGTAACATTGTTTTATTTATAGGCAAACAAAGAATTGTAAATTGCTTAATTTTTTTTTTTTAATTCAATTAATAATCGCTCTGTCGGAAGCTGAGCCAAAACAATCTAACTTCAATTATTAGATTTACTTATAATCTGCATACAAACAAATTTTAGAAGATGTTTCGCAACTCGCATGAGCGAGTTGCGAATGGCCATCATGGGTATGGCCGGATGCTTATCAAAGCATGAGTAGGAAAGGAAGCTCTCATAACCGTCTAAATAATAAGGCTAGACGTGCTCACTTCTTTTGATAATAATTTACTAACCTGTTTATACAAGTATCGATTATTATTCATGAAGCCCTTGCGTAGCCTCCCCTCTAAATTACACAACAAAATTGTTACCTTTTGTAGCCTGTTTCCGGTGGTCTAGCTAGATTCTTAATGTAGAACCTAGAAAAATATTTTTCTTAGGATGACACCACCGTCTCTAGAGCGTAATTTTCAACAGGTCTCACCTGTTTCACCGAAATATTTCTAAACGAAATATCATATTAGAAGTACGAGCAGGATCGAAATGCCCATGAAAATGTCGTCCGGTCTATTGAAAATTATCTCCGGCTCAGACAGCAGGTCCTAGATAGAACCAGCAACCAAGTCCATACTTCCTTTTTTTTTTTTTTTTTTAACAACTATAATAAATTTATAGTAAGTAGAGACGCGTTCTAGAGTGGACACCACGCCTTGGCAAGCGTAATGAAGGACGTCTTCCCGCTAGATGGGGTGACGATGTCCGTAAAGTGGCGGCAACGGCTGGATGCAGAGAGCCGAAGATCGAGCCCAGCGGCGCGCCATTGAAGAGGCCCACGTCCAGCAGTGGACGAGGACAGACTGATGATGATGAAGTAGTTACCCGAGTTAATTTTTTTACCTTGTAATTGATGAAATTAGTACAACATATTAATAACACTAGAGCATTTAATAGAATGCTCTACAAAATACTATGTACTCAGCACAATAATATGTTCCAATTTTTCCAATTTACAGTTAAACTGGTCAAATCTTTGAACACCTTTGTAAAATTTAAGACTTGAGTCCATCATCACACACTTTGAGTATTATAACTTCATAAACGCATCAATGAATACTCACCAGAACCGCGACCCGACCGACAATTCATGATATGAATGTCCTATCTGCTACTTAGGTACAGTTTTGAAGAAAACTGGACTTGACATACGACGCGTTAGAAAATGTTTATAAGCTCATTAGTTTTTCAACCAAAATTTAGGCCGACTAATGCTTATATCATTCTTCGAAGTGTAATAAAGTTATAAGTAATTGATACTGCTATACATTGACATATAAAGTTATCAATTTTATAATATTTCAATTATCGCTTCTTAGCTGTATTTTAGAACTACAATAGTTCACTCTCTGAAATTCGCCTTTAGAAGTAACTTTACAGTGTCAATATTTATACGATTTAAATACAGATGTACTCAATTCAAACGTCCGATTTCCCCGGACCTGATGTCGTAGACATCCAACATGCTCTCCGCCATATTGGAGTTGCGACTACGTGTACACCTCGCTAGCCAGGTTCAGATTATGCAAAACTCATGGCAATAAGCAGCGGAATACCTACGTTACGCACGTGGATATCGCCCAAGGTCTATATGCAGACATATATAACAAGACTGTTAACAGTAATAATTAGCACAACTACCTTTACACAGCCCTCATGTTCCATGAAGATATTATTTTCATTAACTTTTCCCAGCTCTGGAACCAAAGTTACAAAAAATGAATAAAACTTTTTGATAGTCTTTTTGCATTATTATTGTGTATCATACTTTATGGTATCCAACAACTTAGTAATAAAAGGTTGTCGTCTGTAATTCTTGGAGACTAATTTGGTCTTGATTTGCATTCTGAATTATTCAACTGCTTTCTTTTCCACTTTCTCCTGCTTCTTACCAACATTTCCTTCTATTTAGATGCAAATTTTTACTTCTTCCAAATGTTAACCTATGTGTTGCCTCCGCATTTTCTGCTGGATTACAGATTTCTTCCACTACATCAGTTTCAATTCTGATGGTTACTGGGATACACAACAGGTATACACAGTTTCTAATATATAGTACGTCAGGTATTAAATACTTTTGCCGAGGTACTCGTGGGGATGTGCACTCAATGGCACAAGGATAATGCCAAATTAGCCGAAAAAACCTTCGGCGACTTTTTATAATACTTATGTGGACTTTAATTTAGTTTTAGACACATTGTTTCTTTTTATCCATTACTTAACAATCCATATATCAAACTTTTTATTCTTTTTTGATAAACCTTTCGTTATCTATTACAAAATTTCCTATTGGTTTGCTTTATCAGTTGTCGAACGTGAGTCGAACTATTTTCTATTCTTGCTTTCTCGAAGCGCTTGAAAATTCTTATTGGATAAAGCCAGAGATGATATGGAGAATGCTCATTATTGAGTCGAAAAGAGTTTTCAGAGCCCCAAACCATCTACACCCGTCTCCGATATACCCAGAGGCAGCCTCCGTATTTCTCAACACAATGTATACAGAAAGATACAGTGTATCTGTATCTGTTTAAATAAAGTTATTAACAATCATGCAATACCCTTGTACTAAGTTCTGGGCTTGTGTTACCAGTCGGCGGGTTCTCACTCCAAACTACCGATATCCGGTATGCACCGATACCTGAGAATTGCTAATGTATAATTAAATGTGCGAGAGTTTTATACTCAACGCATGCTTCTCAATTTTGATGCATGTACGGTTGACGAAGGTCTAACTGCTTCAAATAATCTTGGAAAAGGATTATTGGTGGCATGGAGGTAGATGGCTAGATGCATTCCCGTGATTAAACCGGGAAGGGCCTACGGAGCCCAAACCATCAGCCACTGCCTCCGATACGCTCAGAGGCAGCCTCCTTATAACTGCCCCCCTCCCGTACAATTGAGAGCATTTCTAATTAGAATAGTACCGAGCTTTTTTAAATTTTAATGTACGGATAAATGCACTTTAAATAATTGGACATACCTTATGTCAAGTAATAGTCCGAGTCCCCCTTAAGGCAACTAAGATAAGGTGACTGGCTAGAATCTTTGCCGAAGAGGCCATACAGAAGATCCCGTGATTGCCAAATACTATGACGCCCACTGCTAAATGTTATGACGTTCATAGCGATGGCAGTAACCACGAATAAGCAGGAAATCCACAATTCCTTTATCCTCTCTCCTCCAGGATTGAGACACATTTTTGAAACACTTTTCCTGCCAGGAGGCTTTGAAATTGTCTTCGAATCCTTGTGTCTAATTCTTCCGAGTATTCGCTTGCAATTGTCAAAAGAAGCTAAAAGAAACTCACGCAGATTTATCCATTGTTATTCGTTAACTCGCTTAGGATACGCTCCCAGCGAATATAACATTTCAACAACGTTAGTAATTATCCTATTACAAATAAATAAAAAAGATTATCTAAAAATAGACAGACTTTTTATATATGTCGGAGAATAAGGTGGTTGGGACCGGAGCTTGTTCCGATCCCACTTCCGATTGTCATCGATCGGCGTCACGTCAGAGTGACAGGCAACGCCATCTAGTTTTGACAACTAACTACTATTAAATAATCTGCTTCCCTGATATATATGATGAGAACAGAATATATATATTTTTTTTTTTTTTTTTAATGTATTTGGTAACTCGCTCAGGATACGCTCCTAACGAATTTATCGCATTTAAACGAAGGTAGTATATTAATAGATAATATACAACTAAGTAAACTCGGTGAAAACCGATTTATTTAGTAAACTCCGTTTACATCGCATGATATTATGCTGAGAACGTTCCCAAGAGCGTGAAACAAGCGATGAGTCCTCTTGCTTTTTGCAATGCCCGTTAACTGAATAAAATTGGGCCATAACTGCTGAAAATCTGAGATAACCTAACCTAACCTTATTGTAGGTTATAACACAGCCGTGTTCGGTGAAGCTCAGAATCCACTACTGTATTGGTGTATATGATACCAAGCAATAGAACAGTATTACATGCATGTAGATACTTGTTAAACAAGAGGTTCAAATGACTCACCCGTTGTCCATTTTTTACCTTTGAATTTCACAAAAACAAATTCTCTGATGAGGATGAACATCTTTGCTGGAGGCCTTCCCAGGAGTAGGCCCGATATAGAAATCCGGTTCACGATGTGAAGAAATTCCACCTCCAACACTACACTTACCACAGCACTTTCACTTTTAAACAATGTTACTCTGATGGGAAATAACGACGCTATGAGGTAAGAAGCGTAGTGTCGCCTTTTATACGTTCCGGCGCCCTACCACCTGAGACCACGTGACTTCCGGCGATCGCTGATTGGTCGAAAACAGCAACCGGAAGTGAACATCATTGGATAATCAAAGGGAAGTATACAGCGCCCTCTCACAGATGCTGTGCATCGTCACATCCCAAATAATAGCTTCATTTTTCCATTCAAAATTCAAAATATTTGTTTGAAATTTAAAAAATATTTATATTATAATTATTTGCTTTGAGGTTTGATGTGTCAACCTATTCTTTATATATTATTTCTATTATTGTTGATAACAATACATTTTATTTTTGACAATCCAGCTAATTGTTAAATATAAGTCATTAATATTTTTATTAAAAAAATGGTGTAATATTTTGAATAAAAAATTACACACTAAACATTAATATATATAAGTCATTCTAATAAAACATTTTAAACTAAAAATATTTAATAACAAAAGCTAAGCGGAACTTAAAATCAATATATAATATAAAATATAGTGAGCGTTCTAAGCGAAACATCGTTAGCTTGAACTATCGACGGATGCTTTCAGCCGCTAATGACGCGCGCAGGGTTGCCACTGATTGATTACTTAACAATGTGCACCTATTGACTTGTATGTATATCACATACTTGTGTGATTCTATATTTAAGAAAAAAATATTTTTAATAAGATCTTTAATTTCCGTGATTTTTACGCATTTTAAATGAAATTCTTTAACCAGGTTTTTAAACGTAAGTAATGTATATTTAGTATTTAACACAATTTTGGAAATTTTTACTCTTAGTTTATTCTATAACAAAAATGTGGTACCTAAAGTTATATTTTTATTATAGATATTTTTGTGACATTACTTCTTGCTATAAATGTTGCATTTGGTTCCGCTATTTAATACCCAATGTCTTGAAATAGAGTGGTAAGTAGAGAATGAATGTCAAACCTATCACTAGGTTCTTAAGTTCCCAGTTATATGTAGATTAAAGGTAAAAAATCATTATTAAAATAAAAAAAGCAAAATACAAGATGTTTAATTTAAACCAATATCCAGCAGTTTATATTTCAATTAAAGGTATTATATAATTATAGTAATGTGCTCATCTTTCAAGAACCACTTCTCAAAATTAGATGCAGTTTTGAAAATAATATTATAAGTTAATATTCCTTTTTTATACATTTTAACTCTTAATTATGAAATTGATTATACCTCCATTCCACTATAAATAATAATCATATTTACTCTGAAAGAAAATCAGGATAAATAACTAGTTCCGCAACTTTCAGACCATTTCGTATACAACCCTGTCGTGAGTTAGCTTCGTTTACGCAACGACAGTTTGGAAAACACTCAGATGCTCGCTCGAAGCCTTGTTATAAAACTCTTTGAGGACCACTCAAAACAACGTGTGTACTTTTAAATCGTCGGTAATAAAGGCTTAAATGTTTTGTATTAAGGGCGTTGAGGCGCTTGGGTACAAGCGTGTAAGCGCGACGTTTGTGCGTTCGATTTCCATGAGAGTGAAATATATAACACTTTCGTTTCCTTGCTTTCATAATGAGGAAAAACGCAATGCTCGAGGCATTCCCCATATTCGATGGAATATGGGGAATGGAAAGCTTCTTTTTAAGGAAGCAGCGTCTTAACAGTAGCTCCCCAGTTTCCCACTACGTACCTAACCATATGCGGAATACAGCGTGAAGTTAAAAAACAAAAAATATATGTTTATAGACTCCCCCTGGATATCCTGGTACATGATACAGCGTGAAGCTGAAACAAAATATTTCATCTATAATTTATAAAAAATACTACACTATAATGCTAAATATTGTACAAAGCTTTACAACTTAATTTTAATACAAATTAAGTTTATTACATTTTTATTACAAATCAAACATGCTACCAACGTAAAATATCGTAAAAAATCATACACCAAATCGGTATTATTTACATCGATTTTCTTTACTTTTCTATACAACAAAAGTATATTTCTGCCAAACGAAGCGCCCTCAAACAAACTGAACACAATCTCTGATCTGAAACGTGCCGAGACGACGCCACGTCATCTGATAAAGACCACTTAACCGATAAAATAGTTAAAGATGTACTTAAATAAGAAAATGTACTGACTGGTTCGTTTTTCTTTGTAAATGAACGAAAAGAACGTATTCAAGCATATCTGTTTATTAAAACAGCTTCACGCTGTAACCCGCACGTCTCCTCCGCTCCGCTTTTCACTTTTTGCCCCTGCCCTAAAAATTATATTTATTATTATAATATTAAATATGTAACACTTTTATAAATTATTCTTACGATTATAAATGTAAATAATTAACGGTAACATGCAAGTATACATAACATACTTATATGTATCTTAGTTACAGCGTTTAGACTTGTATAGATTTTTGTAATGTACTTATACGCTCCAAGTGGCGTAAATCAACGCCAAAATACGCAAAATGCCGTAAGAATGGTAATGTTTACCTAACCTTTTAGACGGGGGAAAAAATGCGGAGAAAAAAAATATTACATCAGATTAAAATTACAATAAAATCGTAAAAAAATATTCTTTTACTATATAGATAGAAGTCCACCTATGTTATACCCAGATCTAACAAAAACCAGCGTAACGAATACTATTGGGATTGGTTAAATATTTGAATATATCACAATCGGGTGAATGGTCTAGAAACGCATACGGGACCGGCAAACAAACCTTCGTGTTTTATATATAGCCATACCGTGTATGTTTGTATATACATACTATATTCTGCATACCTCCTGTCTAAGCGATGATTGTAAGTTCAAACTCAAGAGATTATTATAATTATTTTTATTACCCCGCTCTAAGGCAAAAATTAGAGAACGGAGTATCTCTCTATCTGTTTCTTTCTCCCTTTTTGTTAAAGACTGCTATTTAAATCTTTTAATTTCACACTGTTCCGCAAATAGCAGACTAAGCAGAGGAAACCTAAAAACCTACTGTTAAAACACTCCGTTCCAATAAAGACGCTTCCGTTCCCCACTTTCCGTCGATTTCTGTAATCATTGCGTGTTGGGTGGTGGAAATCAACGCCGCGCTTTCTCTTGTTACTAGAGCGAAAAATAAAAGATAATTTGCTCCCTTAAATAAGAATCGAACCTACAATTGTCGCATCTGCAGCCAGACACTGTACCACAGTGCCATGGCGATCTTCATATTACATTTTATCTATTAACCACGCAAAATATATAAAATCTTTGAAGTAGAGTAGAAAAAATAACAAACTTAATATTCTACAAAGTTAAAATATATATGGAAGCTGCACCACACGTCGCGTCGCGTCTCTCGCAGAAAGTCAGTCCATTTGCTTATTAGTAAGTTATTTTCTTTATGTAACATAGTCTCGTTAGCGCAACTTTCAACTCGTCAAAGGAAAACCAGCGAAGCTTTATATTAATAACTGATGAAATTTCCAAACCTACATAGGTATGTATATGAAATTGCGAGGTTTTTGAATTGAATATTTTATAATTTAATATACACTTTTGTAGATATGATCTTTTTCCTTTTTTTTAGTTAGCTTTCCGCATATATAAGGGTAGGCAGAGGAAATCTAAAGTTAAGCTGGTCCATTACTTACTTTCACTCAATTTTCTGCATATATACATATACCTCTAGATACATATATTACCTACGTGACAATTATCTTATGGGTTAAAATATAGAAAGACATTAATTTCAATTGTCCAAATAAAAACAATTTTAGCGAAAAACAAAAACAAAACAAAACAACACAACGAAAACCATAATATCCGGTCAGAAAAAAATATTTCCGACAGGCGAATATCACCCGCCATGATAGATGGAGCTGACCCGAGTCGAACGGTCGAAAATACTCGTAAATATATAAATATGTAGTACTACTCGTCGCCCGCAACTTTGTCAACTTGGAGTTTGGACTTTAAGATGTAAAATAGAAGAGAGTGAGGCCAGTCGCAGGGGCACAAAGTGCAGCGCAGGGGTAGGTTGTGGGTTCGATTTCCTCTCCAAGAAATGAAATATTTATTATTTTCATTTCTTCTCTCGAAACCATAACGCTTATGGCCACACCTCGAGAGATGACGCTTGTGACACCGTGTCACGACGATCTCTGCCCTAACCTACTAGCTGCATATGTACCTACATACATCCCAAATTTAAAGTTTCTGAGTCCAGTAGTTCTTCTAGCAGTTCCAGTAGAATTTTATATGCATTTTTTTCCAGCTTCATGATGTAACTCGTATATAGCAGGGTAGGCAGAGGGAACCAAGAGTTAAGACAATCTGTTCCCCATTTTCCGCCGAATTTTTGAGGCATTGGGTGTGGAGTGGCGAAACTTAACGCCGCGCTTTGCCTTGAATGTGAGTTAGGAAATGAAAATATTAATAAATATTAATTCATTATCCCGAATAGGAATCGAACCCACAACCGTCGCATTTACAGTCACACGTTTGTGCCATTGCGCCTCGGCGGCCTCCATGCATATATGAGTTTGAAAACAAATCGATTATATCACTCCCCCCAAATAAAACTCGGTGATAAAGTAACAGATGCGATAATAACATTGTACTGCTGACGGGAAAATGTCAATATTGTAAATTCGACAGTTTGGAACTTTGGATTATTGTAAGGTATGTGTTTTATTTTATATTTAAAAAAAAACTTTTAAATTTATTTACTTCTAGCACTAAGTCCCGTATTTATAAGCAGTTCTCATCTCTGAGGTCGATCTTGAGATGCCGGTTTAATATTCTATGAACGAAAACGGCAACTCAAGGTCGATCTGAGGATTGAGAGTGATTTATTGAAAAAGGTCCTATGAATATGTCATGTGTCATACTAAACCACAGTTACAAACTAGTCCTTAATACAACAAAACTTATTAAATGACCACCCATGTACCTCTCCGTATAGTCCATGTCACCATCTTATTAAATACATATTAACTTCCCATAGTTCCCTTTTATAATAATTTACACAAAACATGTTACAAACAGGCTACTCCATAATAAACACGGCCATTATTCCTCTCGAACCTCATTGAAACGCTGTTAACGTACCAATAACAAAGTTAAACACCGCGCCGACAGTTGCATGCATATTGAATTTTTCTGATAGATTCTATAAAATTCGCATATACGAGTATATGATGTAAATCGGTAGCGTTTTGAGAGAATATCTAAAAATATAGTTTCTTTTTTATGTTCTATGGATTTGGAACTCCTGAAAAATACGTAGTACAACATTCAAAAATTCCGCTCTGGAATTCTGAAGGCATTGCGTGTTGAGTGGTGAAGCTCAACGCCGCGCTTTGCCTTGGCACCAGAACGAAGAAATTTAAATATAAATTTAAATAATTATTTCATCTCCTCGACTGGGGATCGAACCCACAACCAGTTGATTTTACAATCACACCTCGATTTTACAATCTTTCTGCTTCTGGGCCACGACTTACCTCAAATTGGTATAGTAATAATTAAAAGAAATATCTTGTAAAATCATAAATATCTTTAAAGTAAAACACACCAGAAACGTATACTTGATTGCTCTACGTAGAGCTAAGTGAGTATAATAACAGCGAGTATGGTAATCCATTAACACATAATTGATAGATCCATTCTAATTCCATTTACGATATAATTAGTTCGTAATAGTCCTCAGTAATAAAGACTTTTGCTTGTAATTTCTATTATTTTACTTGTATTTACAGTATTTAAAGTTTTTTCAATTCGAACTAGTTAATTGAATCGTGAGATTAGCGCGTTCAATCAAAAAAACTCTTTTGATTTATAATATTAATATAGAAGTATAGATAATAAATTGTATAAAAAAGGTTTGATTGAATTTGATCCAATAGTTTTTGCGTCAACCGCGAACAAGGGTTTCGTTAAGGGACCTCTATCATTTTATTTGTACAGATAATATATCCAAAATATCAGAATTGAAATCTTTTCACATTTATAACACCTTTTTAAAATTTTCGTCCATTAAAAAAATTAGTGATTAAATACTATCTTTAAAAATAAAATATCTATTACTATATAAAAAAAAGCTTCACGCCTTTTCACGCATATCAAGGTAGGCACAAGAAACCTACGAATCTAGTGTTAAGACACTTGCTTCTTATAATTTCTTTTGATATCTAGCATAGCATAGTTGTTTTACTTATTTATATTTTAAAAAATATACTAACCTCAAGTCATTAACAGCATACAAAAAATATTAATTGGATTATTTAAAATTTTCTTTTTTTCTAAACCATATAAAAAAGCGAATACGCAACCTCGACGCTCTAATAACTATAGCGTGAACGAAAAAGCCAAGAAATACGTGTATTTTCAAAACTCCTTTCAGTTTCAGCCTCCCATAAGGATTTTTTCAAACCAAGGAAAGGTTTCACAGTTAATTAAGTGCTATTTAACACGCCTCGCTTACTTTTTCCTTAAGAATTTCCTCTTTTCATTCGAAAATATGATGTATAAGTATATTATACATAAAGTGATGACCTGATTCTTGTTAAAAATGTATGAATATTTTTTTTTTTTATGTTACTTCTTATTGAACGAAATATATTTTTTATTTTTTGTAATGTTTTCTTTAATTTTATAGCACATACTAATAATAGTGTTGTATTAATATTAAAGTTAATTAAGTTTGTATGCAAGTCTCTATTAAGTTATTTTATGTTTTTTAGTTCTTGAAGTCGGTTCTTTTTAACGTATTTTATTTTATTACAAGTGGATCGAATTAGTGTTTTAGATTTTATTACATAGTCGATGTCTACCCAATAAGTAAAAGTGTATAAATTTCTCTCAATATCTTGTTTCTAAGTTATATAGGAATAACAAGAAACCTTTGAAAATACTTAACTACATTCTTTTTTTTTAAACACGTCAATTGAGAGAAGTTGAACGTTAGAAAGTTAGCAACTTAAATAGCAATTTGCATAATTTTGCCGACTTCGAGCTGTGGGGAAAGCTAGCGTTGAACAAAATATTCTGAGAATAAAGTACATTTATATACTCTTCTTTGTATAGGTTGTGATACAATATATTTGTATCTTTTGTTAAAAGAATATAAGAGTGTTTTATTATTGTAAGTGTAGCTTAATAATAAAAATATAATTATATTCTTTTTTTTTAGGTTCATGCTGTATGCAGCAGAGGGAGCCTAGTGTTAAGACAAACCGTTCCCAACGTTGCGTGTTGAATGGTGGAACTTAACGCCACGCATTGCCTCGACAATGGGGTGAAAATAATTGATGTTTCATTTCCTCGAGTGGGCATCGAACCCATAATCTGAGGCGGTCGCACACTGCACCATGATTGGTCTCATTTAATTGGATTATAATGACGTATAATTAATATTTATACAAGCTTTATCATGAAATATTTGTAATATAGATACATTAAATACGCAAGTATTTAAAGCATACCGTGATATATAAAACGAAAAGCTTTATTTTAAATTCTATGAAATAAAATGTATAAATACAGGCACGGCAATGTGTGTTATTTATTTTGTTTGTAATGTTATTTCATGAATTTAATTATACCTACATAATTTAAAAAAATACAGGTATATTATCGTTTAAAGTGTTATTATACACACAAGAAAGAGAAATATTTTAGTAAACAAATAAAATGTTATGATTTTCTAATGTAATATAATTTTTCAAATCTAGTAAATCTAGTAAAATATAACTTAGCTTCAACGGTTTCAGCGTTATTTTTTTTAATGATATTTCTATATTGATATTATAAAACTAATTATATGTTTCGTTGAACATGCTAATCTTAAGAACTACTGGCTCATCAAAAACAACACAAAAATTATAACTGAATGACTCAGAATAACTGGTCACTTTAAGAATATGACGTACTCGTATGTCATACACGACGAGCAGTTATTTGCATTTGACCATGGCTATGAATCCTAGTAAACAATTAACGCCGTCAAAGCACAATACGGCTTGTGTTACTAACGCGACGATTGTAGGTTCGACCTCATTTTAGATAATGATTATTTAATTTTTTTTTCCGGCTCCTTAACACATTGTCGACCGGTCACGAGTTAACTCGTGTTTTCATGCCCAAACGTTGTGGACCGGTCACGAGTTAACTCGTGTTTTCATGCCCAAACGTTGTGGACCGGTCACGAGTTAGCTCGTGTTTTCATGCCCAAACGTTGTTGACCGGTCACGAGTTAGCTCGTGTTTTCATGACCGAACGTTGTTGACCGATTACGAGCTAACACGTGATTTCACTTGCATTAGGAATTAAAAAATATTTGGCAAACAGTTCCATCTTTAGAAAAAGTATAAAATGGTCTAAAAAAGTTGCATTCTTTCTCATTAATTGTACTTTGTTCAATGCATTTAAAATTTACAGTAACTCTAACTTACAAAATAAATGTAGATTCAAAAAATTTCTATTAGAAGTAGCTAGGGAATGGATAACTTTAGATTCAAATGAATGCAGCTTTGTACCTGGCACTTCTTCGCGTACTATTACACGTAGGTGATTGCTATACAGCATATCATACTAAAAAAATATATTAAATGTTATTTAAAAGATATGTACAAAATTTCATTTCAATTCGATATATATAAATAAAGTTTATTGAAGGTTATTTAAATTGTTTCAGTTTGACATTGAATTACGAAATAATAGCCGGTGATATGAGATAGCTTCAACGTAAAATTGCCGGTCAACAATGTGTTAAGAGAAATTAGCTGTCAATGTTAAATCGAAGAAGTAATGAAGTTGGCAGCAGTAACTTTTAACGATTGTAACTTTTTAAAACCGAGATGTTCACAATGTGATAAGACCTTACAGAGTAAGTGCAGCACAAAGTGTTCTTTGTCAAATAAAACGTTCTCGCTCTGGATTAAGAGTTAAAAATATCTTCATTTTTGGAAAGAAAAAAATGTAAATATAGTAGCTTCACGCTGCATCAAGCACGTGGCAGTGTAGGCAGAGGGAACCTGGGAACCTAGTGTTATGACACTGCGTTGCCGTTAAAACAGTAGATAAAATAGGCTTTTATAGATATATTTACATCCTATGTTTCATAGTATACATATAGAAAAGCATTTTAAGTATTGCATATAAAGCTTGAGGCTAGTCGTGGCGCAGGAACACAAGCATGCTAATGTAAACTCAACAGTTAATGGGTTCGTTTCCCACTCTAAGAAATTAAATATTTGATATTATTTTATTTCATTGCTCTCGCAACGAGGCAGAGCGTGGCGTTGAATTAGGCCACTCACCACGTAATGACTTGAGAATCCTGTGGAAAGTGGGAGTGTTTTAACACGAAGTTCCCCTCTTAAAATGTGAAGGTGAAAAAACATAAAGCTAGTAAAAGCTAAATAAATGTTCAACGTAGCTAGTTTCTTTTAAATATTTCACGTACAGTGGTGTGAAGGACTCTTTAAAGTAAACTAGATAGAATAAAACGTCTACTTTGGCTTTGTCGTTAAAGGTATTCTGCTAGTACTGGGGAAGGAAATGTGCCTTTGAAGCTGGTTATCGATAATATAAATTAAGTGATTTTTTATTTTAAAAAATTTTATAAAGGTTTTTATTCTAATTCTTAATCTAAAATTCTATAATCTCTAAATTTTTATAATATCTTCCCGTGTCGGCCCACTTTCATATCATTTGTATTTCATATCCTTATACAAAAGAAATGTAGTGAAATTCGTCGAAATGATTTATTCTCTCCGCGTCTGCCTAAACAGAGCGCCGCCCGCTTGAGTTAATTTACTAAACACGCGATTTCCGATTTCGTTGTCCCAAATTGGGGTGAAAAGTGAAGAACGAGGTGTCTTGACACTAGGTTTTTTCTGTTTACTCTGCTATAAGAGAAAAAGCATGTAACTGCATTTTTTTGATTTATAAAAATTATTTCAATAAAAAAAATATCGATTCTTTTACAACACCAAGAACCAACCTGAAGTGAGGACATTTCCAATAGATTAGTTCCATTCTCAGACGATTCGCTTCAACGCTCCAAAGGTTTCTGCAAATAATAATTACCTCACTACGCTCACTCTTACTAATTAATTAACTTATGCAATTGCAATTGAAATATTCTCTGTTCATTGCGAACGATGTTTTCATTTTAAATCTACCTAACTTAATTTCTATAATTTATATTAGATAAGAAATATTTCTATATTTTTTATATCGATTTTTTAACTTGACAAGTCGTCGGGTTTCTTTGTAAGCAAGTAATATCGCTTATTTAGTTCATTAGTGACCTTTTTACACACAAAATATGGACTTTATTATTTTATTAGTTAACTTTTAGTCCAATCATGGCTTAGAGGCAGGTGACTGTATACGCGATAGGTTGTGGATACGACCTGCACCCCCACAGGAAATGAAATACTTATTTACATTTACATTTCGTCGCTGTAATGTCGAAGCAAAGCGCAGCATTAAGTTCTGCCACTCAACACGCCTTCAGATTTCGGCGGTAATTGGGGAGCAAACTTTCCTAACTACTCTCCCTCTTCCTACCCTATTACAAGAAGAAGTAAGAAACATTCAACACTTCGTTCTAAGCTTTCCGCCCAAATTAGAAGCAATGCATATTGCTCAACGATCGTTCGTAGAAAGGGGATCGAACCCACAACTACCCTTGTATTCATTATTAAAATAATAACAATATATTTAAAATACATAAAAAGCAAAAGTCACAGCATAACGGTAAACGGTCGGTATGAAACAGAATCGGTATAAACGATGTAATTGTGAAATATACGTGCAACCGATAAGCCTGATTAACGCGCGCTACGGGACTGTGGAGTATTCATTTGTGGTATTTAAAGGTAGGTGCTAAAATACACATATTTATTTGTATAAGCTATACGCGGAATAATAAATGAGATATACTGAAAAGTGAAAAGTGAATAATTCATACTCAGTTTATTTCGCGTTTCGCCATTTATTTTTTTTTCCCAACATGCTCCTCTCTAGTGAGTGAGTGAGTTCCACCACTTTACACGCCTTGAAAATTCTACAAAAAGTGGAGAATGAGAGAATATTTAAATCCTTCTGCCTCTAAATATAAGTATTTATTTATATTAGTAGGTATATTATTTACTATCGACTCAGAGATGAAGAAAGTAAATTGATAATTTCATTTGTAAGGTATAGCTTTAGTAAAACGTTCATTATAAGACGTCTCTAACCCCTGAATATAGAACTTAAATAACTTACTATATATAGACGTACTCCTATACAAATAGAATACACACATTTAACCAAAATAAGCCTCTTAAGTAAACAACAAGACTAACTATTCATTGAACAACATGAAGTATCGATTTTAATCAAACTAATAACACAATACAACCGTCTCAATTACATTACTCGGAACAGCTCCGTTTTGGTCTGGTTATCATGGTCAGCGGTAGGGTGGCTTTACTAGATGACAATTAGAGAAAATATGGGAAGACCATCATTTTACTGCAGGTATCAGAACCCACACTAAATTCCTTCTGCGTACCTTACAGCGTGAAGCAAACAAATTAAGTAGTTAAATAATAATAATAATAATTAAATTGTTAATAGCTAATTTTATTCTTAATTTTTTAGCTTCACACTGTATCTTACAAATAGTAGGATAAACCAGGGACTTCTATTGAGACACTTCGTTCTCTACTTTCCGGCAAATTTTCAAGACATTATATGTAGAGTGGCGGAACTCAACGCTACTCTTTATCTTCTCACCATTACGTTTAATACTTCGGCAGTCAACTTAAACAAATTACAATACAACAGTGGGAAATTATCTATAATTTGCTTTCATGGACATCCCAACGTCAACATAACGTAGGTCGGTGCTAATCGGACAATACCAAACAATGCCCGCTCGCCTGCTTTGTCCCAGCTCCGGTTACCGTCTTTATTATATTATTTAATCATTTTGACATTTCAGTTACAGAAATTATTAATATTCAATTTATATTTTACGCCTTAGATGCTCAGTTTCGAAGTGTCTGAATATACTTACAGTGGTTGTGGATTCGATTAACATTGGGACAATGATTGTAATTAATATTCATTTGTTTTCTCGATGTTGGAATTAACCACATAATACAACAAACAACGGAAGAGGAAAACAAGAGTGTTTTAACACCCGGCTTTCTCAATCTATCCTACAGCACTATCTCCTGCAAGACATGTGAAGACTAAAAAAATCATACATTAGCTTCTAGCTAGAATTTTGCTTGGATACTGATTAGGAGAGATTATAGTGTTTACTGTTTAACTATTTGAGGCCACACTCTAAACACATCGGTGTTGGGTTCGATTTCCATGAGGGCGAATGAGCCATTTCCTTTAACATTGGCCAAAACTCTCAAATTAACACTAAATTCTCTCGGCCTATTCTGCTAAATGCGGGATATAGCGTCAAACTAAAAAAAAAATAGTGCGTACATACTGCTTAATAATCCTTTAACCATTAGTAATAATTATCAATATCATTATTGAAACTTCATTCGTTTCATTGCATTTCTCTAGAAATTTAAATGAGGTCACTGGTAAATATTTAAACATATAATTAAACATTCATTCAATATAAGATCTTGAAATTGTCCTATTTTGGTCTAAATATATAGATTTTTTTTATTGTGAATTATTATTTCCTAAAAGAGTATATGGCGTTGGTGGTGTAATGGTCAGCATAGTTGCCTTCCAAGTAGTTGATCCGGGTTCGATTCCCGGCCTACGCATATTTTTTGTTTCTTTCCTTTTAAAAAAAAAAATATATGTACATTCTGCAACTACATAATTGTATCAATAACTATAATAATTTTATTAATAAAACTTTTTGACTCTTAGTTGAAAATATCTTTGTTTACATTAGGAGAGAATTTTTTTTCCAAAAACAAATCATTTTTCTCTAATGAATACGTGAAACATAAGTAGACTCTACGTAATACAACGATTTTAATGAAAATTAAAGATATTCTATTATGTGTTACTTACTGGTATTTTAGCGTTTGGCGTGTTGGGTTAGAAAACCTAAGGTCACACCTAAGGCTCTATATGTCCTCTAGTCTTAAGTTATAACTCTTCATATTCGTATTAGTCGTTTTCTTTTTTTTTCTTTTACTGTATTTTGTTTACTTTGCATTTTAAACCTATACTTAATTATGGTCATGCCAGCCGTACTACAAACAAGCTGCTAAATACCAATTAAACTTAAAAGTCTTTTATTTCCACAAGAAAACTATAAAAAAAGGTTGAAAATCACGATGAAATAAAATTAAATGTCATCAAACAGCGCCTTTAACGCTTCTAAACGCTAAATTATTCATATAACCACACCCGCATGGCACGCAGCCAATTTAAGATGAATAATTTAAACAGCCCAAATTCGAAGTTCACTCAAAGTCGGGATGGTCATTTACAATTTAGTAGCATTATAGACGTAGTCGTATATCCGATGGGGTTTAAACTCAGATCGACTCGGGTCGCTCGTGAGTGAGTGAATGAATTATAAATGAACGTACGAACGAGGTGTCAACGGGCACGGGCAGGTGGAAATGGGACAGATTCGTACAAATTTCGTTCACAAAATGGCGATTTAATTTTACAAATCTGAACGATCTTTCTGTATTTTATTATAAGAGTTATTTTAACTTGTTTCGAGGTGTAAGGTAATTTTGTACGGCGGAATGGAAGAAGGTTAAATTTGATAATTTTCAGCAAATGAATATAGAATTTTCAAAGTGAGGAGGTTCAAAGTGTCGAGTGTTTGCGGAAAAATTATAAAGGTCAATGTTGATTGAAATTATAAGGTATATTTATGGATATTTTAATATTTCAATTAGGTATGTATATTTTACGTACTGTGTATATATTAGTGGAATAAAGGCAAAGCAGAACAGCTTTACGCATTTTGCCGTATAGCAGAGAAGAGAGAGAGAATTAAAAGATAATTCTGTTCTTCATTGTTCGTGGTATTACACATTTGGTGGCAGAATTCAACGTAGAAGTGTAAAGTATAGAAAAGAAAGTAATTAGAAAGTAAGTAAAGTAGACAATATTAAACTAAACTGAAAAAATACATAGGATGTTTCTTAAATCTGAATATACAAACAGCTTATATTTATATAAATAAATTCTAAAAGCTTCCGCATCATCATACCGCATTTCATTAGAATTAAGAGGCAGCTTCTCTTAAACAACAGAGGCCAGGAGGAACTATAATTGTACAGTATGGTCGACGAGTTATGACCACCCTGAAATTAGCTGAAAATGGCTGCGCAGGTTTGATTTTATGATTTTTCTTCCTTTTAAATATTTTATGCCCGAGTGAACAACGCGCAGAAGTTCAGAATGCCTAACTTTAGAATATCATCGTCACGACTCGTCAACCGTACTAAAGTTTCTTTAATATTGTCGTATTTAGAAAACATCAAAACTAAAAAGATATTACTACATTATACTACAAATAAAGATATTATTTACAAAATATTATATTTTTCTATGAAATAAAATACCACAAATAAGTTACTTTAAGTTAATTTATGACATTTAAGTACTATGCGCAGGGCTGGACGGAACAGCGCGCATTAGGGGAGGCCTATGTCCTCCAGTGGGCTTCAAAATGCTGATGGATGAACAATCTATTCCTAAGTAATTTCACCTACTTTAATCTTTTTTCAAATGTTTTAATTCAATTATGCAAAACATTATGTACTTAAGTCTATTTTCTCACAATTTGAATTTTGCGGCGACCCGACCTTGACAAATATGGGTACAAATATTACACATTTAACGCAAATTTCGAAAGATAAATTTATTATTTTGAATAATATGTTATTTAGACAATTATTTAAATATGAATATGTAAATCAACATCAACATTCAATAGGGACGGAATTGGATTGGATTTTGAATCCTCGAATGAAAAAGTCACTTCCACCGTCACGGAAAGCAGTTCTGCTGAGAAGAGCAGACAAGAAACATTGAAGTCGCTCTTTTCCATATAGAGATTACAATTTTATTATTAGGTGGCCATATTGCATCAAATGTAAATTATCTTAATTCCACACATTTTTGTATATAATTATGTATTTAAAATATACTTGGACTAAATAACAAGCTTTTCTAATTGCTGTTGGTTTAGTTACTTTAATTTTTTACTGTGGCTAACTTAAAATATATACAATGCGATAACTAGGCGTTACAAGTTTACTGAAACATGTGTTTCAAATAAAATATAGCTACTGTCGGGATCACATTTCTAAGTAGAACTAAACTCAAGAAGAAAATTTACGAAAATACTCAACAAAAAGCAAAACTAAAGGACAAAGATTGCCTCTATGTGCAAAACTTCAAAGTTCCGACAAGATGGCGGAAAACCTTTGTTTTGGCGGCAAACGACGCGCGAAATCCTTGATTCACGCCTCGGAGCAATACATCTACGTACGTTTTGAAAAACCAAATTTAAAGTATGAAGATATAAATATTAATAACAATTTCAACTTTATATTTGAAATAATAGAGTTCATTTTTAAAACATGTGTTTTATTTCATAGTGCAACGTGGTGGTGTCTTATAAAAGGCTGATTGTGGCAACGGAAGACCAGAAAAGAGCTGGCAACTCTTTGTAGTTATATACGCTTTTTGGAAAACAAATTGTTGATTTCGTGTTTCATATATATGTATTATGTATTAGGTATTGTTTATTTAAGCGATGGTTATTAGGTAAAGAAATAAAAAGTTATATAGAAGTATGTCCTTTCCTCTTTGTGTATATTATAAAGAACCGCATTCTTTTTTGTTTAGTGCGAATTATAAATATAATAATTATAAGTTATATAATCAAAAGTTTCATAAATAATCATGTAGGTACCCGTACACTACTTAATTTGAACTTGTTAATGATTTGTTGATAAAGAATACAACATGAACTGCCTCACTTATATTTTCTATATCAAATCAAATTAGATAAGCTACAGACACTCTGTTCCCCACTTTCCACCGAATGGAATTATTTTAATAATGAGGAATGGTAATAGGTATGAAATAATGCTTCAAAGTTCGTTACAGTAAAGTTTTTACGTATACAAATACACTAGTTTTTGTTTCATTAAAAATAAGCAAGTAGTTATGATTTTACAGGCGTTTGAAGTTTGCAAAAATTTCAAATGCCGCTAACAGTCCCGCGGCCGGCGGTGACGTCACAGGTCTGGCAGAACTCACTAGTCGCCAACGGTGATAGGAGATCTCGCGCAGTACTTTATTTGTTTGTTACTCGCTTGTGTTTAGTGGTAATACAATTAATTAAAATAAATGAACGATTCGAAAAAGGTCAATCGGATAACCTACCTGTAATAGATGGATTTATGGTTGCCGATTATTTATCGGAAAATAGTGATTTCGTCGCCGCAGAAATGCGAGGAGTAAAAATGCGAAGGTAAGTTTTGTTGTCTAACTAGTAATATTATGTCTATTTGGGGTATAGATAATAACTATCTTATGTTATTTTATTTAAAATTATTTATTTAAAATTGTAATGTAACCCAACCTAACTAGCTTCATATTTGCGTTAAAAGTACCAAACTTTTTATTCAAGTTCAAAGTAGTAAGATTGTTTTATAAGTGAAAATAATATAATAATAATATAACTAAATTCATGCAGTAAGTTGAGCATGGACAATTTTTTTTAATGTACATTTTTAATATTTTGATATATGTATATCTGAATAATATTTTTATTGTGATTATTGAAGATCGGCATGAGAGAGTTATGGTCATGATGCGTAGTATTGCGTGCTTTTGCGTACGTATAAGTTAAAAGAGTAGGTTATGTATGTATTGCCAAATGTAGATTACAGCAGAACATCGTGCACGTATTAAACTATATGATTGCAGTTTAGAATGCAAGAAGCAATAACTTTATACGTAATCTGCGAAGATAGTGCCGCCAGCAGAGGTGATTGTAAACATACCATGGTATTTATAATGGGCTACATCGTCGAAGCGACGAGTCTTCAACAACTGCAACCAAGTCTTCTTTTTCTTGGCATTAATATCGGGGTATGTTACCAGGGTCTGCCTTCCTGCTTAACTTACTCCACTTTACACGATCTGTAACGTCCTGAGTGGTTCGACCATTGGCACTCATGGCCTGCATCACGACATCCAAACACCGCATTTTTGGGCGTTCGAAGGTCTAGCTCCAGGGACAGGACCGACATAGCAAGGAACTTGCATCCGACATAGTTCCTACGCCGGCGCGCAACGTTGCCATACCATCTTAGGCCACGCTCTTGGAGCTTATCCGCTACGTCATGGACCCCAAGACTACCTCGAATGCGCCAGACCGCAGCATCTTCATTTCCGTGACGTGAAGCTCCTCAGCGTGCCGAGATAGTGCTGACCAACATTCGCTGCCGTATAATAGAACCAGTCAGATGATGCTCTTATATATCAGCCCATTGAGCTTGGGTGGTATTCTGCGGTCGGAGACCACACCAATAACCTCCCACCATTTGGCCCAGGCAGCGTTTATCCAGCCATGGACATCGTGATCGATGCCTCCAGACGCATAACGGATCCAAGGTACTTGAAACTTTTCCAACTTAACGGCTGGCTCAGGACCTATAAGGACAGTGCTCGAGTCCGGGCTATGTATTCGGTCTTCGACACATTTTGTTTAAGACCGCCGTTCTCTAGCGCACCCTTCCAGAGGTTCACTTTACGCTCCAGCATTAGTTGCTTCTCTTTAATGAGTGTAATGTCATCGGCATACATCATCAGCCATGGAGGCTGGTCCTGGATGTGAGCCGTGACAGTACACTACAATAAATAAGAACGAACTAAAAGCCGAGCCTTGGTGAACCCCTTACTGTGATCTAAAGGGTTTGGTGTCGCCAACAGCAGTCCTAACCATCGCGAATCGCAAAGCGGGATCGTGGTATATATCTCTGATAATCTCAATATAGGCCTCAGGGATCCCTTTGGATCGCAATGCCCTCCAAATACATTGACGAGGCACTGTTAAAGGCCTCCTGCAAATCTAAAAAGGCCGCAAATCTAATGCAGAGCTCTTCTTTTTTTTTTGTATGCCTCCATCAAAGTTCTGAGTAGTCTCTCCATTAAAGTACTGATTAAGTTTGTGGTAACGCCCAAGCCAAGCCAAGTGTTGTTGGAAAAAATTCAAGCTTTCTCATCTCATCAAAACTTCAATATCTTAAAATACAATGCTCGCTATTACATTATGTATGTGAACAAAAAAAAGATTTTAAAAATATATCTATATATTATTTATTAAACGAAACTAAATTTGTGGTGGAACGCCAGCTAAAGAAGAGCGCGAACTGCGAGTGAACGAAGACGAACTGAGCGAGCGAGTTTTGCAAGACCTGTGACGTCACACGAGTCGGTTACGGCCCGACGGAATCTCGCGTCGCGCGCTTACTTTAAAGGACAATATCTCAAAAACTAATAGACGTATCAAAATAATTCTTTCACAAGTATTTTTTGTTTTTAAAAGACAATACGATGAGCTAGAATTTGAAATTAGTGATTATTCTCCATTCCTTTTTTAAGTTCCGAACTTTTTAAGGAGAAAAGGAAAGGGAAGCTTGGGGATATCCAGTTGAAATTCAAACCATATACTCAGATCTACAACCCCATAATTTCCTGATAAAAAATATTTCTACATTTACTTAAAAAAATAAAATTAGCGCTCGTTCGCCTGAACAAAATTTCATCAAGGTACCAAATAATTTGACATTTAATATTTACAATCTTTTAATATATAGGATTGACTAGTAAATAATTATATCACTAAAAATAAGTAAATATTAATATATGGAAAATATTTATTTATAAAAGTATTTAGAATATTTAATTCTTGAACTAAAGTTCCGGCGGAAATTGACGTTGACAAGTTTGACGTACATTGCTTATGCGACTAAATTGAAAAGCCTATGAAAGTTATTGCTCAAAATATTTTCAAGTAAGTAAAATTATTAAGCAGGGTTATTTTTAATTTAGTTGGCTTTTCCACTTTGTAAGGTATTATATCTATGTTTGTTTACATAATTTGAGTAAGTTTTTCAAATAGGAAGAGAACAGTTGCGATATATAATTATAATTATTTAATTTAATAGCAATAAATGTTGTAGTCTTGTAATAATATTAGTAGTACTCTGCAAAATCTAGTGACAAGGTAAGAAGATTATTTTTGTATTGCTTTAATTACTATTCATTACGTGTAATTATTTTATTTAGAATGTTGCTTCTTGTTGCAATGTAAATATGATTAAAATGCATTAATTCAATAAATCTTATGCAGCTCATAACTATAGCTGTGTTTAAGAACCTACATAGTCAAAATGTTATTATTATATTTCTAATTATCATAAAAAAATATTCGCGGCGCTGAGTTCCACCACTCTACACGCAATGCCTCCAGAATTAAACAGAAAATGGTGAACGAAGTGTTGTAAAACTAGGCACCCTCTGCCTACCTACTATGTGTGGCATACAGCTTGAAGCTGAAAAATTAACAATGATATTATTTAATTTATTTTCAGATAGAATAAATAAAGAATAAAATTTTAAGACTTATAACAACAACAATGACCACAGAAGATTTTAAATCACTCCATCAAGTGTCTCCGGCACTTACTAATGATATGCTTAGTGAAGCTCTTTCCAAATGGTTTAAGAAAGAAGTTACTTTTACACATTGGGAGGTAATTATATCCAATTTTTTATTTTTATATTTTATTTACTTCTATCTCATACAAAATAGCATAGACAAAACAAGGAAATAAAAGTATTTAGTTCTCTGAGTGGCAATCAAACTCATACTGGGTTCATTTACATTCCGAATAATTCAATTCAGTTAAATATTTTACAAAAATATTTATTTCTATAGACTATTTATAAATACTTTAAAAACAATCAATTGTCTTATAGGATTATCACTAATTTTTATGCTTGGAAGTTTTTAATAATACAAATTATGTTAAATGTAATATAAAAAGCTTCTCAACCATAAAACTTAATGAATTCAATTACCTTATAAATATTTTATAATATTATCAGCTTAGAGTGTAAACCTGCTGAATCTGTTTATTTCTTTGTTCCATAAGTACAATTTATCCCCTTCTAAAGTGTAAAAAAATTACCCTTTGTTTTATTGCATAAAGTACAGAATACAATCTAAAATTTTAAATTGTAGAAAGTAATCAATATATATACTCATAACTTTTAATAAATGTTTTGTGTCTCCCCTGTTAATTTGCTTAATAAACCTTAAACAAATAACTAATATACCTAACCCGACTATATATAAATTTTAATTTCAAACATTTTTTTAACAGAACATGAGTCGTTCTGTTCTGTTAAAAAAATGTTCATGTTCTGTTAAAGTCTAATTCATGAATAAAGTAGCCAATAAAATTATATTTTTGTGTAATTCTAAATAAAAGTTTCAATGTACTAAACACAATAACATATTTATAGCAATACATGTCATTTCTCACATAATTTTTAAAAAAAGGATAATAGTATGTATATTTACTATGTAGCTTATATTGTAATGTATATAATAAGTCATTTATTATCTACTAAACTAAATATTTTAATACAATAATTGCTCATATTTTATCATAAATTTGTTTTCATATAAAACAAGGTAACTGATATGTACCTACTGATAATAAATATTTCTTATCAAATTATTATCTAAACTTATTTATTTTGCTTGTGTGTGATGCATATAGATGAATTTAATTGCAAACAGCAAACACTATGATTATAGGTGTGATTCTGTTCCATTTAAATGATAATTGATAACGTCATAAAAAACAATGATAAAAATTGCAGACTTTTATTAATTGAATTATCAATTATTCTGTATACTAAGGCACTCGTTAATTGAAATATTGATTACTTAAATTATACATATTAATTACAAGTAACAATGAATGGATACATGTGTCACAAGCTGAACGCTAAGACCGATCATGCCTCTCTGTCGTTTATTCCTCGCTCTCGCTTTCACGCTTGGCTCTGGCGGAACGTGACAACGAGTTATGCTCTTTCGTACGTGCGGCAGGCGTTCAACGATTTATATATAAGACGTTATCATGTCAAAAATATATTGGCATGATATATATTTATTTAATTGTCGATCAAATCATCTCTAAATATGCGTATTATTGTTTAAATGTATATTTTACCTTTTCCAGTACGTCAGCGATACAGGCAAAGGTGACTCATATCTTAGCGAAGTAATACGAATTAGAATCCACGGCCAAAATAACAACATTCCGCATCACGTCCAAGTTATCCTTAAAAACATACCCAAAAATGTCTGTAGACGTCTCACTTATAGAAGTGATGAATTCTTCAAAAACGAAATAAATTTCTATCAAAAAGTTTTGCCTGGCCTTTTGGAATTTCAATCGAAAAAGAATTTGACAGAACCATTTACATATTATACTAAATTATTTCTCGCATACACTGACGGCTTAAACGACGTTATTTGTTTGGAGGACGCTGGTTTATACAATTTTGGTAGCGCTGTTAGACAAGAAGGAATAGATTACGAGCATTGCAAAATTACTTTTAAAACACTAGCTTTATACCACGCCTTGTCTTTCGCAATGAGAGATCAAGAACAGGAAAAATTTAATAGATTAAGTGATGCTGTGTTTGAAACTTATTACGATCCAAGATTATCAGATTGGTATGGAAGATTCTGGAACAGGATTTCTTTTATAGCCATCGATGCGGTAGAAAAAGAATACCCAAATACAATTTACGTTGAGAAAATAAAGAAATTTGCTGTACCCGAAAGATATGAGGATATGATAAGGGCGGTTAGGGACAAAACTAATGGAGTAATGTCTCATGGAGACTCTTGGACTAATAATTTTCTTTATAAATATGAAAATAATAGCCCGATAGCCGCCAAAATAATAGATTTTCAACTAACTAGATGTGCTAGTCCGGTCTTAGATATCATTTTCGTGATTTACGCGTGTACTGACCAAGATTTAAGAATAAAACATTATGACGATTTAATTAAATATTATTATGAAATTTTGTCAAATCAAATAAGGGAGTTAGGAAGTGATCCAGATAAAATATATTCGTGGGAAACGTTTATGGCAGATATTAAGAAATATTCTTATTTTGGTCTGGCTTTTAGTTTTGAGTCGACGCCATTCATTGTTTTGGCGCCTGAAGACGCCGTCTCTATGGAAATGGAGGTAATTTTGTTTGTAATTTTTGTATTATTGTGTAAAGTTCGCATAATATTTGAATTCACATAGCAATTCATTCACTTATATTTATTTTTAAATACCTTTACTATGGTTGTGTTAGACTATACATGGCGTGAGATTTGATTGCTTAGGTGGAAAGTTGAATTACATCTGGTCTATTAGCTTTCGTCAGTTTGTTAGGCAAAAATTAAGATATTTTTTTTAGATTCACGCTTTTTCCAAGTAGGGTAGTAAATAATATACCTATATGGAATAAAATGGGGAAAATGGGGAACGGAGTTAACTTAACACTAGGTTTCCAAGTTACCTCTGCATACCATGTTATGTGCGGAATACAACATGAAGCTAAAAATAAATAAAAAAGATCTCACTATAGTTTATCTCCATCTATGATTAACTATATCATTCAATATGTATATATTTATGAAAACAAGTATTCTACACTTACAAAATGCTCTCTGCATTTTATTAATTAATAAAAATCATCTTTCATTATTATAATTTATTTCTTCTAATTTCAGGGTGACAAAAAATTAAATATTGATGATTTTTGGCAAATAAAACCATTTAAAACTAAAGCTGGGAGACTAAGAGAAGCTAATAATGTGGTACATTGTGTTGACAGAGGGTATATATAAAATATATATATATATATTTTAAATATAATTATTCCTTTAAACTTGGTCCCTGCACAAATTTTCTATGAATATCTATACATATAATTTTTTAAGTGATCGTTGCCTGTACATGAGAGATACAAAAGATAGTTTATCATTAGGGGCATTAAGGAATGTAAAAGTATATAAGTATTTTTTTAATCTATTTTTGCATTTGTGTATGCTAATTTCAGAAATGGCTTAAGTGATTTAAATGCATTCTTATCAATGTAAAGTATTATAATCGTCAAAATTGTTACAAAGTAACTGTTTTATCAAATTGGCCCAAATTTTAATTGTATTACATGTTTTCTTTACATTTAATATCATTATAATACTATTAATATTAGAAAACTAAATTCATATTAGGCCATAAATGAGTAGTTCAAGCGAGCGAAGCCGCAAATGGGTCAGTAGTTAATAATAACAAAGTGATTATATGTTATTAAATAAATGTATCTAAATGTTTGTATATATATCAATAAATATACATGTTAATATATAGGTATATTATGTAAGAATTCTTTAAAAGTATTGTTTGGGGCTGTCCATACCAACTGTCCAACGGGGGTTGTCGTTGAAATATTTTTTGATTACACTAATAGTATAATATTCTAAATATTTCAAGATTTGTTGTAGATACAAGAAAGCACACGTGATTTTGAGTAGGGGAAGAGTAGAGTAGAGTTTGGCGTAGTCTTTTAAAAATAAGTATAAGAATTATATAGCATATAAAAATCACCAATCTACATGTTAGTCTGTCTTGAGAGTTTGGACATAAATATTTTTTTTATGAAAAACTCCTTAAATATTTTGTATATGAAATATATGTATAATATATGAAATTGTGAATGTAGATGCAGATCCTATAATAAGATCAAGTCCACCTTAATATTACTGTACAATGTAATATACTTTATTGCATTTAAAAATTACACACATTATTATACAAAATATACATTAGGACGAGTCGTGGCTGCGCAGATTTTATTTTATGATTTTACTTACTTTTGATTATTTCCTCTCTTATTTTCTAATCTTCTTTACTGAATAATGCGCAAGTAACGGCTGTTCTCTACAATAAGACTGCTTTATCGCTTAAAGTGGTTTTATTCCAAGCAACTTATGCCTTTTGGTAATTGTATTTATTGATTTTTTTTTCGAAATTTTTACTGTTTTTTTACATATTAATTCAGTATTATTATCTGTGTAGTTTTTTTTTATTTGTATAATTTATATTATATTTAAAAAATCTTTTTTTATTTCCTGAAAAACTGAAGCAGGTATGTGATAATTAATTAATTGATGAATACTGTTGTACTCATATGAATTTAAAGTGTTTTTATGAATACAGACCAAATTAATATTAAGTTAAATATATACTAGGTATTTTAAATAAATTAGTACACAAGTTAATATTTTTATTTTATATATTTTTTAATTTCAGTAGTGGTAGTACTTATTCCAGTAGTACTTTTGTCACATCTATAAAACTTATAGTGGATTTGTTGTAATACTATTTCATTTGTTATATAAATTCCGTTTTAATTTTTTGCCAAGCAGTTTAGTTTATACTAAACACTTTTTTACTTTTTTTATTCGTTTAACATTGGGCTGGACTTTGAATTTGAATTATTATTTAACTAAATTGGATTATATTTAAAAAAATATTAATTTTGAATGTGATATCGTTCCAGTAGTAAAGTAATCTGGGTCGGGTGTGATCATCGATGTGTTTATACGTTAGTTGGAGTGTTAGTCGTTGCAGTAGTGTTAATCGTTTCTGTAGTGTTTGACTTAGGTATGTCACGTTCTAAAGTGACCGGTATGCCCGTCATGTACGCGGCGAAATAATCGGGGTCGGGAGTGACGGTCGATCTGCTTGGAAGTGTGACTACATCCTTTCCTACTTCAATCACTTCTGGTGCTTCTGTCTCGAACTCTGCAATGAAAAATGTATGCTGCACACTGCAGGGTAGGCAGAACCTAGTGCTAAGACACTCCGTTCCCCACTTTCCACTGAATTTTGGAGGCGTTGAGTGGCGGAACTTAACGTTTTGCTTCGTCACCAGAGGGAAAAAATGGAAATATATATTTAAATAAATATTTCACTTCTTCGAGTGGGAATCGAATCAACAACCAGTCACGTTTACAGTCCCACTTTGTGCCTCAGCGCCACAACTGGTTTCAAAAATGTATTTCACAGACAAATTGTTTTTTTTTTTTGTACAGGAAGGAGAGTACCTAATGTTAAGAGATTTCGTTAACATTGTGTGTTGAGTGGTCTCAACCGGCGGTAGGTACAAAATGCGCTCGTCGATTAGTATTTTAAGTAAGAAACGTTAAGTATAAAAGTAATGGTCTTACAATACATAGTATAATTACATTTACAAAAGCATTTAATCGTCATTAAATACTTTTTATCTTATTTCGTAATATAGGATAGTTACCTACAAATATTCGCATAACGAAATTTTTGTAAAGATTATTAGACTCTGGTATATTTGTGATATTAGTAATTTCTTTAAAGCCAATTTGATAATGTTGAAGTTAAATAAACTATTCCGAGTACACTCTTAAACATACCTCCCAAAATCCTTCTAGTCGTAGTCATATCACCAAATTCAGTGGTACTAAACACATCATAATCAGGCACCCACTGGTCTTCGTCAATGGGTTCGAATCCGTATTCAGTTTCGTGTGTAGGGCCCCTATATTCGACAGGTTGTAATGAAAAATCTTCATAATAAGTACCCTCCTCTAAATGCCATTCATGTAAGTCTATCAATGTCATGTTCTTCTTAAATCCCCACGCGAACATTTCGAAACGACAAGTATCCGAGAACATTATGTAGCATGATATTGTAAAGACGGATCCTGAAACCGAACGACGAACCCTCAATTATATTAAATAATGTATCCCGCTTACAGTCGGGTAGGCAGAGAAAACCTAGTGTTAAACCACTGTTCCACAATTTCCGCCATTTTTTTCGAGGCATTGCCCGCTGACTTGCGGAACTCAATACTTTTTACTAGCTTTTTGCCTTGGTGCCGCCAGATCGAAGAAATGAAAATATAAATTCATTTCCTCGAGTGTGCATCGAATCCACAGCTAGTCGCGTTTGCACATTGTGGCTTCATTTTATCATAATTCAAATTATATTAGTGTTCGAATTATGAGACACCGTTTCATTTACGCTTTACTTGTGGTAGATATGCAACATCCGTCGAAGGACGTTAGGAGATATTTCTAATTCAGGCAGTGCGTGGAGAGTGGACTGTCTCAACACTAGCCTACTACTAGTTGCTGAATACAGCTGAATAAAATATCTCGAAATATACCTTTATAAGTATAGCACGGTGGTCCTTTAGAAAACCTAGTGCATTGATGCTTCACTCGCATCTCAGTTACAGCAGACGCATTTACTAGTTCTAATGTGAGACATGAAAATTCAATATTTTCGTAGATTGTCATCTAAAAACATAATATAAATAATTAGTCTTTAAAACAAAAATTATGCTTAAGGTTCAAGCATTTTTTTAGTTTCTTTAAAGTAAATCTGTTATGATTCATTTTAAATACCTAAGTAGGTATGTAGGTAAGGCAACCAACAATATATTTTTTTGATCTAGTAAAATATAAATAATTAAATGTTATTTGAAGATAATTGTTTTACGTTTAACGTCTTCATAAGGTTTTCAGTATAAGCTATTTATTTCAAGCTGTCTATTCCTCTACAAATATTAAATATTTTGTTTCTTTATATCTATATACATACATTGTAAGTGGCAAATTGATACTGATTGTTGTCTGTTCTTAGGGCCATCATTTCACGATATATTAAATTAAGTTTTTCTTCTTCATCACAATTACCAAATCTTTGGTATGCCGTGGTTGCACCTTGAAAATATTGAGAAAATTTATACGAGTAGGTATGTTAGTAACCGTCATTTACACAAAATATTTAAGTAAATAAAAACTGGTTTGATTAGCTAAAAATAAATTTAACGCTAATTGTGTGATTGGTTATGAGTTTAATTTGCAATAATATTAATTATAATTTTACTCCTGACTGATAAGACAAATATAAAGAGAATCCCCATATACTAAAGCAATTAATACATAACATAATTATGTTGAAAACAAAAAAATAGAAAAAACCTCTCAATATATATTTGTGTTTGGACATCTTAGTAATGCTTATTCTTCTGAATTTGTCCAAGCTGTCCTCAATCCATGGGTAGTAACTCATCATGTCGAGATACCGTGACGGAGCCCCACACCCTGGACCTCGTACTCCTAGACCCAACTGTATACGATATTATATTAAAATGAATTTATCTTATTTTTTAACTATAAATAACAATTTTATTCTTAACTAGCGACCCCCTTGCGGCTTCGCCCGCTTTTACTACTGGATTATTCATATAATGTATGTTTGCAAAGCACTTAAGATAATGTGAAAATTAATTAAACTCTAATTCAACCCGCATTTTCGTAGTTTCAATAAGGATTTTCCAATTGTTTTACTCGGCAAGGATTTTTTAGTAGGTACCGTAGTTTTAAATCTGTGCTACTAATCTTTTCAAGTACTTATTAAAATATAATGACTATTTTTAGATAGTTAAATGACTGTTTTTAAAGGGAAGAAATTATAAACAAAAGCCTACCTACTAATAACTACTACAAAAAATATGAAACCAAATATATCGCGCTGAAATAATACATTCAACTCCAATTATCCAATACGTGCAAACGCATCTAAATCTTCATTGCTATGCCTCTATAGCGGGTGGGTTTTTTTTTCGAGCTTGTGGTTAATGCTGAAGAGGGTATTCTGTCCCTGATGAAAAGCAAGCACTACGTGGCTGCCTGTGAGGAAAATTAAATAGAATGCATTGGTCGGGAATCGAACCCGGGCCGCCCGCGTGGCAGGCGTGCATTCTACCACTGAACCACCGATAACTGCTTATGATGCGCTTGTATAAGCAAAACGTCGCGGGGCGCGTTTCGCAGCAAGGATGTTTGTTTGATATTGTAACAACTTCTAAAGTACTTATTAAAATGAAAAACAGTAAAAGACAGCTTTGGTCTACATTAAATGGCCAACGTAACTAATATACTTATTTATATGCTGAGAGTAAGGGATAAGTAAAACTTAAGTCGGCACAGCTGATGAGTCAAAGGCGTGACGTGTCAACAATTAAATGCGTTTTTCTCTAACACTATTCGCAATTTCGAAATAGTGTAAAAAGTAAATTTTATCTTCGTTTAACGTAGAAAATTAATAAAGTATTTTAAAGGATAAGGAATAATACCATTATGGAAAAATATCCCTCACAATAAAAAATATACTGAAATTACTATTTTTAGACAGAAATATGATCACTACACGTTATCCTTAAAAGATTAAAATATGCTCTCGCGGACTTTTTTGTAGATCTCATTAAGAGGAACAATACTCCAGTACATTATTTTCATGTAGTACTTACCATTAAAGCAGCGCATGCGCGAAAGTGTCTCAACGGGTAGGACTTTAGACACATTTATCGTATTTATGTTAATTTACATAAGAATGTACAAATAATAAACTATATATAAACCTTCCCTGAGAAATACTCGACCTAATGGTGAAAACCGCATAAAAATCCGTTGGGTGGTTTAGAAGAAGAAGAGTTAGAAAGTTCAGACAGACACGAAAAGCGACTTTGTTTTATAAGATATAGGATATATCTCTATAGCACTTGTTGTAGTTACAGATAAATATAACATTTGTAATTACTTAATATTATTATAGACAAAAAAAAATTGTAAGTTTTTCTCACCAATTGCCATCTTCCCCATATATCTCGCGAGACTAGTGCCGAACCGGCATTCCACACGCACACCTCGTTATCTCGTAAAGAAGTAACGCAAGCTACGTGTGGAGGACGCATTTTCTTTGTATATAGCTAGGATATATAAATCATAAATTAAATTAACAGCTCACTATCAGCTTCACTCTGTATCCCGCACACAGCATGGTTGGCAGAGGAAACATAGTATTAAGACACTGTTCGCCATTTTCCGTTAAATTTTTCCGAGGCATTGCGTGTTGTACCTATGTCGGAACTAAACGCCGGCCGTTTGCTTTGAAGATTTGAAAATACTAATAAAGAATAATTAATTCCCTCGAATAGAAAAGAAGTAGCAAAGCATGTCACCATACCTAAACGAAACGGTTGTGGGATCGATACCTATACGGAAGAATTAATTATTGAATATTTTCATTTGCTCGGTCGTTGAGTTCCGCTACTCAATCGCGAATGGTCTCGAAAATCGCTGGAATCTAGAAACGAAGTTTCATAACACTACATCCTGCTATAGCTTCACCTGTATCCCGCATAAAGCAGAGTAGGCAGAAGGAACCTAATGTTACGACGCTCTGTTCTCCATTTTTGACCTATTCTCAAGACTGACTGGAGTGGCGGAGCTCGACGCCACACTTTTGTCTTGTTGCCAGAGTGAGAAAATGATAACAAATCATTGCCTCGAGTGGGAATCAAACCCACAACCA
This sequence comes from Heliconius numata, assembly GCA_016802625.1. Taxonomy (NCBI): domain Eukaryota; kingdom Metazoa; phylum Arthropoda; class Insecta; order Lepidoptera; family Nymphalidae; genus Heliconius; species Heliconius numata. Next base: position 1,177,742 of record JAEBDU010013219.1, read on the forward strand.
TCGCGTTTATAGCCGTACGCTGTGCCGCTGCAACACGACGGCCTCACTTTTACCTACTAATAACATTATTAAATTATTAACTTACATTTGCTCTGAGATAGAACTCTCTACATAATCCAGACATTACATGCACAACTGGAATCACTTGTTTTTGAAGGAAATCGTACTCTGAAAATTTAAAAAACAATTTTAAACAATTATACACTAAACATATTTTCTAACAATACCTAGGCCAAGAGCGGTGCTAAGTAGGTACCGCCATTTAAAAATCAATATCTCCAGAATTGGCTCCGTTTCGTTTTATTGGTTCCCATTAAAAAGTGACTTAATGGGAACGGTACCTATGTGTTAACATTGGATATATCGTGAAGCTTTAAAAAATGGAGAATCATTATATACAGATATTAAAATTAAACAAAAAATAGGTACCTTCCATATCTTTAAACTTGACAACATAAAAATCGGGGTTTCTCAATCTCTCTGGTGGTGGACACAACGGTTTTATACGCTCTATAAAACAAAAACATAAACATACATTTTCTATACAGTGACAATAAAAACTAATAAAAACAATTTATTAAATAATTGCATTTAATACTTAAAATACTTAATATTGTACTAAATAACAATTTATCTTATTACATAGACCGACGTCCTCACAACTGTAAAATCTTTGACTATATACATAATTATATAGACCAGCTCCCTTAGCTTACTACATTTAAAATTAATTTATAAATATTTTACTTTTTAAATTATTTTTTTTTGGTTTTGTATCTTTAACCTAACACAGAATATCTTTAAAATGCGAAAATGAAGCGGAAAATTATAAATTAAATCACTTATTACTAGATTATTTCATTATAAGGTGAGGCCATTCGTAGCACAGGGGCAAAAGCGTGCGGCAATTTATGTGACAAGTTGTAGATTCGATTCCCACTCGAGGAAGTGAAATATTTCATATTTTTATTTGAAACGAGGCAAAGCACGGCATTGAGTTCCACCACTCAACACGCAAACTCTACAGAACTCGACAGAAAGTGGAGAACGGAAGTGTCTTAATGGTGATAAAGTGTCTTAACAATAAGTTCCCCGGTTCCCTCTGTCTTGCTGTAAGCGGGATACAGGTGAAGCTTAAAAAACCAAATGAATCATAAGGAAAAAAATACCCAACCAATATGTATTTATATAAAAACACCCACTAACCACTTCGAACTGGAGTACTAAGTTGTATCAATGCTATTGTGTTATACGTTTCTCCGTATTCAGGGTGTAACACGTAATTGCGGACGCGACGACCGGTGCGCGACCAACCCTCGCCAAGCAAAACCCGTGAATTTCGCCTGTAATATTTAATTATGAATGTATAAGTAATTAAGTATTAGCAAAACGGAAGTGTCTTAATGGGGAACGGAGTATCTTAACACCAGGTTTCCTCTGCCTACCCTACTTACTACTACCATCCCGTTCTGTGCGGGATACAGCGGGAAGCCAAAAAATATTAGTATTTACTTCAATATGACGAAATTGTCTATAAAAAAATTTTACGTGACTTTCAACAGTTCGATTCACTTGAAATTTTTTACTGCATACAAGATTCTTTTACAGATTGAAGACAGTGTACTTAAGTAACTATGTGTAGGTATAATGTTAAAAATTAGATAAGTGGTAGGTGGTGGTGTGGTTAATATTATCTGAAAAAACCTACGTCTAACCTTTGTCTATTGAACTGAACTTGAACTTACGCAACGCAACCACTCAACAAACAATATTTCTTAAATTGGCGGAAAGTGTTTTTTAAATTGGAAATAGTGAGAATCAGTGTTTCACAACAGATTCTCTATATGTACAGTGTTCTACATGAAACTAAAAAAAATACTAAAACAAATATCACAGTTTTTACCTAAAATCATGTTTAGGCATTGGTCCTATATCAGCGGCGGGCGCGATCGCGAACTCTGCCTGTATCAACGCTACCGTTGTAACCGCTCGGCCTTCACCAGTGTCGCCATCTTTGTATATTTTTTATAAATATTCAGTTATTAATTGTACCATTATTGTGGTACAATTAATGGTCATAAGTTCAAATTCTACTCAGAAGAATGTTTATAGCTATTAGACTCATATTATATAGAAAAAAGAATAATGCCGTCACACCGTCTAAATGTAAACGCAACGGTTATGGGTTCAATTTCCACTAGGGGGAATGAGTCATTTTTATATCCTGGCGTTGGACAAATCGCGTTGTTGTGTACCTACCGCCTTAAAAAAAAATCAGTGGAAAATGGGGAGCGGAGTGTTTTAAAACTGTTTACTTTTAATGTATAATCTCATCGATTCTTTAACTTAAGTTTAACTTCTTTAATGATATTTTTCATACTTACAAAAACTATAATACAATATTCCAAGCCAAGGATATTGTTTAATATCGACATCTCCTTCAGTAACTTCTAGTGAATGGTCTATCCCACAATCGATCACGTCTAATTTTACTAATTGTACTTGTAATACTGTAAAAATAAAATATATAAATCGTATAATATACGATTGCGTTACATATTTTCGTTTTTTTTGTATTCAAAACAAGCTAAGAAGCTCGCACAAGTTATAAAAACTGATATTTTATTGATTACTTATTTTAAAAAACAATTAATATTTGTTTTTTGCAATTGCAAGGTGCAATTTTTTAATTAAATATATCCTAAGTAAATTTAATATAATTCTAATAATTTAATTCTGTTAAATCGCATTAGTTATGGGTTTTTATGTACCATATGAATATTATGGGATGATTGTAGAATTGAGGCCAGTCGTGGCGCAGGGGCACAGTGTGACTGTAAAGTCGACTGGTTATGGGTTCGATCCCCATTCGAGGAGATGAAATATTTATTTAAATTTATATTTCCATTTCTTCGCTCTGGTGTCAAAGCAAAGCGCGGCGTTGAGTTCCCCCACTCAACCATGCAATGCCTCCAGAATTCGACGGGGAACGGTGTGTCTTTATGGGAACGGAGCGTCTTAACTGGTTTAAAAAAAAGAAATATAAACTTACCTTTCATTAACATAATACAAACAATTTCACGCAAATACATTTTATAACAATAAAATATTAAATAAATATGAAACGACTGTAACTGTGGAACACCGAATGATCGATCAATGATCTTTATAGTGTTATTATACAAACAATATTATTATGTAATATGAGAAAGTTTACAATATTTTGTTTACACTATGTAGTTTATTTAACGATAAGATGGCCATAAGAAAATAAACAAACATTCTTTAATACTATTTATTTATTTATTTCCTTCCTGAGTGTAGAATAACACTTTGAATACGTTAAAAATATTTAATAAATTGCGTTCTCTCTTGCCCAATGATAATTCTAAGTAATTATTTGACTAGCAGAATTTTTTAAAGATCTCTCTACAGAGTTGCTAACAATATAAATAAATTGTAACAAGCGTATAAGAATGTCAAGAGAACATATGGGGGAACCAAACCGTCCAAGCGCTCTGACCACTAAGTGGAACTCGGACTCGAACCCGCACCTCTCGTTTACCGTCCAAGATCTTATTGTCTTACGATCGTAAGTTCTTATCAAGCTACATCAATATTCTTATACATTTGCTCCTCTGGTGCTGCACGGGGTCGTGGGTGGCGGTGATCATCATCAGGTGACCCGAACGTTCGTTTGCCTTGTCTTTTTTCCATAAAAAAAAAAATATTTGTTACAACTTACTTTTTGTTATTAACATTTCTGTATGAAAACTCCCGTTCTCACTCCGTTCTCGGCGGAAATTCGGGAGAAGAGTGTCTTAACACTGGGTTCCCTCTGCCTAACCTGTTGTGTGCGGGATAGAGCATGAAGCTGATTTAAAGTACATATACATTTTTTAAATCAAATCACCCACAAACATAATTCAAAATTTTATTTAAAACAAAGTAACCACAATTTCAAGCACTTCTCATCCCAGTTGTCTTCCTATAAGCACTAAAATGTTCCAAATACTGATATATAGTATCAATAGGTGTGTATATTTCATTCATTCTGCTTAGTAAATGCTGTGGTGGTTGCACCGGTACTGATGGTCCGAGAAGACCTTGGAGGAACTCTCGAAGTAAACCCCATACTGCGTTTGCCATTACACAGGGGCGGTATTCAACCTTAAAAAGATTTGAATTAATTAGTTTTCTTATATTGCACAAACCTCTACCTGCGGCTTTGTCGGTGTGGTGACTAATAACCAATTCAAATCCAAAATATTTGTTATTCAAATACACTTTAAAGCACTTTTGAAGTGTTTTAAAGTGAGTAGTAAGAGAGATGGAGAGAGACAGTGAGAGGGGAGACTCAGGACCAGGCAGTCTGGCCAGTACAGAAATGAAAATAATTTATTCCCCACTGAAATCTGGAGGCATTGCTTGAGTAGCAGAACCCAAATCCGCGCTTTGCCTCGTTAGTAGAATGAGGAAATTAAAATATTTAGAAATATCTCATATCTTCAATTGGGAATTGAACCCAAAACCTGTTGTATTTATTATAAATAAATTATATAATATAAATATTGTAATATATAAATCAACCTACTTCAATAAGAACACCTTTGAAATTTTGATTCATAGTAACAGAACCAAGTTTGATACAAAAATCACCCAACTCGAACCTTGGACCTTTACTTTCGATTTTAGTCTGTTTTTTAGAAGTATAATGATGTGATAGTTTCATCATTAGTAAGTCAAATAACCCATCAGCTATTACGTGAATATTTTTAGTCCCACTCTCTAATATTGAGAAGACAGAAGCTGGTTGTTCTGAATTATGTAAAATGTGAACTGTTTTTGTTGTACCTTAAAAGATAAATTAGAGAAACAATTAAACTAACAGTTAGGCTAAACTAAGCTAAAATATTTGTAAAGTTAAACTAAGTTTTATTAAATTTAAATGTAACTTCAATATTATTTTCTTTAAGAATAGAATAGCATGCTGTATGTAAGTTTATAATCCGCTTCACGCCATAAGTTTCATGTTGTTTTTGTATTTATTTCTGTCTGCCTAATGTGATCATTACTTTTTGATCAAATAAATATATTTTAATTACCCATTTGAGGATGTGATAAATAACTTTCACAATCAACAAGGAATTGTCCTTGTTGTGAAGCACCAAGAGCTAATATCCTTTTTGTTAGTAAATCGATCACGTATGTACCGGTTTTGTGTTCTGGCACTGGATACTGCTGTAAACTAAAATAAAAAGCTGGTTTATGTATCTGTACTCAAACATTATATATTTTTTGTAAAATATTAAGTAAACTTACACAGTAACACCCATTTTTTATTTAATTATCAAAGCAAATAAATATTTTATTTAGGTTGTTTAAAAAAGTGTCTTTCTGTATATCCTTCCTTACAAAGATTACTAGATATTCTTAAATAAATATCAGTGAAAGACTTTATTTTTATCTTGACTTATTGATTTTACTCTCTTCTTTAAATTAAAAATATATTTACTATTTTTCTGTTTAATAACAATTATACAAATACAATTACAAAACCAATAACTAACGAGTCAAGGTTAAAGAACCTTTGACATTTGTAGTTCTGAAACCGGCTAAAAAATATGATACAATAGAAATGTATAATATATTTTCAGTTTTTTATTAAAATGAAGAAGAAAGTCATATTCTATAATTATTATATATCACAAAATGAAAATTAATAATAACAAAATTAATCTACAATAAATTATTTACTTTAAAAGGGAACTAAGAACCTAATGTCACTATAATAACAAAAGCAACCAATCATAGAATTTTACGTTGCATCGAAATCCATTCTCCAATAATAATAAAGAGTTTCTTCCAAAGAGAACAACTAATTGAAATCACACATTATATCTGGACCAATGGCAGCCGAACAGATAATTTAATGGCAAAATTGACAAGTGTGGGGGGTCTCCTTTTATTATACACTATTTATTTACGTTTAATCCAATTAAATTTGGCTATTGCGTAGCACTACAATTGTGCTTTAGCAATATTTTACTGTGTGTATTAATTACTAATTACATCATCTAAAAGTGTATTGAAAGTTACAATTTATATTTTATTGTGCGATTATTTTTAGTACTTTTTCTTTTGTATTATCTAACATTTAGTTTAGTGTGGTTAAAAATGATTCCTGATAACGTGACTTTGGTTGTGAAGGCGCCTAATCAGCAAATTGAGGATCAAAATATCGAGTGCCAGACGTCTTGGACGGTCAGACAGTTGAAAGGTCATCTATCTGAGGTTTACCCTAATAAACCGGTAAATAGTCTATTTGTTATTTGTTTCTATTCATTATGTATGTGTTCGATCATAAAATAGCAATTATTATGATTTATTATTACAACAAACTTATTTCTATTATATAATTTTAGTTAGTGATAGTTATTATTTATAGATTTTTGAGCAACAGATGATTTTTTATGTTATATAAAAAAAAAAAATCAGCTTCACCCTGTATACCTATATAGAACATAAATATGTGATATATTCCTTTTTAATCCTACTTCTAAGTAGCATCAACATTTTTTATTAACATTTTAATTTTAAGTTCTAAATAACTGTGTTATCAGTTATGTGTTATTTGCAGTTTTAAGTGCAAATGATAAAAATAATAGTCACTCAAATAAAAAGTGCTTATTCAAGGCCGTTGTCTAGCAGTTGGATAGAATCTCATTGTAAACCTGATAGTTGTGGGTTCAATCTCTAAATACCTCAAAAAATGAAAAGAAACATTGGTAATGGAGGGTCTTACTTCTAGGTTTCTTTCATTCTGTTAACACCATACATATTTTTTTGAAATCTTGCATTACACATTTTTTTTATAATATCAAACAAAACAATAAACTGATTTTTATCATAATTACTTCATATCTCATCAGGAATATTATATCTTGACGTAAGTTGTAAGAGTTTTCAAGGTTCTGAACACAATTTCCTTGAGTATTTTATGTAAATTTCGATACTTTTGTAGTTACAGATTTTAACACTGTATTAAGATTAACATAGTATTAAGATACTCAGTTCGCACAATCCACTGTTCTAGACGTTTTGTTACCAGAATGTATGACTTTTATTATTATAAAATCCATTCATTCCACCAGTAGAGAATAAAATATCATGTTTACATTGTGATGCGTCAGCATGGCCTTTTGACTACATGTTGTTATATAATCCTGATTGCATGAAGTTTTAGTTTAACTTGTATAATTGGCTATTAAAGTAAAGGCATAATAAAATTGATAGTAAATTTTTTACTTCTATATGTAATAATTAAACAAATATTTAGTTCTAAAACAATATATTATTGAGAAAATTTTCTAAGTGAGTTCTACAGGGAAAATGGCAAGAATAATTATAAATAATAAAATTAATTTGCATTTCATATTCAAGTTTCTAGTTTTCAAAACAAATAAATATATTTTTTTTATTTATTTTTGACTTTTGTCAGATTGGCTGAACAGGAAAATTGAGAAAAATAATAATTTTTCCATCCATGCCCATACCCAATATTGTTATTTGTTTTGCCAAATGAAAATTAATTATTTCCCTCAACAGGGACTGAGTGAAACTCTGCCTACCCTGCTACATGCAGCGTAAAGCTGATTAATGATTAAAAATTATTATTTTCGAAACACTTTCAAAGAAAAAAAGAATTGTTTCAAGCACATAACTACAAGATTTTTTATTTACATATGTCTGCTAAAGATTGTTTCAACAAGTGTTTCTGATACAATTGTCTTGCAATGCTACGCTTTTCTGCTTTTTTATTATTTATCGTCAACTCAGTGATGAAAATATAAATCAATGATGAAATTTAATAAGTAATTGTCACGCATGAGTTGTTTGAAATAGAAAGTAGCGTAAATCTTATTTATTAGAGAAAAAAAATATTATGTTGAACACATTATTTTAAAAATACCTAAAATAGTTAAAATATTAAGTAGCCGTCGTGGCTCAACGGTCATCCTCTAAACACGAAGGCCGCGAAGGTTTCCCTTGCGGGATACAAGACGATATGAGGCGTTGAATTTCGTCACTCAACACATTACGAATACTTGTATTATTACGCTCTCTGAGGAAATTAAATATTTAATATATACATTTTCTTCGCTCTCGTGTCGAGGCAAAGCGGGGCGTTGAGTTTCGCCACTCAACACGCAAAGCGACCAAATTTCGTACAGTTAGTTGCCTCTGCCTATCCTGCCATGTGGAAAAACAATTGAATCCACGAGCATACGGATACAACTTGCAAATGCGTCATGATGGGTTTTATTGTTAAGGTATGTAGGTATATAAAAATGACTATCCTTTCAATGGACCTGATTGTTCCCATAATCCATTGTTTTTGTCATTTGATACGATAATTTAAGCATCCGTTGCGCTGGGTCAACGGTTTCGACATTTGCAAAGTATGTGACATTTAATATCTACTTATGTCCATTATTTTATTTTGCGAAGTACTTATAAATAGGAGAATTGGCTTAGCCTAAAAATGATATTATAGTCTATAAATAGTCTAATAAATTTATTGTTCAGACAGTGGAGAACCGAAATATTTTAATAGAAACGGAGTGTCTTAACACTAGGTTCCCAGGTTCCATCTGCTTACCCTGTTCTATGCGCTATACAGAATAAAGTTAAAAAAATAATATTTCTCTGTTACAGAAAGCAGATGAACAAAAGATAATATACTCTGGCCAACTATTAGATGACAACAGCATTATAAAAGATGTCCTAAGACACTACGACAGTCAAAACACGCATACTATGCACTTAGTTTGCTCTACCAAAAGAATGGCAGAGCCAGAAAAAACACCTTCGACAGACGGACTTCGTCAAAGGAATGTTCCAGAAACTCCCAGACCAGCAGAGACCCCCAGACCGGAAATGCGACAGAACGATCAAAATCATACAGTGGAAATGCAGAATTATTTTAGTTCGTTTGTAAATAATTATGGCAGAGTTCCCCCATATCCTAATTATAATTTTGGAGAAGGGTTGCCTCCAGTAAATAGTGATCCTGCCTCGATGGCTAATCATATGCTGATGATGCAGCAAGCCTATATGCAGTATATGCAACAGTATGCCAATATGTAAGTTATTTTTTTTGTCTGTGAGTATGCTAATATTTGTCTTACGAAATACAGTATTTCGTATATAGCTGTGTATAACAACACTTATAGCTGGGTCACACGACTCGCGGGTAGTATTGTACTGAAAACAAGGAACTGTTTTCACTTTAGTAGTACAGTTTTATTAATTTCGACTTTACCTAGGAACCGTCGATATGTACAATTTATGTAATGATATATTTGATGATTTTTCACGTTTAGGTCGATAGTTCTATAAACATTTAATGCATTATTTTTCCCCCCAAGGGCTCAAACCCCCGACCCGCCAACTCCCCCAACACCAGAACAACCACCTCGCCCAGAACCAGAACAAGAGGACCAGATGCCCAGAGACTGGTTGGACCACCTGTATGCGGCGTCCCGGTTCGCTATACTGGTCTCGCTGTTCTGTATATATGGGAGTCCGGCGCGACTGCTGCTCATTATCCTGCTGGCAGCCGCTGGTTATTTGTGAGTAGTTCTTTTGGTTTATTTTGAACTGCTGTATCCTGCTGTATAACAGGGTAGGTGGAGGGAATCTAATGTTAAGGCATTCTGTTCCGCTAATTTTTTAACATTGCATTTTTGAGTGGTGTAACTCGACGACACGTTTATCTTACTACCAAATTCAATGGGATGTGGTAGAAAAATAAAACGTCGTTTGATAAGTGTATCAGAGTCAGGAAATACACATAATTCATTCCCGGGAAACGAATTCACAATTTTGATTTTGAAAAATTACATTTATATCATTATTTTAAGTGACCATGCCACTATTAAACACAATTAATTATTATACTTACAGACACCAAATCGGCTTTTTCCGTGATCTCAACGTGAATCCCGTTAACAACGCTGCCAACGGCAGGAATAGACGAGAACGCAACGGTAACGGTAACGAACCAGCACCCAACGGTAACGCTAATGAACCACAGACCAACGGTAATGAAACCAGAACAGCAGATAATGACAATAATGATGATAATCAATCATTATTGTCTGTCACTTGGATGATATTTACATCGTTCTTTGCTTCGCTTATACCAGATATTAATTAATGGTAATTGATTTTAATTTGATTGTTTTGGTTATTTGGGTAATTCTTTTTTGAATTAATCATTGTTGAAGTTTATGATTAAATAATGGTAATTGTTTTGGAGGATTTTGTGGATTTAAATTTTACGTCGAATATGTGATGTAACCAATAAATTGTAATTATTATAAAAGACATTTGTCGAAACGTTTTGTATTAGAAAATTGATATATTTCTTACTATGTTCATATTTATATATGATCTAATTTATTTGAGTGTTATTCAGTTTTTCATTTATTACAAAAGAAAATGGGAACATTTCATAATTTAAGATAATGTAATTTATAAACATATGAATGAATTCAAAATGTGTTCAGTTATTGTGAATCAGATTTTTTTGACAGAAAAAAGGTAATAAATTACTTTTATGATTTTAAAAACATATTTTTTCACTTCTTATTTTGAACTGATTATAAACCAAATATTAATGTATGTAATTTTAATAGTTTTAATTTGTACTGGTATGATTTATTTTAAATAAATATTTGGCCAATAACATGTTCAAAAATTAAAAAGCTTTGAACTTTTTTTATCTAAGAAATAAAAAATATATTTAGTTATCTACATTTTGGAAACATTTAATAGGCTTCATTGTGAGCAATTCAATATTATTATTATTTTTTTATTTCACAATTAATATTTCAAGATAACAAAACCTTTTAATGTTGGACTACATACAGTGGTTGTAGGTCCGATTCCCGCTCTGATGACTGAAATATTTATGATTTTAATTTGTAAACGAATATAAAATGTTTAAGAAACATAAAATGCGGCACTTGGTTCCGCTTCTCTGTAAATAAAATATTGAACATATTTCCTACTACTACTGTACTTTAACTAGAGATGTGGGTTTATTATTCAGATCAAGTTCAGATAATAAATGTATATAAAAATACAATTTTTATATATGTGTGTGTGTGATGTCATCTTAACAATTCTATTAATTAAATATATTCTATAGAATAACATCTTATTAAATTTAATGTTTATAAACAGCTTAAATGTCTACTTAACTGTTAGATCAGTTGTTGCTTATTTATTTGACAGATATATTATGACAACTTCCCACTAAATTATATATCAGCTTCATGTTGTATCCCGCATGTTGCAGGGTAGGCAGAGTTAGCCTAGTGTTAAGACAGTCCACTCTGCACTTTCCGCCGAATTTTGGAGGCATTGCGTGTTAAGGGGCTCAACGCTGCTCTTTGCTTCGATATCAGAGCGAAGAAAATACAAATATTTAATTTCCTCGAGTGGGAATCGAACCCACAACCTGTCGCGACGACGCGTGGCCCGGCGCTACGACTATAGGAAAGTTTAAATTCTTAGTACCGATAAGAAATAAACATTTATAAATATTGTGTATAGATTTTTTTATGTAAATAAATTATTTTCGCCTTTTAAATTGCCATTCAGTTTTTTTAATATCGTAATATATATAGTAATTATAGTAGTCAATATGATACAGTTTTCACCACATTTTACTATATTATAAAAAATATGTAGGCATTATAATTTTTAATAAGAGTTATATATCCTTAATAATAATGATTAATATCTATGAAATCTGATAATTATATAGACATTCTTTTATTATATTTTTGTTTCCCCGGTCTTTTAAAACCAAAAGAAAGCTGGCCGAAAATTAGAGAATAAAGGAATTATGTAAAAATCGAAAATTAAATTAATATTAGTTTTAGTGGTATAAGGTTAAATTATGGTTTGAATTTGTAATTTCCTTTCATTCTTTTTGGATTACAGATGCAGTACATAATGGACATATTATAAAATGTATAATTTATAAAGTAATTTGACCCCTAATTAGATTATTTAATACTATCATTATATGTTATATTAATTAATTCCCGTGTTTAACGTCATACAAAGTTGATGCATTTGATAGTGTTATTTATAATAGATATTTTTTGTGTTATTCCCTGCTAAGAATATAGATATTTCAGGCAATGTATAAAAATTTTAGCGTAGCGGGATACGAACCCGCTCCTATTGAAAACTTTCTAACATTGGAATTCTAATCCCGGTACGGTCAATCTTTTTCAAATTTTCTGAAATATAGATCATGCTAATGTTAATTATATTTATACTGTGATAAGTTTCGTGTTTATTTGCATTCTCGTAATAAATTATTGAATCGTAAGCGGTTTGTTTTAATTTTTTAAGCCTTTTATTTTGTAGTAGCTACTATACTCTCCCACTAACCACGTGATGTTTTTTTGCCTTTTTAACTTCCCCTTGGTTGGTTGAGAATGGAGCATAAAGGTACAAAAAAAATCTTAAATGTTCTAATCTTTTTTTTTTATTAAACAGTCAATTAATATTATTTATATATTATTGAATGTTATATATTATTAAACGTTAGCAATTATTATATTCTATTACAAAATTCAAAATTCATCATCAAAATTAATATCCATTAGTTCTTCATTTACAATTTCTTTTTCTATTAATTCTGAATCTATGACAATTTCATTATTTATATTTTCAACTTTATTTTTGTTTTCACTATTTTCTTTTAAAATTTCTACATGAATACTACATTCGTTATATTTATTATTCACAGTAGTATCATCTTTGTTTATATCATGATTTATATCATTTTCTTCGTATTTTTTAGAACCATCAGTATCATTATTTTGTGTTTTATCATTAATTTCTTTAACACCATTTTCAATCTCATTATCATTAACTTTCAACTGTTTTTGAGTTTGAATTTCATTGTTAACATCATTATTTAATGTATAAGCTATATCATTATCATTTTGTAAATCTGTGTCACTATCTGTATCCATTCTTAGAATATTATTTGAATCTTCATTATTTTTTTCATTTAAATTACTTTTATGAATATCAACAGTTATAGATGCATTAATTGTAGTAATTTCGGCATCATCATCTGAACTATCAATTATATTAGATCTATTTATTCTTTTTATACTATTTATGTTTGTTTCTTCTGTGTCGCCATTTACTTTTCCACTTTTATTATTGTCTATATTATTTTCATCAATGTTACCATTACCAGTGTCTTTTATAGAAGTATCCGCAACTTGATTATTATTATTAATTACATTGTTATTAACACTTTTAAGTCTTGCTAAACGCCTTTCTTCAGCTAACTTTCTGTTTCTCAACATTTTTTCTCTTTGTTCATTGTTAATTGTCGGTGAGGATGTTGCTACAGGTGTCATTAATGCCCTGTAATTGAAATATACATATCTGAAATCTGTACTAGTCAATACTTAATATTTTTTTTAGTTTATAGTATTATCAAGCTGAAGAATTTGTTTGGTTGAACACACCCATCTTAGGAATGAAACAGTTGGGGAAAGATTATATTTGATTTTCACTGTTCAGATAGACAAATTTACGATTACGATTTCTTGAGTTTCGCCACTCAACATGCAATATCTAGAAATTTCTGTAGAAAATCGTCGTAGAGGCTGTCGTGGCGCATACAAGGGTGTAACTGCAACGCGACGGTTATGGGTTCGGTCCCCGCTCGAGAAAGTGAAATATTTATTTACATTCATATTTCTATTTCTTTATTTTGGTGCCAAGACAAAGCGGTGCGTTAAGTTCTGCCATGCAACACGCAATGCCTGCAGAATTCGGCAGGAAGTGGGGAACAAAGTGTCTTAACACTAGGTTTCGTCTGCCTACCCTGCTGTGTGCAAGAAACAATGATAAGCTGATTTTGATTTGATTTTTTCTGTAGACAGTGGGTGATGGAATGTCCTAATATTAGGTCCCTTTGCCTACAATGCTTTATGGGAAAAACCATGAAGCTGCTTAATATTACAGTGCAACATCCAAATAGCAAATTATAAAATAACAATAAAATCATACTCAACATATTAAAACAAATAACTAATAATATAAAACTAAGAACATTACCTATTTTCTCTAACTGTGTCCACATGTTTTTTAACAGAACCAGGTGCTGGTGTGGACCGGGCCAATTCAATTTGCTGTTGTAATAGTTTATCAAATTCATCTTCAGGTTCTTTTTCTTCTTCTTCCTCATTACTAGAATCCTTTTGTGTTACTGTTTCCTCTGTTATGTATTGGTCTGTTCTTATTTTGTGGAGATGGACCTGAGATTTTTTAATAAAATATAAAAAAAACATCTTTAGGTTTTTTGTGGAATACAGGGTAGGCAGAGAGAACCTAGTATTAAAAAACTCAATTCCCCATGCTTTTTCATGTTAAGTGATGGAACTCACACCACACTTTGTCTAAAAGAGTAGGGAAATTAATGAAGTTAAATATAATTATATCCTTGAGTGGGGTATTGTACCCACAAATGTTCCATTTTTGTGACCAACTAATACTAAATATTTCTTGTCTTTGAAAAATAAATAGATATATAAAAAATATAGTTATACTATCATATTTTTATCATAGAAAAGTAACTTAACATATGTTTCATTTTATAAAAAAATAATTACTGCTTGATTTTTAATTTAAAAATTCACAAATTCTTTTAATTATGCACTATATCTTATTTTTAAAACATTGTTTATAAATTCAAAATCAATATTGCTATTGATCTTGTTACTAGAGCAAGGAAATGTATTTAATGCCACCAAGTGAGAATCAAACCTACATAATTGTGTTTACAGTCAGTCACTCTCCTAAAATTTGCTTAAATGAACAATAAGCAATAATGTATTAATCATAGTACATACCATGACAGGTCTCTTTTTACCAAGAGTTTCTATTTTCTTTAAGCAATCTTCAAATTTGAATTTTGGATACAATCTATATGCCCAGTGTTCTAATTTCTTTAAAACAAGATCTAGGTCTTCTTTTTCATGTCCTTTTCCTAAATTCAATAAATTAGAATAACTTAAAAAAAATAGGATTTATATATTTAGAACCATATATGTAATAATATGCATAATTAAAATTAATCTATTCTTATTGAAGTAAATAAGAAAAGTATTAATTACCTTTAAACTTAAAATCTTTGAAATGATCAGGTATAACTTGTATGCCTCTAGGTCCAGTAAGTCTGGCCGGATTGAGAATAAATCTTGGATTTTTCGTAACACGGCGAGTTTTCGTTGAGCTAGGATCTACTCTTCTTTTATCTTCCTCTGAAATTGGTCATTAAAATACATTTGTTTATTACTCGCAAAGAAATTGTACTATACTATTAATATTTATGCTTAATATTTGAATTATCTTTTGTATTTTTTGCAATATACGATATAAAATGAGTGAGGCCACTCAAAACGCAATGCCTCCAGAATTCGGCGGAAAATTACTTTAACACTAGGTTCCTTCTGCCTACCCTATTGTATGCGGGATGGATACACCATGATGCTAAATAATTTATTTTAGTAAATAAAATACCTGCTTCATCTTCTCTTTCACTATTATTATCGCTATCCGAACGAACTCTCTCCTCGATCTCATCACCTTCAATTACTCTTTCTAACTCCTGCGCTTCACCGGCTTCGTCTTGAAGAAAAACGTCCTCTAACAGAGACATTGTCCTTATTATAGTAATATTTTTTTAAATTTTTTTATGTCAGTTTAAATTTAAACATTATACGTTAATAATATTACTAAAAAGCTAAAAACAAATATTGTCAAATTTTTCTTTTTCTCTACATTTGATTTGACATTTAATTTTGGCGGTAAAACATAATTAAAGAAATGCTTGTATTTAACACAGATAATATCCATTTACGTTTCATAGATAACGTAACGTGTGATAGTTACAGGCTATTAATTAAATTTGGTTACCATATCTTTCAAAAGTTTGCAAACATGTTAATTTAATAATAAAGAGTTAAAATTATATTTACTTCACATTCTTATCTAACATTTTTGTGAAATAATAATAAAAACTTCTGATTAATATACTTCTTAATTTAACAGATGATGTATATAATATGTATAGTTATTAATTTAAATATTAATATAAATGAAATATAAGAAAATCGTAAAATTATACAAAAGATTTAGTGAATGAAAATGGCCATTTGAATCGTAAATTCGTAACTTTCAATATGGCACAACACTAGCAAGTCACGTGACCAGCTTGCGTTTTGAGAGCGCATTCACAGGTATGGAAATTCGTAATTTTATTAGTAATCGCGTTGTATTACGGATTAAACCCTAGTTTTAAGGTAACATTTTGAATCTAGCTTATGAAATGTGTTGATGAGTGCGTAATTAAATTGAAAAATGGTGTCGTGTACGGTTATTTCGTTAACAAAGACTGTCATTTTGATACCAAGAAAGGTGCTTCAGGAATGGCGTCCCCCACATGTGCCGCTTATTGAATTTCGTCTTCGTTAGAAGTTGTAGAGATTGATGACGTGAGCTCTTGTATACGTGTGATTGTGCATTTGCACTAATCTCGGCGGTGCTCTGTTGTAAATCATAACACTACATAATTTCAAATTGGTATCGCCCTTGCTACTTACAATGAATCATTGTCCTGATTTCTGCGAGAAGTAACGCAATTTTTTATATTATTTGTACTTATTAATGTGCTCAGCATATTTATCTAAAGTTCAAGAAACCTTATATTAACCGTTGAAGGGTAATTGCGCGTTTATCCGCCCAATTGTTTTGTTTACTTATTTTCCGATTACTACTTATGCTACGATTGGCGGTTCTTTCCGTTATATGTTACTTTCTATTGAATAGGGAATGTTATCATATACTTTGAAGTGCAAGAAGCATTATACTCAATAATCACTTATTTTTTGCTATATTTCAATCATATGCATATGATGAAAATTTCAAAACAAAAGGCCAAGTGTGTTTATTTAATTTAGACGTTACTATAACTTTTTTTTATCTTAGGCCAAGTTTTGAATATTATCAGATAACAAAAATAAATAAATTGCAGACTTTTTATAGTATATTTACCTAGAAATACTAACCTACACAAAAGGATTTTTGCTCATATATATATTTAAATTGAATAATATAAGTAAACATAGAAATATGTCAATTATTTAAATTATATAACATTATAATTTATATATAAATATGGTTTCCTTTACACTGCTCTCTTTGTGCTTTATTGTGACTCAAAAATAATATCATTTTAAATTTGACATATTGCAAACTTTTCTCTATTTTATTAACCATGGCATAGTACTCTGTTTTACATAGATTTTATCTTCTCTGATTTTTTATGTTAATTTACGTTATATTGTACCTTATAAAGTATTTCAAATCAATTTTGTACTACAATTTTTGTAATGATAGTTTTTTTTTATTATTATATTTTCATTGGAAATTTGTCCAATTTAAATGATTAGATGATTTTCATTTCATCTGACTGCTACGCGTTTACAATGTAAGGTCAATTTTACCCAAGTCAAATATGTGTATGATGACAACATTTTTTATTGTAAACAAAACTTTGTTTGGGAACATTGAGATGAAAATCTAATAAGGTTTATCATGAGTGCCATGTTAATATTAATTTTCTATAGTGCATTTAATTATTATAATTAAAAATTACACTTTCCTTGTAACAGAGTCACCAGATGCGTTCAGACATTTATCATTTTCTGCCCATTCATGGATATTAAGTAGCGAAACTCAATCTTGTACTTTGTCTATAACTTTTATAGTAGTTGATTATTATTTTTGTTTTTAAATTATAATCAATAATTTAGTTCAATAATTGTGGGTACTGATATCTAAATCTCCCAAAAAAAATGAAAGTTTGTGTGAAAAGACTATTATATCAAACTGTTTTATTAAGTCAATTACTTATTTTTCATTGATTGTCTTTGTCTTAAAATTTCTGTACCCATTTATTCTCTATTGAAACAATTTGAATATGATTCTTTAAAAAATATTTTGTACATATTTTTTGTTGGTGTTGTTTAATTTATTGCCACATTTATTTTTTCTTTCGATTGTGGAAATATAAATGTCTATATATTTGTTATATACACTCATACTTTCAATTCATTAGTCCCTAGGTAGACCTTGTGAATGGCTTAGAATTTCTTGCTTTGATGGACATTGAAGCCTACCACATTGCCTGTTGCATAGTAGAACTTCTCTTACTAGAGTGAGGAAAGGAACTACCTCAAGTGGGAATTGAAGCTGCAATCACCGCGTTTATATTCACGTCAGATATTTGTCTGTTTTCTAAATGCTTGATTTAATGCTTTTATATTTAATTCCAGCTGCTTGTAAATAGAGGCTGTAAATATAGCAGTTAAATATGAGTTTGGGTGCGCGCGCCACCAAGGGTGGTGCGAAGAAGGAGAAGCAGGAGAAGGGCAAGACGGCCGAGAAGCCCGCGCCCAAGGAAAAGACTAAACCACAAGTTAGTTATTATATATTGTAATTACTTTATACATAGTACGGTCAACGGGTCGTGACCACTCTTACATTAGGTTTTTTTTATGAAAAAAGACAAGGCAAATGAGCGTACGGGCCGCCCACGACCTCGTGTAACAGCAGAGGAGCTTATACACTCAGGAAAAATATATAATAATATAATCAAAAGTAAGGAAACATCTTAAAATCAAATCTGCATAGCATCTGCCACGAATTTTAAGGCGGACACGACTCGTCCACCGTACTGTAAAATGTTTTTTTCGCGTCGGCTGTACAGATACTTTCATCCTCAAGGCCGGCAATGCAACCGCAATCCCCTCAGGTTGTAAATATCCATGAGCGATGGCTCTGGGTACCACCAGGTGGTCCTTTGGCTAGTTTGCCACTTTTTGTGATAAAAAAAGAGCTTCACTCTGAATCCCGCACATGACAATATAGGCAGAGGGAACATAATGTTAAGACATTCCAAATTATGAAACATTACGTGTTGGGTGGCGGAACACAACGGCGCTCTTTGTCATGTTACCAGAGAGAGAAAACGAAAACAATTCATTCCTCCGAATGAGGGTCGAACCCACAACCTTCACGTTTACAGCAACGCCGCTGCGCCACGATGGTGCTTAATAAATATTATTTGCGAAATATATTATGTCTCTATTTCTGAGATTGAATGAGAAAACCTAATCTTACTAATATATCTAATTCTTAGGTTAATTATGATTTTTTCATTTGTCAGTGTAAGTTACTTAAAAATTTATGTAATAAATACAAGAATAGTGAAACAGTGCGAAATGAGTTCGAAAAAAATAAATTAATAAAAATGTTAGAGTATTTCTATTTCTTTTTCAGGCTACCACAGAACAAATACGTATGGCAAATATGATCGATTGCAAAAGCGAAGATCCGTCTGACGTACGAAGAATGGTAAGTTTTAGAATTTGTGGTTAAATGTAATGATTACTAAGCTGGAAGTCGTAGGTTAGATTCGATTATAAAGTTTATGTGTAACAAAAGTATAAGTTTTTTGTTTGTTCATTGTTTGTTGTGTTTTTCATTAGTTCAAGCATTTTGCTTGGGCTTTAGAAAGGTACAAAAATTGCGTGCCGACTATGAAAGGAAAATATTGCAAATTCGTACACACATACTCAATCATTTATGGTATATTTTATTGTGGAAATCCTTCTATAAATTTTATATTGTGCCAATTTTGTCGTCTCGCATATAGCAGGGTTAAGCAGACTTAGTGAACCTAGTGTACAGACACTTTGTTCACTTTGAGTACTGGAACTTAACATCACGTTTGTCTTGTTACTAGAACGAGTGTTTATTATTAAATAAATTCTTTCTAATGTGTAGGAATCTCAGCCACAACCGTCGCTTGCATAGCTACACGTTATGCCGCTGAGCCGCGACAGCTTCAGCTAAAACTAAATAATATGCATTTTTTCCATAACTAGATATCTTAATAGTACTCGTATTACATAAGATATAAAGTATGAAGTGATTATGTTTTTAAATCTTATACACGTGGAAGCTAGTAAACAGATTAAATGTCACTGAGAGTATTATCATTTCTACGAAAGGTGAACTCCATTTTGGTGCAGTTGATAATATTTCATTGTAAATAATAGTTGAGGCCGTTATGGCGCAGTAAGATCCAAGAGTCATAAGTCCGAATATAAACGCAATGGTTGTGGGTGTGATTCCCACTCGGGGGAACGATTATATTAATTTATTTTCATTTCTCCTCTCTGATAGATGAAACACGGCGTTAAATTTTACTATTCAACACTTCTTTAAAAAGTGCGGAGTTGCTTAACACTTGACTCTCCGTGGCAGTGGGACAACGTCTGACTACAGACGTGCGTTTCTTGGTTTTATCCTTATGCGGAAAATATTGTTTTTTCTCTTTTCCGGCGATGTACTCGTACTCGGAGGGAAGTGGCGAATGGAGTGTTTTAAGAAAGTTGAACTTTAAAAATGTAGTGTCAAAACACTGTTTATACAGGATGAAGCATAAAGCAAATAATATAAATTTAATTCACGATTTAATCAATTAATTCTTGTACACATCAGGTAACTGAACTAATGGAAATGACCAGGCGTACGGAGGAGGAGGTCTGCTCAGCCCTTCACGACAGCAACAACGACATAGAGACCGCTTGCAATCTGCTGTTTGAGGAGAGCCAGCGGATACAGGTAATTATTGAACAGTTGCAATAATCCAGGTATTATATTATGTTGAATGTGTAGTTTGTTTGATGAAACAGGCTAATCTCAGGAACTATTTGTGGAAATTGAAATAAAATGTTTTGTGTTTGATTATTCCTTTATTGAGGAACACTCTAGTCTATATTACATCAATAGTTTTATGTAGCTCACAGTTATTGAATACCGGTCTCAACTCTTACTTAATTACATTTTACTACGTGGGCGGGAAAATAAAACGATTTAAACTAACCTAGGATTGTCTTTATTTAGGTGTACACTCAGAAAATTTAAAAATAATAATAAAAAAGTAAACAGAAAATAAGTTAATAATAAATTTAAATAAAAATATATTTGAAAGGGCAACTGGCAAATCAAAGAGAAGAAGAAGAAAAAACCGCCTCAACCAACCGGCAACGGCGACGTGGAGCCGCCCCGGGACGCGCCGCGCAGCCGCTCCGGACCACGGACACGTAATTATTTTGATATATTAATTTATGTTTATTTTCTCGTTGTATAGTTTACTTTCTGATTGTGAGTCCGATTTCCATTTGGGGAGAAATACTTGGTTGGTTGTTTGGTATTGAGTAATGGAAATTAACGTCAAGTTTTGTCTTAATGAAGTGGAGAAATAATATAAATATGATAATTCCTGGTGATCAAACATACAATATTGTTTTGTTTTGATTTATTGTTAGGTTTATGGTAGGGTATTTTATTTTTTAGTTTGCCTGCCTCCCATTCTCTATTAAATGTCTAATGAAATGTGGTGCACGGATATCCAATAATAGTTTTTCTCAATACCCAAATATGGGTGGGACTTCAATAACTTTAACGTCTCAAACAGTTATAATTATGATCACTAATCATTCCTTTTCCCCAGGTCGCAACGAAGCGGACGCGGGCGCGTCGCGGGGTAGGGGCGCGCCTCGCGGACGGGGCGGGGCACGCGGGCGCGGCGTGGGACGCGGTGCGCGCCGCGGCGGCCCCGGCCGCTCTCACGTGCCGCGCGACGCCGACTGGCCGCATGGGGGTGACAACGCTGATTATATAGGTGGTGAGTTTATTTTTTTTTTTACTTTGATTTACTAAGATTATTATTTATAGATTAATAGAGAATAGAATAGACTATAGATTATTTTTTACTAAGATTTGAATTTGAGGATTTTCTGATGTTTCAAAATTTTTGCTTCCTTAACTTTAAGGCGGCTATGACACTGTTTTTTTTTTCACATAGGGGCATTAAGTTGTCGGTGAAAAACTGATAAACATTAATTTCCCAAACATAACCACATAAATGTTCACTTTGTAAAGTCATAACAATTATACAAAGAAATCTTATGTTTCAAGAAAATCGAAGCTCTTGCTATACGGCATATACACATTTATAGCAGTCTGTCAAGAGATTTTGTTCTATGAAAGAAAGAAAACATCCCATTCTCAAGTATTTAAGAAAGTTAATAGGATATATTATTTATCATGCCAGCACATTGAACATTTTTATATCTAACAAGAGTATATTTAAATGTATTTGTGATTGCTAGTTTCAATGTCGGTATCTTTAAACTCACTATTGTTTTACTTAGAATTAATAAATAAAGTTTGTGGATTTCGTTACAAATTTATTTAAGTGTAATACGCCCGGTATATAAATAAAAAAATGTATTTGACAGGTGGCAACATTGATTCATTTCCAGCGACAGAGGACTGGGACAATGAGGAGTGGTCCGGCTCACTGTCAGACACAAAGGTATTGTAACATCCATTGTGGACTAGAACAATAGAATTAATCTTTTTATTTAATTATTTTAAGTTTTAGTTATTATTATTACACATACAATCTTTATCAACCATGAAAAAGTCACGAATGATACTTATATTTTGCTGGTAATATATGATGTCACTTTTACCTATAGTTGTTAAGTTTCTTTTTGCCGTTGTGGCGTATGGCATAGCGTCTGACTGTAAAGGGGACTGTTACAGGTTTAATTTACACACCACGGAATGAATTATTTTAATTTCTTCCCTTTGTTTCGACACAAAACGCGGCATTGAGTTCCGCCACTCAACACACAATGTATAGAAAATTGGGCCATGGGGATAGAGTATCTAAAAGCACACTCTTCTCTAGGGTCCAATTTTCCAGACATTGTGTGTTGAAGTTCCCTTTGCCTATCCAGCTAAATGTGGGATACAGTGTGAAACTACATAAACAAATAAATATAAATAATAACAAGATGTATAATTAACATGTTCAGGTATTCACGCCCAGTGTTAACGTCCAGAACGCCGTCACGGAGAATGAAATACCGCAAGTGTCTGCCACGGTTAGTATAATATAAGAGATAACTATTATTACTTAATAAGATCTTTGATTTTCGCGATTATTACACATTTTAAATGAAACTATTTAGTTTTGGGTTAGGTTGTTTCTGAGATGGGATGACAGACAGGTGGCAACTCAATCTACCCCTATAACTTCATCATTGAGCATTGCTTGCGTCAGCAGCAGCAGTATTTCAGACAATGAAAACATAGCCTATAATTATTATATTATCTCTGTGTGCCCATTTATTAAGGTGGTGTGACGTCACAGACAAGATATTGATGAATTTCAGTGTGTTTTATTTTTTTTTTTTATTTTTACCTATATTTTAATTATACTAAGTTAAAATTAACAATTAATATTGTGAAACTTTCTTATTTATGAATAATTATTATTAATGTAAAAAAAGTGATGTTTATAAGTATTTAAACATGAAATGAACAGTAAAGAAAAGATTTAATGTATTTGTATAATACATGTAATGCATTAATTACAGGAGGATTGGGAATGCGGGAACGAGGCGAACGGCCCTCGAGAACCGCACATACCCACGTACACGTATCACAATACCCAACAGCACATACCGGTATGTATATTAGTATAATAATATAATACAATTGCTTAATCCCTCCTGGGTCAGTAAAAATAAGTAATCTTAGGGTACACGTTACAACCACCAAACCCTTACCGCAATGCGGACCCCAAAAAATATTAATACGGATTTCTTGCTTGACCTTGAATTATATATTAATTTGAGATGCACTTTGTTGCATGTTCATTCTGTTTGTTTTATTTTATGTATTTGTATGTTGAATTAAGTAAATAATGTTTGTTTTAGTTTAGTGTTATTAAGTTTAGATTTTATTTCCGTAAAAAGTTTGTGTTATTTCTGCTACATGGATATATTAAACTAATATATTATACCATAAAACTAATAGTTAAATAACGTCTACAAAGTATAGCCTATTGCTATTTGCAAGCACTCCTGGGTAGCATATGTGTTAAAAAATAAATAACTTAATAATAGTCTTTTCTAGTATGACATACAGGTCTAAATTGGATAATCATCAATAAGACCCGCATGTCAACAACTCCCCCCTTCCCTATAACGCTTACCTAATTTGAACTTGAACAACCCCTAATATATAATTATTTTTATTTCAGCAAATGCCTGGAGCGACGAACGCAGTCCCGCCCGCCAAGAGTGAACCTGAAGTATACCATCAGCAACATCATCAGGTAAAATTTACATACTTCACACTGGAGTATCTCCTTGTTTAGTGTGGGCATCGAACCCTCTAACATGGCGCATTTCTTAACATGTACTGTGCCACCAGATAAAATATTATTTAAATAATAAATTATTCTTTTACTTTCCAGCCAATGGGCATGTCAGGTAGTTTGAGTGCTGCCCAGTCACAATACCTGTCTCAGCTCACACAGCAAGCTCAACGGCATGATAATAGTATGTGTTTTGATTTTTATTTATATTTCATTTTTGTTATATCTATTTTTAAGCTTTAAGATAATGTTACTAACTGAAGTGCAATCATGACTCCAAAATCTTACTATAAATTATGAAAAGTGTTTTTTAAAGGAGAATTTAAAACTGTGTCCATGAAATCCAAATTACTTAGCCTGTTATAGATGAATTAAAAGATTTTTAATTTTTATTTCCAGGTGTATATACAAGTAATTACGGCGTATACGGCACTTCGGATATCTCGACGCAGCGAAAAACCCAGAGAGTGCGGGTACCGCCGCCTTCTAAGGTGGTTATATTTTTTTGTATTTCTTAAATGATATTAGATAAATATTTTTAAATGTGTAAAACTTTAACCTCGTGGTATTTGAATCCTCGCTTTTGGCTTACCTTTCTAGTGCGTGTCGCAAAGTTGTAATCTCTCATAAAAAATCTTTTATAACTATATTTGTTAATTATTTTAATATTTTTTTCAATTTTATTTATATACACTTAAGAATGGAAAAATATATCAGAAATGACTAGCTGTGTCCTTGGGATAAGGGATAAAAACAATAAAAAAATTGCGTAATATACAGGTGGTAGCGTCAGCGTTACGGGAATAGCATAAAGGGTAAAATATTTCAAACCCATACCTAAAGAAATTAATCAAGATACCTCAACAGTTTAGACGTAGGAATTTTTTTTTCATTTCACGATGTTTATTCATACCTGTATTTCGTGTGACGCAGTTACGCCATAGATACCAATAACGTAAACACTTACTACTTCAAAAATACTATTAAAGGTTAAACAACTTTGAACGTTGAGAGGCCGTCATGGCGCAGCGGCACAAGGGTGTGACTGTAATGCGTCGGTTGAGGGTTCGATCCCCGCTCGAGGAAGTGAAATATTTATTTACGTTTATATTTCAATTTCTTCGCTCTGGTGTCGAGGCAAAGCGCGGCGTTGAGTTTTGCCACTCAACACGCAATGTTCCAGAATTCGGCAGAAAGTGGGGAACGGAGTGTCTTAACACTAGCTTCCCTTAGCCTACTCTGCTGTATGCTTTATACAGCGTGAAGCTGATTCATTTTTATTTTATTTAACTTTGAAAAAAAACTTTTGGGAAAAAAATAAATAAATAACTGTATTAGGCTTTTATAGAATAGTTAAAATTGTGCTTTTATTTAAAGTGGTGCTGACAAAAACACTATATTTTTTTATTTATCTAAATAAATAAAAAAATCTTATACATCCGCAGATACCGTCGTCGGCAGTAGAAATGCCGGGTGGTACAGACTCGACTGGCGCAATGTTCCTAGATGTGCAGTTCGGCGCCTTAGAGCCGGAAGCGATAGATGCACACCCATCCCACCCCGTCCACCCCGCGAGTCCGCTTGCCCAGCCTGCGTCGCAACCGTCCACGCCTGTTCCGGTTAAGGTGAGTAGATAAAGGAACTAAAAAATGTTAGTGAACTACTATAATTTTATATTATTAGCGACACATATGCGGCTTCGCCCACTTATTTTATCCAAATTATACCAAACATTGATTGTATAAGCTATATTCACTGTAAAGTTTCATCTAAATTCGTTCAGCAGTTTTGGGTTAAAATGGGAGAAACATCCATCCTTACAAACTTTCAAATTTATAATTTAATATAGTACAATTTCTTATTTTTTTCAAAAATTTACTTTTAATCATGTATTTTTTGTTACATATAGCAAGTGACGTCACAACCTGAACCTGCACCCGCATCGTCAAGCCACGAGACAACGACTGAACCACCCAGTAGCTACCCTAATGCTAATAGTATGGTGAGTTATTATTTATTTATTGACAAGTTTTACCCGCGACTTTGTTTGCTCGGACTGTAGGCAGCGTAAGGAAATAAAAATGAGAGAGTGGGTATCAAACCCACAACCGTTTCGTTTACAGCGTCACATTTCTACCACTCACACCACGACGACCTCAAACGTAAATAAAATTCCATTATTTCCATTCATTTTGGAATTGTTCCTTCATACTTATCAAGGATTTACATGAAAAATTACCGGGCAGGATAGTTAGATAGCAGTTTTCATATGCTTATAGGAAAACTGCAGTGGCTTGTTGTGAATATTATTTAAGTTGTCTTGCCTGTAAACGCTACGGTTGTTGGTTTGATTTACACTCGAAACTATGAATTATTTTCATTTTGTTGTTCTGACAACAAGACAATCCCAACAAGTAAATAAATAATATATAATCTTGTTCAGGCATTTTTTAACCTGTTTTTACCTTTTTTTACAGTTAAATGAGAGCTTATCAGTAGTAGACACGACGGCGACGAGTCAGCCCGTCCCAACAGAATCACCAGTCACAAATAGTACTTGTAAGTGCCTATTTAATTATTTTATAATTTTTTTAACGTTGCATTTACTACTCAAAATGTAATTTTATTATCAAAAATTGAAAACTGCTGAAAATATCAAATTTTGCTTCAAGTGAATAATACAAGTGTTTATGTTTATTTTTTCCCAAAAAAATAACGAAATTGGTATGAATAGGCCTTAGATGTCCAAGTCTGACTTACACTTGACAGGTTTTCTTATTATCTACTAGATTTACTATTCTACTTTTGTTAAACAATTTTGAATAATTACAAAAATGTGCTTAGTTTTTAAATAATTAGTACTCTGTGGAAAGTGGAGAACAGAGTGCCTTAACACGAGGTTCCTTATGCCCACTTCCTGTGTGCGGGATACAACGTTAAGCTCACTGATTTACTTAATTTTGTTTCTTTTTCCAGCACAAGACAAACTATCCGCATCAATAAAGCAGCTAGGCGTGTCCTCAGTATCCGCAGTGTCGGCAGTGTCGGGCGTGACAAGCGGGACGGGTGTACCGGGAGTGCCAGGCGTGTCAGGCGTGTCGGGAGTTTCGAACGTGTCCAGTGTGTCGAGTGTCGATGCTCCGCCGCAGGCTCATCATCATTATGCTCATCATAGGCCTAAGGTTAAATTAACTTTATTTATTATAATTGAACTAAGGTTAAGTCACACTCAAAACAGTTTATTAGAACACACTAATTAATTAATGGAAAAGATGTATTTCTTCTATTATTAATACTTGTTTTGAACGGAACGGAACAAACTTCCAAACGACATGGTTAATTTATCACTGAACAAATTTAAAAAAGTGGTAAAGCACAGGCTCTGCCAAAAAGCATATTACTCGGTTAAAGATTATGTTCGCGATAAAGATGTTTGGAAATGAGTTGCTCTATTTCTAAGTTAAAATTGTTAATTGTAATTTGTAACAAATGTTGGCATTTAAAAAGAGTGGCCATGAGTTTCTTTGCCTGTATCTTCTCATGAGCTCAACCATTTGAACGGGCTTTTTTCAAGTCAAAATTGCACATTTTTTTTGGTTATTTTGTTTTGCATTTTTTTTTCTACTTTATGACATGTCCAAGTAAATGTTAAGCATTTTTATGGAATAAAGATATTTTGACTTTGACTTTGACTTTGTAGCGGGATTTCAACCCGCGCATCTTGTAAACCGTCCAAGCGCTCTGACCTACTAAGCCATACATACATTTTTATACGCTTATTAGAACTTATTTATAGTGCAGTGGGACAGTGTCTGACTGTAAAGTACAATAGTTGTGGGTTCGATCCCTTTCGTTGTAATATGTTATTTTTAATTTCTCCACTGTTTTAGACAAAGCGCGGCGTTGAGTTCCGCCATTCGAATCGAAATGTTTCCCTACACTAGGTTGTCTCTGTCTACCTACTGGCGGGAAGCTATTTTAAAATATATTATTAGTATTACAAATAATAAAAAACATTTTTTAAACAGACGGTAGGGCAACAGAATGTATATGCGGCTCATCACGCAGTGTCACATCATCCGCCCGTCTACAGTCCCAATGTATATGCACAACAGGTAGCATTTTTAATAATGATGCTTATAATAGATAATACAGTACGGCAGATGTGTCGTGGCCGAATTGAAGTTAAGATTTTTGAACTTTTGCGCATTGGTCACTTAGAAAGAACATAATGAAAAACAAAAAATCTACAGCAGGGCTGCCACGGCTCATAGATCGTACTTGTAACTTTCTTAAGTCGAAAATTGGTCGTAAGGTCAGGAACGGAGTGTTTTAAATACTGGTTTCACTGGGCGTACCCTGCTATATGCGGGAAGAAGCTTGAAGCTATTGGGCAAGCAATATTCTTTCACTAGGTTTCTATGCCCCTACTCCGCAATATATTGAAATTAAATAAAATTTCTTAAACAATTGAAAAACCGCTCGGCGCTAGATCGATTCGATATATTTTGTCGTTATCGAGTAATACCGGAGCTAGATAACATGGCTTCGCATCTTATCCTTGTGGGCGACTTTGTGTCGGGCTGGATGGATGTGATTTAGTCATACATATGTTTTTTTTTATTTTAGTTTATATATATTATTTAATTGTTTTTATACAAGTAGAAAGCTAAAGAAAGTAATTTTGTAAAAAAATTGTGGTGTAGTTTTAATGCAATGATAATTGCTATATTATTATGTAAAGTACAATATGGAACTACTGTCCAGAAGGAAAAGGTGGGGTATAAGTCTTGTCCTTACGTTTCATAAGAACATTTCCATATTTCAAAAAATAATGTGTCATTAAATTGTCTCTATCGTATTATGAACTAAAAAATCAAGTCAGCTTCACGCTGTATCCCGCACATAGCAGGCCTCCCCTGTAGCAGGGTAGGCAGAGGTAAGCTAGTGTTAAGAAACTTCGTTCCCCAGTTTCTGGAGGCATTGCATGTTGAGTGGCGGAACTCAATGCCGCGCTTCGACTCGACACCAGAGCGAAAGAATGAAAATCTGGCCAACTGGCCTCTGACTGATTATGATAACTGCTTACCTACTTAAATTTCAAATAATATATACTTAACAATCTTTTTACTTCCTTCTTACCATATAATATTTCAGAAACTTAAAAGTTTTTAGAACGTTTGATTGTAACGTCAATATATATGTTCTTTTAATATAAAACTAAGTTTTTTTTAAATTTTCGTTTTATTTATACATTTTTGTTCTTTTTTTTTTCAAGGTGAATTCAACAAATGCGTCGTTAACGGGAGCGTCGCTGGCGAACGCGTACCCATCGAGCGTGACGCTAACACAGTACCAACCAATTCTTAATTCATATCAGGTACGATTTTTTTATAATTTGTACTCCGTTACCGACTCATCATTCCGACGTTTCGTGTTAAATGACGGTATTCAATACTGTGCTCTATTTTGTTGTAAAATTAAAATAATTTACTCCCGGTTGGGAAGATCGAGAGGCTTATAAAAAGGAAGTTTGATAATTTTTCCTGCATAGTACAGTAGCAGAAGTAGTTGCGTGTTAAAACATTACGTCCCTCACGCACCGCTTAACGTTCGAGATATTGCGTATGACCAAAATAAGGGCTGTCGCAATGTCACAAATGTATGACTGTAAACACGACATTTGGATCTCCCGCTTAAAGGAATTAATCTTATTAATATTTTCATTTTCATCCTGCGACCTGGTAACAAGGCAAAGGGAGTGTTGAATTTTGCCACACAACTGGCAATGCCTCAAAAATTCGGTGGTATATGGGGAAAACAGAATATCTTAACACTAAATTACCCTGCTTCCCTGCTCTATGCGGGGTACAGCGTGAAACTAAAATAAATACATAACTATAATAAATATTTATATACTTGCCAGCAACAGACCCCAGTGTCGTCGACGGTGTCCGGCGTGTCCGCGTACGGAGGTTCCGCGTTATACACAGCGCCGTACTCCGCCGCGCACCCACACCACTACCACCATCACCCGCCCAAGCACCAGCATAAGGACGCTCAGGTATTAAAAACATGCTGGGGCTTACAAGACATTCCGTTGTATCCCATCAGAGTCATAAGATTAGGCTTTCTGACAATTAAGTTAAACAAATACTAAAATTAAATTTGCGCAGCCAGTAACAGCTAACTTCAGGGCAGCCACGACTCGTTAAATATTTTTGGTAACCCATCTGATTAGGGCGCTGTGCGGGTTATAGTAATAAGGGCACTTGGTACGACACTAGGTACACAACCGGCGCCCGCGCAGGAGTCAACTGTCCTTCTGACTGACAGCTTCCACTGCAACTACACTACTGCACTACCTTAGTACAACACATAAAGTAGACTGATCATGAATAGACGGACCACACATTGAATGTATAAAAATGATGTTAACTGAATATACGTTTAAGAGTTGCATTAATAAAATCCGTTGACTACCATTGCCTGGGTCAGTGACAGTTGACGAGGAGCACCGTGAAGGAGGTTCCGTTATAACCCATTGTACCCAAAGTACAGCACGGTTAACGAGTCGTGACTGCCCTGATGTTAGAGGCTTTCTTAACTTTTGCGGATTGTTCTCTCAAATAATCAAAAGTAAGAAAAAATATAAAATCAAATGTTCTGAGCCGTGTACAGCTAACTTAAGGGCGGCCTGACTCATCAACCATACTTTACTACCAACTAAATCCCACTATACAGATGGGAGTAAAATATTTCAAAGTCATATGTAATCCGCAATGAAGAGATACACAGAATAGGAGGTACTAGCGAGGATGTCACAGAATGTCATATTAGTCAAAATAAATGATTTCAATCATAATTCTCTAACATGTTCCATTCTTTTATTTTTACAGTATGACAATTCAGTAGCATCAAGTAACAGTTTAACAAGTACGTCCACGACACAGTCAAATCAGACGACGGCCAAAGTTGCGACGACGACAGGTATGTATATAATTTATGAATAAATACTTTATTTATATACAGTTTATTTATTTTATTAGTATATTTGTTTACGTCAATCTTTTTTGTAACGCAATGTTTTTTAATGTTTTATAAGTAGCTTGTATTTATAATAATGTAATGTATTGAGTATGCTGATAGTAAAAACTTGATATTTTCGTATGTTTAAAGTAAACTGAATGATCACATTAGGGATGAATATCGTAAAATATAAAAAAATATATATTAAGAAGTAACATATAATTTAATAAATTTACTTATTTTTTACTCAACATAATACATAAATAACAATTTTGATTTTCTCATGTTTTTAAATCCGACTATTATTTTATTGTATAACTGTATGCTTACTTTTGAAGTATTATAAATGTCATGATAACATAATATTGGTCTAATATATTATTATAGAGTAAATAAACGAGTTGTGGCCGTCTTGAAGTTAACTGTATATTTGATTTCAGAATTTCACGCAGGATACACCTTGCACATAGCAGGGTAGGCAGACCTTGGAACCTAATGTTAAGACACTTCTGTTCCCCATTTTCAGCCGAATTCTGAGCGCATTGCGTGTTAAGTGGTGGAACTCAACGAATTGCTTTGCCTCGTCAGAGCGAAGAAATGAAAATATTAAATATCTCATTACCTCCTGTGGGAATGGAACCCACGACCATCGCGCCTGACCAAACTGCCTCAATTTTTTTTTGGTTTTGATTACTTTCTAACGGCGCGGCGGGGCGGCCACTATACATCGACCGTACTGTACCATCCATTACCGTTCCACCTACCCCAACAGTGAACACGGGAACAGTAAACGCAGGCACGGGTTCAGTGACTTCGTCGAACACCACGTCAGGTGCGGTGGCGGGCAATAGTGCGGGCGGCAACGTGAGCGCCAACGCGGCAGCGGGGGCGGGCGCGGGCGCAGGGGCGGGCGTCAATGCGGGCTACGCGAGCGGCGCGCTGTACGGGGGCGCGTACGCGTACGATGAACAGCTTATGAGAAGTGGACTACCTCATCATATGGTGAGTGCCTGATACTTATTAGTTATGTAGTGGTTGCATTGCATAGGCGGGGGCGTCTGTGTGGAGGCGCAAAGGCGCGATAATAAACAACTTATGAGGAGTATACTTCTCTGTGATACTACGGTGAGTAAGGCTGGCTCTGGGGCACAACATCCTTAAATGTGTATGTTTTTGTGCTGTGCCTAGTTTTTGTTTTAACACCAGATTCCCTTTGCCTACCCTGCTATATGCGGAATAAATAAGTTTTTTTTTTTTAATTGTAATTTTAAAATAGTAGAATAAATAGTTTCCGTATTTTTATAGTAAATAAAATATAAACAATTTAATATTAATTTCTAGGGTGGCTACTACGAAGTGGGTTATAGCGCGCGGGAAGGCACGTTCGGTCTGGGAGCGGGAGAGAGGTTCGGCAGGACCGACGCTGCGTCTCCACAACAGGTAAAGATTATTTTTTTATTCATGTTTTGTGGGATTTGATCCTGTTGTATTTGTTGTGGTATGTTATGTACACAAAAATATTTGTCTATATAAAAAATATATAAAATCGTAACGGATCGATGTCTGTACATCGAAGATAAATAACAAAAAATTATATTGGGGGCATTTATTAATGTAATTTCTATTACATTAATAAATGCCCCCCCCCCAAAACAATGATTTTTAAAATTTTTGTCTGTTTACGCTTATCTCAGAAATGGGTTAACCGATTTATATTTATTGCAGTTTTCACTATTGGATTCTAGCAAGCTTCATTTTTAATATTTAGTGCTTGTCTTATTTCAATCTGTTCATAAATAAAAAAAATCGCATTATAAAGGGTTCCATGCGCCAATATTGCTACAAAGTAAGTTTTTAGAGAATTGGCTAAAATTTTTGCTATAAATGTATGGATATTGTCTTTAAAATGATAACGATCACGAAAGTAAGTCAGATGAAAAAATAAATAATTGTGTTGTACAAGCGGGCGAAGCCATGCGGCGGCCACCTATCACTAAGGCTCGTATTTATAAAAAACTCAACTTTGAGACAGATCTTGAGATGCCGTTTTCATTTATGCTTAACATTATTATTATATACGTATAATATACGTTTATATTCCGTCATTACTGAAAGTCCCACCGGTCCCCTATAATAAATATGTTGAATTATTTGTACCAATTGTTGACTTTAAAGATATTATTATAAATTTAATTATTACAATACTTATATTAACAGGTGCCAGCAGCGCTACCCCCCGGCTATGCATACTTCTACCAGCCACCACCCACCACATACCAATATGGCGTTTATCCTACAGCTGTAAGTAATTGATTATAAATAGTAAAAATTTGCACCTTTTTATATCTGCTAAAATACATTCTTTCTCATTATGAAATATATTACGATAATACTTAATTCTTAAGTATTAAATTGACAAGTTCTTTTATAATAATTACTACTAAAACGTACAATTCTATTTATATAGTTGTACCATAGATCCCAATTTTTATACCATACATATTTCAATAATAAAACAAATCAAAATGTACAATATTTTTTTTACCTTACTTAATTATAATGAACAATATTTTTTTTAATTAATAAAAACATTGTTCTTTTTCAGTATGGGGGCGGGTCAAGTGTAGGCGGCGTAGGCGGTGTAGGCGGAGTGGGAGGCGTAGGTGGCGTAGGTGTGAGTGGAGTCACGGCTGGAGGCAAAGTGTCCGCCTACTCGCAGCAACAGCCGCCTTACGATGCACAGGATTCCTATAAGAGTGGTAGGTTTCATATATTTTTTTATAACACCTAAAAATGTAGGCGTCTATAATATGCGTCTATATAAGTTTCGTAGGCGACGTATGACTGCATACGTCTTCGTCGGCTTAGTGCCGTGGGCGTTGCAGTTGTAGTGTACACTATGACTGCGAGGCAGTGTAGGTAGTGTAGGCGACGTAGACGGTGCTAGTGGCGGAGGCGTGTAGGCAGTATAGGTCCAATTTGCATCGTAGGTGTGACTGGAGTCACGGGCGGAGGTAAAGTAACCGCCACCTAGAATATTGATTATTTCACGCAAAGCGCGGCGTTGAGTTCTGCCACTCAACACGAAAAACCTCCAGAATTTGGGAGAAAGTGGGGAACGGAGTGTCTTAACACTAGGTTCCCTCTGCATATACCCTGCTGTGTGCGGGACACAGCGTGAAGCTGATTTGATTTTTTTTGATTTAATTATTTTGTTTCTCAATGTAGAATAATATGCTTTGGCACAAAAAATATACTTTTATACGTGTTTTTTTTTTGGTACATAAAACATATATATGTTATATGATGCAAATCAAAATTATATATTTATAAACTTCTAATAAACTTAATTTATCACCATGTACAGATTTTAGATTAAAGTTATTTTAATATAGTTTAGCTATGCAGTTGTTAGTGTAGTCTTCAATTTTGTAATGATATAAAAGTATGTTCTTAAGTTTTATTTTCGTTAACAATTTTTTTTTCGTTAACTAAATAGTAGTAGCTTAAAGGAAATTTGAAAATTATACAATTTACTGCTATTAATTAATATAACATTTTTATATTTCCCAGCGGGCCCATACACGGCGAACGCTAACAAAGCAGCAGGCGGTGCTTCCGCTGATCTCTCAAACGCAATGTACGCTAAGACACATGTGGCGCTTAATAAAGTTAATGTGAGTTCAATATTTAAATATTTATATATATTGGAACACGCGCGTGACAGCAAACGCGATCGTTGTGGGTTCGATTCCCACTCGGTAGGATGAAGCGTTTTCGTTTCCACGCTCTTGTAATAAGACAAGGTGTGGCGTGGTGAAATTCAAATATTGTAAATTTTGCATTAAAAAGTGTCGGGTTTGGAGTGTCTTAACACTTCGTTATCTTTGCCTACCTTACTATATGCGGGATACAGCGTGACGCTGATAAGTACATAAATAATATGCATAAGATATTTAAAACAGAATTATAAATATGTATTATGATATGGAAAACAGAATGTATTATATATTATATTATTTGCATTTGGGAGATTGGTGTTCTAGTTAGTGGTATGGTGTTTTTTTTATAATTTTTTTTGTTTGTAGCATGCGTGTGTATTTGATATTTTTTTTTATTTAAGGGGGCCAAATTAAAAAAAGTCAAGTTAAATCAAGATAAGTCAGTATTGTCTAATAATAATGAAAGTATCAATACAAGAAATGGTAAACTGCGAAATCATGCTGCATGCATAAGGTCCGATTAAAAAAACATACGAACTACAACACTAATTAATTATCCTCTTAGGTATAAAACCTGCCTAAAACCTATAAATATAAATAGTTGAAGAAGTTAGTTAAAATAGATGAAGTGACATATTTATCTACATTTATATTTCTATTTCTTTGCTCTGGTGTCGAGGCAAAGCGCGGCGTTGAGTTCTGCCACTCAACACGCAATGCCTCCAGAATTCGGTAGGAAGTGGGGAACAGAGTGTCTTAACACTAGGTTCCCTCTGCCTACCCTGCTGGATACAGCGTGAAGCTGATTTAATTTTTTTTAATAAATAATAACAAGTCGTCATTTGTTTGTGCGGAAATTACAATTAATAGTTGTTAACAACAATTTAATGGTCAATTGCAATTAAAATTTATCCAACTTTGGTTTTACCTGATTGGCTCCCAAGAGAATACACAGAACTTCAGGAGAGTAGGTCTCACATGTGGGCGCGAGCCGCCACCGTTTCCTCCTATGAGTAGTGGGGAGTGGAGATAAAAGAGAAGGAGAGCTTGTTAGTTAGCAATAATAATTGAATCCGCAGAGCTACGAGAAGGCGGGTTTCCACAGCGGCACGCCGCCCCCCTTCGGCGCGGGTTCGCACCTCTACATCACGGCGCCACCGCACCACCACCCGCACCACCACGCGCCACAGCACCAGGTATGTATACGCGGAGACACCAGCATGGGACACTGTCACACTAGAGATGTTCATTGATTTTTTTTACCTGATATGGGGATGTTAGCATGGGTATTGTTGTGGATACAGTGGCTGTTTACTTTTTGTTTTTTTTTAAATGTATTGATATAAGGTTGGGATATTTGAGATATTTTAATACTCAAGTAGTAATTTTTCAAGTTTTCATTCATATATTATACATTTATATATCTATGAATGAAAACGGCATCTCAATATCGATCTCAGATTTGAGAAAGCTATTTATAAATACGGGCCTAAAACACTAAGCAGAGAAACAGAATTATTAATTTAATTTAAATATAATTATTACTATCAAAGACATTATGGGACACTGCTAATATTTTTTACTACATGATTTTAAACATTGATGTGTTTTATATCAACATACGTATCCCTATAATAAGTTTAAAATATAAATGTAACACTTAGAGTAGATGGCAGAAAAATCAGTCAATAAATTTTAAAATAGGTTAAAAAAAATATAAACCACGTGCCTATACTAATTAGTTAAAATAATAATGAAAAACACTACAGTAGTTTATGGTCATCGGAAAACTACAACCTGATTAAAATATTTTCATTTAAAATGTGTGAAAATCGCTAATATCAACGACCTTATTACACAATTGACGAGAGACACTATCATGGACACTCCCTTTAATACAACCACTGTTAATATTTATATATGTATAATACATTTATGTATATTTATTACATTTATGTATTTATATATATTTAATATTATAAAAAATCCATTATTAATTATCACTTTCAATAAAATATGTAATCAAGATAATATTAACAATTTTATTAATTTGTGATTTTTAATGTATGTTTATGATTTATTTATTTGATAATATAATTACTTAATGCGCAGTGTCGTCATTTTCATTTACGATTTCATTACTTTTATTATTTAATTTTCATTTTATTATTAATTTATGTAAATTGGAATTTTTATTCTGGTAATAAAGATTTTACCCACATTATATTTATCAATTAAGACATCATGACACGACAACATAAGCACACAAAGACATATATTATTGATATGTATATATATATATAAAAATGAATATATAGATAATATAATTGCATGACACAATATATATTTACTAGTAAATTATATTTATATTATAATTTTAATTAAATTCTTAGAGTTTGCTTTCGTTTGTAGATGGATGGTCGGGTGAACAGTAGTCATAATAGGCGGGTAAGTTGTGTGTTTATTTTGCTGTATGTTTGTTTTATATATATTTATATGTGTATTTGTTTGTTTTATGTTTGTTTATGATGGTAAAGCTAGAAGGCAAAGTTCCTTTTAATATATAAAGATTATTTTAAATTATAATATAAGTCTAAGTGAAAGTAGTATGTCAAAGTTTTGTTTTAAAAGTAAAAAATGTGTAACAGTAAAAGAAATCACTACTT
This sequence comes from Heliconius numata, assembly GCA_016802625.1. Lineage (NCBI taxonomy): Eukaryota > Metazoa > Arthropoda > Insecta > Lepidoptera > Nymphalidae > Heliconius > Heliconius numata. The sequence goes on from JAEBDU010013219.1 coordinate 1,215,583, forward strand.
ATTCGTTTGTATTTGTAAAATATTTGCTTGCTTGCTTTATTGTTTCTTTGTTGTGTAATATTTTTTATGTACTGATATTTTATTTACCCACCTTGATAATATTATGCATGTAATGGTTTTTTTTTAATATTGTTTATATATATAATAATAATGCCTCATATCTTATCTGTATATCAAGATAATGATAAAAAAAATTATAACAAATCATTTGGATGTTTTCTAAATAAAATAATATGTTCGAAACTAGGTTTATGGCACTATTAATATTGAATTCACTTTACATATCTAACTAAAAATATATACATTCTAAGATTTATTACAAAAGAGGCTACTGACAAAACATTTTAAGAGAGTTAAGAGAGATGAGATGTGAGAACGTAGTATCAACACATTCCGTTATCTGCTTCCGCCCTAATTCGAGAAATTGTGTGTTCTGTGGCGTAACGGAACGCCGAATTTCATTCTTAAATAACTAATAATGCTTTTATTTTGTTTATAGGAAAGCGCCTCTTCCGGCCGATCGGGTGCAGCTAAGCCGGCCGCAAGCAAGCCCACTTACTCGCAGTCGTACTGGGCGCCTAATTAACTTGGTGAGTATCAAAATATACTGTTTATAGGTTATATCTATCTATACATTTAATATAATTGTAACTGATATCTGTACATGAAAGAGATATGAGAGAACCTACCGTGGGGGGCATTTGTCAATGTAATAGAACACAAAACAATTGTTTTTTATTGTTTTATCTGTTTGTCTGTGCGTTTATACACAACAGTGTGCTAAGTTTTAGCTTCACATGTGAATATATAGATTAACATATTATAATTATTCAACAGGGACCGAACAGACAATATGGAGACGTGTAAATACAACGCCCGACCTCTACTCAACTGCCGACGGTCGCCGCGTCATATACGACTTCCTCTGAACCACCCACTGTCATTGTCATAAACACGTATAAATACACATAAACACATATAAATACACATAAACAAGTATGAACACATACATATGTGTTTGTGTAGCCGGCGCGTTAATCGTGTCAATTTGTATGGAAAATATTAATAAAAGTATTTGATAAAAATAATTAATTGATAGTGTGTATAGTTGTCGATTTTGTAAATGCTCTACTGAATACTTATTAATTAATATAAACGCGCGGGCGACGCCATTTTGTTTGCACTAGTGTTGTGTTTTATGTGTGTTTGTATGTTTGTAACTTTTTTTTTTAGTTGTTTTAGCGACACACTGGCCCCCCATGTAATTTTTTTCTTATTTTTTTTATTTCATTTAGCAATTAATATATATTATAGTACATATATACATAAACAGTACGTGTATCTATTAAAAAACGGAACTGATATTGTAAAATAAATAAAGTAAAAGGTAATTGAATGTTTAAAAGCTATGTTAATAAAAGTGTATCATGTGTTTTTTTTATTATTATTATTAATATTAAATTCGTAGTGTATTTCCGATGCGTCGTATCGCAGCGCTCTTTAGTTAGTTAGTCGGGGGTTCGATTCCGCTGCGACGCGATAACAAGACTTTGTATAAGTCCGCTCCGTTAGGTTACAATTGTTTTTTTTTTATAAATAAAATAAATTAAACAGTAGTGCTACATTATTGTTAATAATATACAGATTTATATGAAATCTTCTATTATTGACATCATTATCTCTTTTATATATATGTATATGTAAGTGTATGATGCGCTATGCGCGTCAGTACTTGTATTTAGTTTTTTGTAATTATATATTATTATTATTAAATAAATAAAAAAACACTAAATGAATGGACAACGTATGTAGTTCGTTATTAGTAATGGTCTTTTTTATTGAGTCGAGTTGAGATTGATTGGAGTATGGGGAAATACACATATTGGAACAAGGTTTTGGATTTTTATTTAATGCCTTCGCATACTGATAATATTTTCTACATTATATTAATATGGCAAAGTGGGAATGTGGCATCCTGTGGAGCATTTAGCATTTTGGTTGAGTGCTTGATTTCAACTTGGCTTGGTCTTACCTACATATTAGACTATTAATCTTCAAAATTTCAGCTTTGTAAAATGATGTAGGTCTGGGGGCCCTGGGATCTCAAGCTAATAGTTTTTTGGTAAACGGTCCACTTGATTGTTCCATTATCTGATACTAGATTGACTCTTCATCATTAAAAGGACAATATCTTCATATCACTTCTGAGATGATTGTACAATTACATTTTTTTTCTATCCAATAAAATTACTTAGTCCTTATAAGATATTTTTTTGCCTTTCGTTCATTGAACTTGCGTTAGAGAGAAAAAATAATCATGTCTCAAAATTACAAGATAATCGAAATGAAGAGGAAAAAATGTAAATAATATAAAATATATATAATATAAAAAAATTTATGCAAAAGGAATGTCTTAACAATTGTACAATTAACAATATAAAAGGCACCATCTGTAAAACCACTATCTAATTGTAATAAAGAATGAAAAATTATTATATGCTCAATTTTTACATAAAATGCATATTTAATAAATAAATGATCTAATTCCAAAAAAGTAAATATATTTTTTGTATCAAGCTCTTATTTAATTTGGCCATTTACTTAGTATATAGCATACATTATTCAATATATAAATATGGATAGTTGTTCATATCAAGATAAAATTTGGCATTTTTCAATTTAACTTTTTCTTTTTTTCCCACTCAGGTACATTAATTACAATTTAATTTTCATAAAATATGTTTTGCCTAACATTTCTGTGTAACTAGATATTTTTAAAGTGCTTGCAATGGCCTAGTTCAATAAAGAATATTTAAATTTTGTTGTCATTACAAGTTAATAATTAAATGCTAATTGATGTCTCTGAGTACATCCCATGTACTCCAAAATGAAGAGCAAAAAGTGATTTTTCATGTAGAATATTTTTTTTATGAATATAACTTCATAAATGTATTGAAGCAGCTTCATCCACTATCCAATATAAAGAACCTTCGGGTTTTACTTTAGTAGCTGGCAGATCTTCATTGTCCTTCAAAATACGCTGAAAAACATTTATTTATTATTTAATAATTATAGCCTTTTGTGGTGCAGTGTTTGACTGTAAACACGATGGTTGTTGGTTCAATTCTCACACAGTGGAATATTTATATTTAAAATATTTACATTTTCCTGTTATGATAGACAATGTGAGGCATTGATGGGCGGCACATTATCAAGAGAGTGGCTTTAAAAAAACAAATAATAAAAAATAGTAAATCCACAACTATTGTGTTTACACTCAGATGAAACAGAACACTATGCCTACCCTGCTGTGTGTGAGATAAAGTGTGAAGCTTAAAAAAAAACAAAAATCACAAATGAATGAATTGATGAATTGCAATACATAATTACTATGACTTAACAATATTTTGAAATTTATAATGAGATATGCAATCATATTAGAAGATAAGTACATTTGATAATGTTGTAATAAAATATTTTTTTTTGCTTCACACTATCTTCTATATCTACAAATAAATAATAGCTAAGACTAGTCAATAATAATAAAACAATAAATATTAATATTTCTAACTTGCAATAGTAAAACAAAACATAATATATCGAAGATCAGGAAGGTCTAGGTAAAGTAACAAGTTACCTATGTTGCTAAACACTAGGTTTCCTCTGCCAACCCTACTATAAATAAAAAAAAATGTAAAACTGAATCAGTTACCTTTGCCATATCAGCTTTACCCGCCCCACTAATAGCAAAAATACAATTTCTTGCATTATTAATAACTTTGTAGGTCAAAGTAATTCTTGACGGTGGTGGTTTTGGGGAATCCATTATAGAGGCCACATTAAGACTTGCTTCCTTGAGTAAGCTATGGTTTGGGAATAATGAACATGTATGTCCATCTGGCCCCATACCCAGCAAGAGGAGGTCGAATTTGTAAATGTCACTATTGAATACATTTTTTAGTTTTTGGTCATAGTCTAGTGCTGCTTCTTGAGCTGTAAATGATATTGAAAAATGTTAGTTTAATATAAAATTGTTAATGTAATAATTTATTATTATGAGTTATACCTATATATATTACCAAAAATAAAAGTTACAAAAAAAATTAGAAAAGTATTAGAAATATAAAAGTTGTGAGGCAGATGAGGGTTACACAAGAATGAAACAAATGTTGAAAGTGTGTAAACACAATTTGGGAATGTGAAGTTAAAAATAGAAATAACTTACCTGATACTCCTTGTTTTATAGTTATAAACTGATCTCTTTTCAATTTAGTTTTGGGTATTAACATTTTATCGTAAGCACCAAATGTAGAGTCCTCACTATCTTCTGGAACAACTCTTTCATCGCAAAATGCAAGAACCCATTTCGACCAGTCCGTCTCCACTTGTGGTAATCCTTCACACAAATATTTTACCACTGATCCACCTAATATAGGAAAAAAAGTGATAAGCATTACATATCATTATTAATCATATTTTAATATCCTTTTTTAATTAAATTTGTCTCACGTATGCTTATAAATTAATAAATTATGGTAATATATAGATTATATTCTTATATGATATTATAAACACAATCAAAAACTCCAAAGAACTTTACCTGAAAGACCGACGAAAAACTTTCCACGATTCAGTATGGCATCGTTAGAAATTTTCTCTATATACGAAGACAGCTTTTTAATTAGCTCTTGTTCGTCAGCCACTTTGATAATGGTCATATTTAAATTACTTATTGACTAACTACAAAGTTTTAAAGTTCACTAAAAATACTGTGTAATGACAGACACAACCTTCAAACTTCAAATTCGAAGTTCAAATAAATTGTCAAAGTTATGTTTAAGGGCACGCAGAGTAATATGGGACGTTACATTTTTTGATTAATTCATCATCAAAATAAATCGATAATTATGAAAATAAAAAGTCTTATTCGATTTTATAATCAAAATATATATTTTTTTAATTTTATAAATTATTGGCAATAGATTTTTTGATGATGAAAAAATTGAATAACTGATGAATGACATGACTTTTCTATTCTATTTTTAGATTAAAAAGCTACAAATAAAATTTTATAACTATTTTTAAAAGATTTTCAAATAATTATTAATTATTTCTTTCAGTTTCCTAGGAAGAACCTAGTGTAAAGATGCTCCCTTCTCAACTTTCCATCGAATTCTGAAGATATTGCCTGTTATGTAGCGGAACTCAACGCCGCACTTTGCCTCGTTCCAGAGCGAGGACACTAAAATAGTAAATATTTCATTTCCTGGAGTGGGAATCGAACCCACAACCAGTCGCGTTTAGCCATGACAAAATATTAAATGTTAATAAAAAAAGTAGTGCTGTAACACTACACTATTTTACGTAGGTATTTAATCTTTTTCACACATGATAATTATATTGTATCGCAGAAATTTATACATAAGAATAGTTTTTAGAACATAACAATTAAATTCTATGTAACAAAAAAAATTAGAAAATATGAACGTTACAGGTAATTAAAAGCAAAAAGTTTGTCAGAAGTGGGATTCGAACCCACGCCCACAGAAGTGGACTGCGACCTGAACGCAGCGCCTTAGACCGCTCGGCCATCCTGACGTGCTTCATATAATTGAAAATTATAATAACTAAGTGGAGTGTCATTTGAAATATATGTTACAAATTATTGTTTATTTATAGTTTGATTTTAATAAAGGTAGACTAGTTAAATATATTGTTAATAAATTTAAAATTGTTCATATATAATTTTTAAACGTAGGTTTTTTTAAATAACAGTATAATAAAATGACCTTTAACTTTCAACATTAATAATTTACATGAATATTTTTTTATTTTTATTTTGAGAGTGTCAAATAAAATGTTAGGATTATTTTGCTTCGGCTTGAGTTGGTACGATAAAGTAAATAAAAAAAAAATAACATACTTTAATTTTAAATATTCCTACCTGTTTTTCATTACAACAAATATTTAAATAATTAAAACTTTTATTCGCTATTAATGTCATAAAGTTCAATAAAAAATATATATGTTCAAGTGCTTTTCACCGATAGGTGGCAGCACTAAAATATCTAAACAAAATTTTAAAAACTTAATCTTCTCATCACTAGGTGGTGCTAAACATAAAACAAAACATAATTTGCTTCATATAATTATAATATGTGAGACCTAGTATATACGAATTCATATGTATGAAAAAGTGAAAGTATTACCCAAAACGGGCACGTCGACCGCCACCGGCCGGTTGTTGACCGTCAAAAGTATTCGCCATGACGTAATTGTAGTAATATCGATGACTGTACGCAAAGCTTTTACTATTTACTATATATATAGGTATAGGTAGTAATTCTCTAGGTGGAGTAGCGTGCGAGCTTTTCTTTCAGTTCAGTCCAGTCACAAGGATGTGACTGTAACGCGTTGCGGATTCGATCCCTACTTGAGGATATTACTTAATATTTTCATTTCTTCGATCTGGCACCAAGGCAAAAGGGCAAACGCTATGCCTCGAAAAATTCAGCGGAAAGTGGGGGACGGACCTACCTTGGCACCAGAGCGAAGCAATAGAAATATAAATTTAAATAAATATATCACTGCGTTGAATGGAGATCGAATCCACAACCAGTAGTGTTTACAATAACACTTTGTGCCCCTGCGCCACGACTGGCCTTAATGTTTATTAATTAGGTCATTATAATTAAAATGATACATATAACATTCTGTTCATTTAGCTATCTGTTATATTAATATCAACTAATATATAGGTGGCGAAATTAGTCACCTCTTTGGAATGTCGCGAATACTATTCAAATAATAAAATATTCGAAAATTATAATAAATATCACATTTTTATTAAAACACAATCAATATTGTTGTAGGTACATTAAAACTTCGTGTATTTCTCTACATTATACATTAATTACTAGTGATGTGCCACGAAAATGATATATTAATAAAAGAACCTTGAACTATCGCCGAATTCATGATCGGCCCTGCCTATAGTGCCTAGTGTCTATAATTAGCATTGATAATGAGTTTGTAAATAAAAATATCAGTTTTGTTATCTTTTATAATAAGCTAGCTTTCACAAGCGGCTTCGCGTGCGTGATTTATTGGAAATAAATAAAAGTTAACAATACTACACAATCTAAGATTAATAGATAACTTTGAAGACAGATCTGTGGCTAAACTCAACGCCGTGCTTTGCCTCGACACCAAAAAAGAAATGAAAATATTAAATATTTAAATTCTTCGATTGGGAATCGAATCCACAACTTGTCGCGTTCACATTCACACGCTTGTGCCCCTGCGCCACAACTGGCTTCTAGATTCTAGTACTAACGATGTTTTAAAGAAAGCTTTATTAAGCGTTCGTGGACGGGACGTTAGTTTAAATAGTTAAAGCAACTTACACGTTAATTTTATGATTCAAAAATTTATACCACAAATTGAAAGAGATAGTATACGCAACTAATTTCACAATTCTTCCCGTATAGCAAGCAGGGCAGACAACGGGAACTTAAAGTTACAACATTCCGTTCTCACTTTCCTCCGAATTTTCGAGACATTCCATTTTGAGTGACGGAACTCACATTCGCACTTTATCTACCACTTACCAGAACGGGACAGTCCACTGCGCCACGACAGCCTATAATTTAATTAATATGCATTTATTATAAAGATATATAATTAATAACAAAATCCCAGCATCCGTTTTAAAAGCTATTATCTATATCAAAATGAATGACCGTGTAATATATCAATATATTAATTCTGACCTACACTCGACAGTGTTTAACAAGTTACTTCAATTAGTTTGAAGTTTGACTTTAAAATCTATTATTTCGCCTCCAGGCTTGGCCTCGTCGTCGGGTCTTTTTAACGTCTCTTTATACTTATATATACACCTATAATTAGTAAATCTGTGTGTAGAATCATTATTAATATTTAATTAATAATAACCCTCTTATATTATTGATATAATAATGTATTTAAATACTTATTAATATAATGTCTCTTAAATGGCAGCAGGTACGTATATAATATGCTCACCAAAAAAATAATAGATTTACAAATAGATATTCCAGAAATCTTGATATGTTATGTATTTTATCTATTCTAATGAGTGAGGCCAGTTATGGCGCAGTGTTACGAAGTGACTGAAACCGGGACAGTTCGTGAGTTCGATTCCCTCTCGAGAAAAAGAAATATTTAATATTTTCATTTCTTTGCTCTGCTGTCGAAACAAAGCGCGGCATTGAGTTCCGCCACTCAACACGCACGCAACTCAACACGCTTCAGAATTCGACAGAAAATGAGGATCCGAGTGTTTTAACACAAGATTCCCTCTGCCTACCCTGGGTGTGTGGGATAAACCGTGAAGCTGAAAAGAATCTATTAGATCTAAGTATATAATTAATTAAACAATGACGTGATGATAGTTGTAGGTTCAATATAAGTATAAACAGAAAACATTTCCTAATAAATAGTACAAGATAAAGTTGCTTGTCTCCGATGTACCTACGCTTAAAACTTTCAAGTTACGTAACTGATTTAAAACTCGGATCGCAAGTCCCAGGTACTCCCTTAAGCTCTTCACAAAGGTCAAATAATAAAAGGAAATATTACTGAAAAAATAAATAATAAAAAATAATTGTCGAAGTTGAAGATTCATTGTATTGAAAAATTTCTGGGAACTAGGCGGAAGCGCGGCGTTGAGTTCCGCCACTCAAGAATATGGCGAAAAGTGAGAAATAAAGTGTCTCAATTGGAACAGGGTGTTTGAACACTAGATTCCCAGGTTCCCTCTGTCTATCCTACTGGGTATGGAATAAAAACTGTGCGACTGATGATTGAACCAACAACAGATACTTCCAATCCGATGCTATTCTTGAAGTAATTGTAAAATAAAATATTATTTTTCCCAAGCAAAATAAAATGTAAAACAAAGTATATTATAAGGCATAAGCCCCATATCACCTCAGCTCATATGAGCTGTTGACTTTGACCCACATACTCGTATGTAACACTTTCTGCACTGGATTCTGGTATGACTACTTGTTCAGACTTTCGTCTGCACTTGTCTCGGTTAAACATTAAAAATATATAATTTAAAGCGACTAAAAGTGTTGTTTGTATAATCAAAATTATAATAATTGATATTTCATATTTTATAAGGACCATCATCATCATATTTTTACCAGTGACTTCGTCCGTATGTTCAAACGTCGTCGTACGTTCGTCGAAACGATTATTCCGAAGTAATAAAATCTTCAACAAAACAGGATTATTTCAATTTGAACCACTAGTTTGTAGCCACTTTAAGCAGAAATTATTATAGACTTAAAGAAATAGGATTTAATTTACAAAGTTTAAAATGCCTTTGCAATGAGCATTTTCAAAAAGCAATGCGTCCAAAATTTGGCTGAAACTGGTAAACGGAAGTCCTTTAATCCGAGCGTTTTAGCACAAGGTTCCCTCTGCCCACCCTGCTAAGCAGAAAAATTGTGAAGCTGTTTTTTTTAAACTACTCATGACGTATACCTAACCTATAGTTAATATTTGTTGTTTACTGTGTAACAATCAAGATTTTACACAATATTTCCTCTTAGGTATAGCGCGCACTAGTGATTTTTGTCACCGTGACTGTTGCGTCACTGTCACCGTGTACATTACACTTAATGAAGGTGCGCGCATTTGGATACGTGACAATTGGGTGACTTTTTGTCCGCGGAGGACGGCAACACGCCGGTGACGCAACTGTCACCGCGTCCATAGATTTGTATGCCCGTGCGCGCATTAGCAACTAAATGTCACCTCCTCCTTGCGGTTTCCATACTAGTCGTCTTCCGCATATACATGAAACAGCAGCGTGTTTCATTGCACAACCGAATTTTTATTTCAAGAATGGCGTCAAGTTCATCACCAAGGCAAAACGTGTGTTTTCATGAAGATAAAATAGACAATGACAATACTGATTGACGAAATTGAGTTGAGGCCATTGCTCTATGACAAATGAAAAGTTGAAAGCCAATATTTTCTACATTTGCTTTTTTTTCTATTTCTTAATATAAGTGCACAGACAACCATCTCTTTGAGATCCATTTTATCAAATGTAAAAAATTTCGTCACTGTCATCGCAAGTGCGCGCAGTGGCGAAAAGTATCGTGACATGTCAGTGACAAAAAATTTATTGTCACCGTGACAAAAGTCACCAGTGCGCGCTAAGCCTTACACCTTTGTCTGACAAAGGTGAAAAAAAATCCCAGATTATAAACAGACACACCTAAAGACATATTTGACATATACGTACGTACACGTTTGCAATGGCGGGCGTAGGTAGAAAAATAATTTATAAAAGCGATGTGATAAAGAATAAATTAAGGTTATCTTAATGCCATAGCGTCTATTAATTTAACTTAGCGGCTTACACCTACTTATTGTTTTGTTTTAAATTGTTATGATAATAGATGAGTACGTGTTACTATTTAAAGATATATTAGGCTATTTATTGTTGTACAATAGATCATCCTTTATTTACATACGCAATGGTTGTTATTTTTAGATATTATTAATTTAGACAAAAAATGGAGACGGAGTTTCTCAACACTAGTTCCTTAACATTTAACACGTTACAATAAATATGTGACAAATAAATATACATATATAAATAATATGATGTATTTTTCAATTTCTAGGCCCGGCAAGGCTGACAAAAGTTGACTTGTTGAAAACACCGTTACCTTGTTTTTTTTTTATTTCTAGTTTATTTCTAAGAAATTAAGTACGACTCGCACTTGGGTGGATTGTTTCTTATATAATTTCCCATATTTTTAATTAGAGTTAATTTAAATTACATTCTAGGTAATTAAAAATTGCCTTATATAGGAACATTCCATAATCATAAGCTATGCATGGCCCAGGGCAACGGGTACGCAATTTGCACAGGGTCAACATATTGTTTACTATCTGTACCTATATTATATAAAATTCTTCAGTTATCAAGTTACTGATATACGTACTAAACTACTGGACTTGGAAAGTTGAAATGTCTTGAAATTCCATGGAAATGGAAAAAAATGAGGTTTTTCCATTAGGACTAGTCTTAGTATATTTTTAAACTGGAGATAAATATTGTTCATCTCCATGAATCCAATCAAAGAGCTCAAAAGGCTTATATTGTACATCAAAATGTAGTCTTTATATTAATTATTCTTATAACAGTAATTATTTTCCCAGAATTAGAAGAGTTATTGTTATTAATAAAAATAATAATTATTTCTGTATTCGTTTAAATTTAGCAGTGAAAGACACCATGACTAGAAGGGTCGGCGACCACCACAAGGCTGACTTAAGGTTCAAATGTTCATATCACATATTAGTTTAGTATTTTCTCTAGGAGGTACTCGTAGGTACTGTTGGTAGATAAACAGAAAAAAATATATATAATTCAATTTAATCAGACATTATTTTTATTTTTTGGCTCATTAATAGCGGGATGGAATGTCTGAACACTAGGTTCTCACTAGGTTCTCACTAGTTCCCGCGCTCCACCCGGGATATACGGGATACAGCGTGAAGCTAAAAAAACAAAATAGTATTGAATGATATTGAAAATAGTTAATAGTTTATGTTTAACTAATTAATTGGTATTTTTCTTTTCTGCCGAAATACCTCCATAATTTAATTTCAGAGAGGCATATTCTATCATTACTATATGCTATCATAATCAATTAATATGAAATAAAATAAGAATATATTACCACAGTATATATGATTTATTTGTAAACAACAGTTTTCTTTAAAGCGTGTGTGTTTCACGTGTTCAGCTTAGTGCTCACGTAAGTCGACGCGCGTGCCGAAGCGCGTGCTTCTCTTATTTATTTAATTTTAAATATTTCTTCATTATTTTTTTCAGTTTCACGCTGTACTCCGCACATAGCAGAGTAGGTAGAGGGAACCTGAAAACCTAGTGTTCAGACAATGTGTTCCCATTAAGACACCGCGTTCTTTATTTTATGTTTTCCACTTTCTGAAATGAATCTTAATGAAATATTTAATATTTTATTTCCTCGCTCTGGTAACGAGGCAAAGCATAGAGCTCTGTCACTCATTCATGTCTTAACATTAGGTTCTGCTTACCCTGCTATTTGCAGAATATATCCACGGTCTTTTGTACAAATATAAATGCTTTGTAACGTGTTGCTGGTGTTATTTGCATGGTATAACAAACAGTTCACTGTTTTTTTAGGTCACTCCGTATCCTCAACATGACAGCGTAGGCAGAGGAAACGCAGGAACCTAGTGTTTAACACACTTAAAACAGTCCGCTTCCGTTAAGGCACATCCGTTCATCACTTTCCGCCAAATTCTAAATCTCTGCATAACTCTTTCGTCTCGTCCGCTATCATCAACCTCTTAATACATTCCCTCCGGGGGATCCGAACGCTGTTGACGTGAAATCCAGCAGCGTATATGTTCTCGAAAGTCGAGTGAGGTCCACTGTCCACTCTCCTTTTATAAATCTAATAATTAATATATAAATTAAATAATTATTTTTTACTGACGGTACTTTAAATGAATGCGTGCGTCGGAAGCAGGCGTGGCACGCGTGCACTCGTTCTAGACACACGTATGTAACGTGTTGGTCGTTTAATGTGCCCTAAATATTATCATATCCTTTTACTTTATTATTGTGAAATAACTGAGCTGATAGTGACTAAGGAGTACCTACTAATAGGAGATCTGTCTATTTCTCAAATGTATTGAGAAAATTTTAAATAAGAGGTGTCGTGACGCAGTGGGATGTCTCATTGTAAAAGAAAGGGTCCTTGGTTCGATTTATTTAGCTTATTTTTTATGAAGCACCTGCAATGCCTCAAAAATAGTGTCTTGACACTACACGATCATGAACAGAAAGTACAATTTGCAAAAGTTGACAAAACTTAATCCTCTGGCATGGTATTTTAGATTTTTTTCCTTTACAGATACAGTAGATATTGAGTAGTACTGTATTCTAGGTTAACGAATATTTGATGAAGGAACAATAAAAATAATACTTTTCTTGCATTTTAGTCTCAAATTTCAAAAGTTGTTGGCCGAACTAATACAGTTTTGAAATGTACTAAACCAAGTTGACAGGTATAAACCATTATCTATTTCATCAGAATCCAGAACATTCTTGTTAATGGTTGAGAAAGTATTCGCAACTTGCAAATTAAAATATTAATATAAATACGTCTCAGTTATTGATTTGTTTCAAAATTACATATTGAAACGCCATCGTGATGCAATTGTATAATTTTTGGAAATAAATGTAGAGGTTGTGAGTTCTATTAAGAATTTTTGATATTGTAAAAAATCTATTAATTTTGCGGTTGATGTCAACCAGGCAACAAAAACCAACCCTTCTAATAAAAATAACCACCCAGGTTAGCACCAACTCTAAAGATCTTCAGATTGGCACTGATTCCAAAGTTTTTAAACAAATGTAGATATAAGTATCAATAATTTAAAGCAAAAAAAAGCCCCACACATTTTCTTACATAACAGGACAGTCAGAACCTACTGTTAAGACGTTCCGTTCTCCACTTTCTCCAATTTTCGAGATATTTCGTGCTGTGTGGCCGAACTCAACGTTGCGCTTTGTCTGTCAGACGGAGATAATAAAAAGAATATTAATTTAATCATTTCTCCAAGAAAAGAAAAAATAAATAAAAATATAGCACCTATTTATGGTACTATATTGTTCTTGAACCAGTGCTATATTTAATATACAACTAAATTTATATCATACAGTTGTAATTAATGTAATACATTAAGCTTTGCGGATTTACGCAGAGGTTAGAACGTAGTGACCTACGTGGCTACAACCTCATTATTGAATAATATGAGCTTTTTAAACCTATTATAAATATTTTTTTCTTCACCTACCTACATAAATACGCCACCGAGGAAACGAAATATTATTTATTAATGTTTTTATTCGCCCTGGCATCAAGGTAAAAATCCCTTTATTCAGTTCCTCTTCCCACACTGCTGTGTGCGGGATACAGCGTGAAGGTTTTTTCTATTGAAGGTTTTTATTATTAGTGGTTTTATCGAGGTGTTTGTGAGTCAGTAGGATATATGTTTTATATCTATATATAGATAGATTATATGATTTCATCTTAAATAAGGACGGATTTAATTAAAGACCCTGACACGATTGGCCATAAGCCAGGCTCAACATGATGTGTGTAAATTATATTTTCTTTATACACGCCATTTTGTATTGCAGGATATTGTGAACCTACTACGACTTTGGATTTAGGGTATATATGAGATAAGAATACTTATTGGAGAATTGATAACTGTATTTTTTTTGTTTAAGTTAATAATAAAACAAATGATAGATTATTATATTATCAACTTAAACAAAAATAGAGATAATTTTTTTGTCTGGAATTTACTGTGCAACTCTCTTAATGAAAGTAGGTAATTTTACAATGTTAAAGTTCCAGTTCCCTATATACGAGATAGGTACAGCATGAAGCTTTTTTCTTTTATATCAAACAATAGTAAACAATGGTGTTGTGGTATTTGATATAAAGATATGTAAAACTTATAAAAGTTTTAGCTTTATAAAGTAAACAGAAGAAAATCGAAATACTTGTAAATTATAATATTTTCCCATAAGTTCTAAGTTTTCGAGATGTATCATTCAAGAGACACTGAGGTAGTGGCGTGGTATTGATTGTGAAGTATTAGCATATGAATATAGCTTTTGTGGTAAAAGGACGTTTCGTTGTTGTTTATGGTTATAATTGTGCGATTCGTTTGACGTCCAATCACAGTCTCGTAATAAACTTCCATTTATAGTACCTATATAATATACTTATATTTCTTTTAATGATGGCGTCTACCTTTTCTTGTTTAATTAAATAATTTAAGAACTATTTCTCAAGATTTTCCTTAAGTAAGGCTAAAGTTGAGGAAGTATCTATTTATAATTTTTTCTTTACTCTTCTCTCTCGTCGAGAATTATCTATTTTAGACGCTAACGCAGCTTATGGGTTCAAGTATCGTCTCAAATTTTATTATTTTTTTTACTATTTTGGTAATATTTTTAATGATTATATTGAAAGAATACATTGTGGTGACTGAAAGAAATGTAGAAACGTTTCAAGTTATTAACAACTAGTTAATTTTAAGACTAAATACTTTCCCGGAAACTGTGCAAGCTCAAACTATCTTAAGGCAACTTTAGTCTGTGTAATAAATTATTAAAAGACACTAAATATATGGCAGGTTAATAAAATGCATATAATAATTTAAGTTGGCGGTGTCTACTCTTACACAACACACGTGTTTGTTTCGACACGCTAGTGCTGTGTCACCGGGACGACTAGTGATGTGACAACTATGTATATATTTTTAGTCTATATTTAAAAATGGTGGTATAAGAGAGTTTCGTAATTGGAAACATATACTTAAAATCAACGACCATAGAAACGGTAACACTTATTATTTATATTACAATTATAGGTCGTCGAGACGCAGCGGCACATTTTTGTAAATACGATGGTTGTGTGTTCCATTCTCACTCGAGGGAATTTATTATTTTCCAACGGTGGGCAGGCCATTCACCAGGTGGACCAACGATCTGGTCAAGGTCGGGGGAAGCCGCTGGATGCAGGCAGATCAAGACCGATCGGCGTGGAGATCATTGGGGGACGCCTACGTCCAACAGTAGGATATGTAACGAATGACGATGACGTGATGATGATGATGATTAAATTTAATATGTTAATTTCCCCATTTTTTACAGTTTATCTATCTATCTAATTGATCTATCTAGTAACCTTAAATGTATTCAATTTAATTTATGTCTTAATGCTCTTAATAACATAGACTCAGTAATTTGTCATATCATGTATGAGCATGTGAATGTCACATCACTACAATGTAGGCGCGGTCGCTCGCCTTGCACACATGTTCTGACACATGCATTGCGTGTACTGATTTGATCCCAGATATAAATAAATAGGATTAATAATTATTTAAATATTGCAACATTTGCTTAGTAGGCTGTAAAAATGTACCGTTGGCCAAACTAAAGAACGTGGTCTGTGGTCTCTTTTTTTAAATTAGACCATAAATAACGGAAGTTTCTGAATTTTATCCCGAGTGAAGATATTTAAATTATTAAAACAACGACTGGCGCAGGGGCACAAAGTGTGACTGTAAAACTGACTGGTTGTGGGTTCGATCCTCACTCGAGCAGATGAAATATTTACTTAAATTTATATTTCCATTTTCTTCACTCTGGTGTCGAGGCGAAGCGAGGCGTTGAGTTCTGCCATTCACACCCAACGCCTCCAGAATTCGTCGAAAAGTGGGGAATGGCGGCCCTTTGACACATCGTGAAGCAGAAAAAAATATCTTATAATAAATTATCCGCAAAATGATCCGTAGTGGAATTAACTTTGAAAAGGAACATAAAATGTTTTATAACATAAATTTAAAATACAATAAAGTGCATAATTAAGCAAATTGCACATTATTACGCACGTGGCTACAATTTACAAAGCCGTTAATTATATGTAAATCACTTTAGGATACATTTCGTATATTAAATAAACTAACACCAGCGGTAAGTAATGTCAGTGTAATGTGTTGTATCCGTTTAGCGGTGAGATGCAAGTATGTACTCGTATGCACGCGCCATTGATTGCTTTGTAAGGAAATTGATATCCTTAGCTCTGAAGGGTTTATTTGAATCCAATGTATGGTTTTTTTGTGTTTGTCTGTTAACACAAAATAATAACGTAAAAATAACGTGACGGTTGTAGATTCGGTTCTGGTTTGGGGAAAAGGATGATATATTTAAATACCATTACTCAACACGTAAAGCGTGAAAGTGAAAAACAATAAATTATGTGTTTTAAATTTAAAATAAATAAATGTTATCAAGGTGTATTTCAAAATTTAGTAATTTAAAAATATTTACATCACCCTAGTGAAATATAGTGTAACAAGGACAGAATCAACATTTTAAACGATATCTTTGTGATAAATAATCAAAAAATATTATTAAACCTTTCTTAACAGTTTTGTATTAATTTCGATCGTGGAACTCTCACTACCTATTAAGTTAATTTTACTTTGGCAAGACAAGACACGGCGTTGAGTTTCACTCAACACACAATGTCTTAAATTGAGAGAAAGGAGTGTCCCGACACTAGGTTCTCTCTGCCTATCCCGCTAAGCGGCAAAAACCGTGTAGCCCAAAAAAACGTTAACTTTAAACTAAAATCTAGAATTAATACCTGTTAAAGTCTATCAGCAATCGCTAAGCAATAATAATACTGTCTTAATATCATAAACATGCTCATGTCCATATAAATTGTAGTCAATTAAATTAAATGTATGGTAATACAAGCGTACGCTCTCGAGACATGTGGGTCACCCGGTGTTTGGTATTTTATTATAAACTAGGTTTTTACTGTGGCTTCGTTAGTTATTTTCCTGTTTTTTTAACGTGTTTGGGAAGAAATATTAATGAAAATAAATATGTTATGATAAAAACGAAAAAATAAATAAATGGAAAATTGTACTTTATTATTACAAAAGGAAATTAACAAATATTATAAATTTCAATTAAAGCCACAATATCAATTTTCTCAATTTTTTTTTTCAATAATATAAATTCGAATATGAACTTTTATTGAAATTTATATAAATAACTAGCGGACGCGCGCAGCTTCACTTGCGTATTTAAGGGTGAATTCTAATAACCCATGAAACATGTGTTCAATGAAATATTTTTAAGAGTCTAAATTTCAAATTTTATAAAAATCGGTGGCGATTTAAAGATTTTTCCATACAAACATTCAACCCCTTATTTGCACCCTTAGGGGGTGAGTTCTAGAAAACCATGAAACATATGTTCAATTAAATATTTTTAAGAGTCTAAATATCAAATTTTATAAAAATCGGTGGCGATTTAAGAGTTTTCCCATACAAACTTTCAACCCCTTATTTGCACACTTAGGGGAAGAATTCTAGAAAACGATGACACACGTGTTCAATTAAATACTTTTAAAAATCTAAATTTCAAATTTTATAAAAATCGGTGCCGATTTAATTTTTTTTCCATACAAACTTTGAACCCCTATTTCACCCATTTAGGGTTAAAATTTTTCAAAATCCCTTCTTAGTGGATGTCCAGATTACGAAAGTAAACTTTTGTCCAAATTTAACGTTTCTACCATCAGCAGTTACGGCTGTGCGTGCGTCTTACCTCAGTCAGTGAGGACAAGTCCTTTTATATATATAGATAAAAACATATATTAAATAATTACACAAAATGTTCACCGTGACACAATGTGAATAACGTGTCTTAGGGATAGCGCGCACTGGTGACTTTTGTCACGGTGACAATAAATTTTTTGTCACTGACATGTCACCATACTTTTCGCGACTGCGCGCACTTGCGATGACAGTGACGAAACTTTTTACATTTGATAAAATGGATCTCGAAGAGATGGTTGTCTGTGCACTTATATTAAGAAATAGAAAAAAAAGCAAACGTAGAAAATATTGGCTTTCAAATTATTTGAATAATCCTTTAGGGATTTGTCATAGAGCAATGGCCTCAACTCAATTTCGTCAATCAGTATTGTCATTGTCTATTTCATCTTCATGAAAACACACGTTTTGCCTTGGTGATGAATTTGACGCCATTCTTGAAATAAAAATTCGGTGCTGCAATGCAACATGCTGCTGCAACATGAAAATGTTTATGCGGAACACGACTAGTATGGGAACCGCAAGGGGGAGGGGGAACAAAGTCAAAGTCAAAATATCTTTATTCCATAAAAATGCTTAACATTTACTTGGAACGAAGTGACATTTAGTTGCTAATGCGCGCATGGGCATACAAATCTATGGACGCGGTGACAGTTGCGTCACCGGCGTGTTGCCGTCCTCCGCGGACAAAAAGTCACCCAATTGTCACGTATCCAAATGCGCGCACCTTCATTAAGTGTAATGTACACGGTGACAGTGACGCAACAGTCACGGTGACAAAAATCACTAGTGCGCGCTACACCTTAAACTTGTCATCCAAGATGGCGATGGCGGTTCAAAATTACGTTCGAAATTTAATTTTATTTATAATCTTGAGAGTGCAAATTAAGGCCTACCATTAAATAAAATTACACATTATACACATAATAAAATGAATGTTTATTATGATTGAGGCCGTCGTGCCTCAGTGGCGGAAAGTGTGGCTGTAAATACAACGCTTGTGGTTGCTATCACGGTAAGTGGTAACAAGACCAAACGGCGGCGCCCCCTCTTAACACGCAATTTTCCGCCCCCTCTTAACACGCAATTGTCCGCCGCCTATTAACACGCAATTTTTCTAAAATTAGGCTAGGCGAGGGGAGAGGAATCTTTTAACACTAGGGTCTAATCTAACATACCCTGTTAAATGCGGGATACAAAAAATCCTATAAAGAATGCGCATGCGAACGTGTGAAGAAACCATTTTTCAATCTATACATGGAGTTTAGAAATACTCGTATTTATATTGTTAATACATTAGTTTATTCATAGTTTAATTTATTTTTAGCAAGATTTATGTTTTCTCTAACCTTTACTCCCTTTAGTTACAAATTCGTAGGTGTTGGTGACGTCACCGCTACGTCGTAACGAAAATAAATTGTGACGTCAAGGCGTTTGTTTTTTTAATTTTTTTTAGCTTCACGCTGTATCCCGCACATATCAGGGTTGTCAGAGGGAACCTGGGGACCTAGTGTTAATATACTCCGTATTAAGACTTCCGTTCTCCACTTTCCGCTGAATTCTGAAGGTATTGTGTGTTGAGTGGCGGAATTTAACGTCGTATGCCTCGTTTGCAACGCAAGGAAATTATAAATATATTGATATTACAAACAGAGTGAAATTTACATAAAACAACTGAAAACGCCTTAACCGCAATACAAAATAGGATTAAAAACAACTTTACAACTATCCATTTTCCAATCCTATTATAACTTACGCACTATTTACCTACTATTTCTATTCAATATGGCTCTTATAACCATAGAAATACAGTCTTTTTTGTTAATTGAAACATATATATTGTTTATTTAAGTAATTATTGGAAAATTCACTCTATTTTCTTTACAATAAGGTATAATTTAAGGTACAATTTGTTTTGTAAGGTAGGTGTTGTATATAGCGTGATTTTTTTCTATGTCGCCGCCGCTAGGAAGGATGCTTTATTGGATTAAACGGAACCTAGTAGGTATAATACTAGGATGTTACTATTATAGTTACAGTAACTTGCCTTTTTTCTATTAAATCTATAAGTACTACTTCTATACTAATATTATAAAGTTAAAAAGTTTGTTTGGTTGAACGCGCTGATCTCAGGAACTGAAATCTTTTTGTATCGAATAATACTTTTATCGAGGAGGCATGTTGATCGCATCAAAGTACCGTACTCAGGACAGAGTTACCTTAGGCATCTAGAATGTGTCATATTCATGTGTTATACAATATTCTTAATTAAAAATTTAGTTTCCGTTTGTTTCTGTTTCTGTTCAAATATTCATTCAAAATATTAAAAAAAACAAGTCGCAAAATATTTTCATGATAAAATAATAAGACACAAGGTATGCGTTAATGTTTTCATATTATGTTGCAAAGGGAACTTAACTTACTTGACCTTCCGGTTTCCGCCGAATTTTCGGCACATTGCATGGTAAGTGGCAGAACTCAACGCCGAAGATTTGAGGTGAAAATTAATATTCCCCAGCGGGGAACGAACCTACAACCATGATATTTACAATCAGACACTGATATTTTGTATTAACTATAGCTAAATAAATGTTTAAGTAGGAGTCGAAATAATAGATCACACCCAAGCAGATAATATGAAAGACAAAACTAATAGAGTTAATTAAGATCCACAAAATAGTGACGGGCGCCTACACTCATTTACTATTGTTACGTTGACATACAGACAGACATGCAGGTCTAGACTTATATGCATATTGAAGTAATATATGGGAATCGTGTAGGTTTTAATATATTTGTATTATTAAGATAAACGTTTGATTGTTTATCAAGACATCTTCAACGTTACAGAAGGCTATGTTAAGTACGGTGTGATCTTCCATTTATTACTCATTTGGTAGAGAAAAGTAAATAAAAATTCCTACTAGCGCGCGTCGGGAGGATTTCAGATTTTTTGCCCTGTCTGGTAACAAAACGCAACAAAACAAAGCACGGCGTTAAGTTCCACTACATAACACGCATTGTCTCTAAATTGGACGGAGTGACTTTACACTGGGTCCCTCTGTCTACCCAGCTGTATGAGGGATACAGCGTGAAGCCCAAAATATACTTATTTAAAAAATATACTTATTTAGTGAATAATTTTCTAAGCATTTCCACTAAAACTGTAAGGTTAGTCGTTCATTCAACTTACAATGTTAAAGGATATTAAGAAATATAAAAAATAAATAATTCGTTTAGTTCGTGGATATTATATGCTCGTGCTATTACAAAATAACGGATTTTAACGTTTTACATATAGGCACTTTATTTACTGCATATTGTATATACACTAATATTTGTTGTGCTGCAGCGACGTAGCGTCTGATTGAGGGTTGTGGGTTCGATTCCCACTCGGGGAAATTAATTATTTTCATTTCCTCGCTCTGGTAACACGACAAAGGGAGGCTGAGGTCATGCTGCATTTTCACTTAATGATGAGAGTGTATCTAGATGAGATGAGATGTAAGAGGTGTCTGAAACTTAAATAAAATATGTATATATAATTAATCTAACTAATCTAGGTCGCGCAATGATGCAGCGTCTGATTTTAAACGCGATGGTTGAAAGTTCAACCCCTAATCGGAGGAGTGATTATACCTATTTAAAACGTTTTCATTTCCTACTTTGGTAGATAGACCGCGCCGTTGACTTTACACTGAATATCTTGAAAAATGGAGGGTGCGTGCGGAACGGAGTGTCTAAGCACTAGGATACCTCTCTCGATATTGCTATATGAAGGCTAAAATAATGTAGTTTTTTTGACTTTTTAAATATAATTATTATAGGACCTTCATAGTAAATGTGCGACACACATATGAAATTATATGTGTATATATATAATAAGAAAAAGGAGTAGAAGGCAATCGAGTATTTTAGAACTATATATTTAAAGTGTTAACATTCATATGTTACTTAACAGAAAGTATTATTGAATAAAATCAGTGTCTATATGTCAATAATTGTACAGTGTAGCTGTAGGGTTATGCGATTACAGTTCTTAATAGTAATGTATGGCAAAGGTTATATTTCCAAAGCATGTGTGTGGCGTAGGTGTGGCCCACCGTACATGTACTCATGTGTACGACAACGCCAGAACTATGTCACGGTCTTCCACTGTTTTTTTAAAAAGAAATATCTTTTTATAGTATACCTGCAGGCTGTGAGACATTGCGGATTTTTTTTATTGATCGACAATTTGATCTTGAGCGTTGGTATTAACTATTAATATATAAAACTTTTAAGATAATACATGAAAACACCAAGAAGGAAACGGAGTAATTTCTTGTTTTCTATAAAAAAAGGGTGTGAGATATGAGCTTGGTGCTTTTAATTGCATGAAATTAAACTCGAATGGTTTACTGGTAAGGTTTACTTCTAAGGAGTTCCAATAGGTCCTGGGATCCATCGTAACACCAGCTCGTTGATATTATAGTATTGTACTGTCACTCAACTGCTAAGTTTCATGAGATTGTTAGATTTTATTACATAGTTTATTTCAGCTCGACCTAATTAAAGCGTGTTAAAAGGAAGAGATCACAAAATGTTACATCTAGAAACAAAATGTAATAGAATTTAAGTAAAAACGAATCCTAAATACTAAATACCAATCTTAATGATAGAAAAATATTGAAGCAACAGTATTTCAAAAGTAAAATACTCAATAGCATTTTAAAAGAGCATTATATTATGATATTTTAAGCTTCACATAGAAAGTAGGAACCTACTGTAATTCACACTAAAGAGCCAGACACAGTTCGTTCTCGATCTCTTATTTCATTTTAATAAAATCGAGCTCCAATCCAAACATTCATACAAGAATAATAATTCTCTCTAACAAGAATATGACATCGGACCGAGAGCGATCCGTGACCGACACTTTAATGCGAATCCTACCTCAAACCACTTTACTTTCCGCCTAATTTTTGAGACATTGGTGTTGAGTAGCTGAACTCAATGCAAAAACCAGTAAAAATATATATGTGGTATCTATGCTATAGAAGTAAATATATAAATGTTGCAGCTTATAGTTTCTTGTATACATGTACAATATATAAACCTGTCAATATGAGATTTCGTCTCAGCTCATAACTACAACATATAACACTTTATTTTGACAAGGCAATTTTTACGCTTTTGAATAAATCAAAGTGCTATAGACTAGGGGGCGGTAACTAG
This sequence comes from Heliconius numata, assembly GCA_016802625.1. Classification (NCBI taxonomy): domain Eukaryota; kingdom Metazoa; phylum Arthropoda; class Insecta; order Lepidoptera; family Nymphalidae; genus Heliconius; species Heliconius numata. The sequence continues at coordinate 1,239,085 of JAEBDU010013219.1, forward strand.
ATTATACATCTCACATATACACACACTACTACACACATCTCACTCTCTTCACTTTACTAAAGTAGTATGACAAAATAATAATTTAGAAAGCGATTACAGTTAACTATTATATTATCTAATATCATGCATTCTGAAAGGTCCACGATGACAAAGATAAGATATTTCGTTTTTTATTTTACTTAAAAAGCATACTGCATCTAGGATGGTTGATTTTCATCGAATTTCCATATCATTCATTCTAAGTACAGATAGTACTTTGTGATATTAAAAAAATAAAAATAGAATAAGCACGGCGTGGAGTTCCGTCATTCAAAACACGAAAACACAACACAACGAAAATTCAGCGGAAAGTGGGGAACGGCGTACTGAAAAAAAAAACAGCCAGCTCTCTGACTAAATGTGATGGCAGTCTTTTAAATTTGGATGGCAGGGTTAACGAGTTCGCGGGAATATTGTTTTTAATTACTCTCTTATAGACCTTGGACTTTAGTGAAGGAAAAAGGAAGTTCGATTGCCCAATTCGGCTCTATTTTTTGGAAACGATGTGCTGTAGGTATAATTAAAAAAGAACATATTACATATATTTTTATAATTTATTTTTTAAAAAATTAAATGAAATCAGCTTCAGCTGTATCCTGCACACATCAGGGTAGACAGAGAGAACCTAGTGTTAAGACTCTCTGTTCCCTACTTTCAGCTGAGTTCTGAGGCATTATGTGTTGATTGGCGGAATTCAACGCCGCGAAGCAATAAAATTGCGATTTATTTTCTTTACATCTTCTAGTATTGTTTGAATAAAAAATACACACTTCGCAAACACTTACGCAGGTCAACAAAAAGCTCGAAGGTTGAATACTCATATTTGTGTAGTAAAAATTGCACAAGTCAAGTGTCATTTTTTTTTATATTAAAAGTTTATATTAAAAAATAAATATTTCAGATTCTTACATTTATCGAAAACACATAAAAAAATCAAATGTACTTGTTTAATATTTTAACATTGTTTTTAACTAATAGTTTTAGCTTGTAACTTACTTTGAGGTGACCTTAAGATGCTTTCTTTGCGGTATGTAACATAAGACTGTTATATAATAGATAGATATAGACTTATACGGAAAATTTTCCAAAACGGTAGTTTTACAACATTAACTGTAGCATTTTATATTATAAATTATGTTTATGAGTTAATAAGTGCTGTAAAACTTACAATTTATTACCAACAAGCCGCTATATTAGTTAGGCGGATGTCGTTAATTTATCTAAAGGTATGACTTAATGAATCACGGTTTTTGTTTGAGTGTAATCTCTAGTTACATGTTTAGTTTAAACTAATAATATGTTAAGATTAAAGATATATTTTCTATTTACAAATGACAAAAAATGCTAAATTATTTTAAATGAAACTCTTTAAGTAGATCAGTCGAGGGACTACTGCAAAATGTTTGAAACTTACGTTGTGGGTGTTGTGTAAATTATCCCTATAACTTTGCAGGGAAAGGAGCTGACAGCTGTCACTGCGAAACCTGTCGAGCTTAAAGTCGTACTCTTGTGCCCCTGCGCCACAACTGGCCTCGAATTCTAACCTGTTAATATCAAATTTATTTCTAAAATCTAAAATCTTTACGTCTTCTAAAAGAAACAAAAATGCTTACTTCTTTTCGGCTTTGAACTCGCTTATTAATTAGTTGCAATATTAACTGTATATGGAATATAACGGATCTGTCAGATAATATATTACTTAAAAATTAAACGACAACGTTTTAAATATGTTATATGTTAGGTATTTTAACAATCAATTTCCGTCTAGAGTAGCAAAAAACATATAAAACTCAAAAAGCTGTAAAAAATGTCTAGTGTTATATCGAATTAATAAAGTCCATCAAAATCAGTAAAATATCTAAATAATTAAAATAACATTTATTAATAAGTGCCACCGGCGGTAAGTCACAAGTAATGTGACAGCGTTGCCACTTTAGTATAAATTGAAATGCATTACCATACAATGCCTGAGGTCACGACACGACAAATTATAAATATTCCTTTGTATTTCATATCGTAATTATAAATGGATTATATTATCTATATTTCGTACTATACTAATATTATAAAGCTGAGGACTGTTTGCTTGAGCGCGCTAATCTCAGGAACAATTGGTTTTATTTGAAAAGATCTTTTTCTGTAATTTTATTTTCACAATCTGTCTGATATTCACTTTTCTTCAAAAAATAATTAAATATTGCTGAATCAACCAATTCAGCGTTCCGCCGTCTGCCATCAGTAACGGAAGAGTTTTATGCACATATGTCAGACTACCTTTAAAAATCGAACCTGTACTAACCAATAAGTTTGACATCTAAAGCCCATGCACTATATTAAATAAGCATATCATAGATAATAGATATAATGATAACGCGATGTCACGAGCTATCAGGCACTTTAATCGTATTTACTTTTCACCTAACCAGGGTCGAGTCTGACACTTGATTGATATATCAAATAATATAATTATGAAACAAAGCTTTAAAATTCGTACAAAGGCCCTTTTGTAACGGATATTTTGATGAACTTTCGAGATAACATTGTAATAGCTAGCTAAAATTATAATTTTAGCTCCTGTTTAGTGATAGCGGTGTTTGAAGGCAATTCTATACTTAATATTTATATAGTGGAACTAAATGTTTGGTTTCACGCGCATATTTTAGGAACTATGGGGTCCATTTGAAAGACTCTACTAATGTTGGATATATTCGGAGTCACCTCGGCCTCATGTCATAGTCATCAATGTCATGTACCATAGACAACTATTAGCTAGTGTTCAATAAATATTCTAATAAACTAAGATATTTAATTGCTATCTTCTTTAATTATCAGCTTAGGTCATCTGCTAAGCTTATCTTTGCAAATGCTAGAGAAATTTCGCAAAAATACCCAGAGGTTAATTTATATGTGTATATTTGAATAAAACTATTAACTTAAAAATAAATCTTATTACAACGGCATAGAATTGAATAAATGTTAAACAGTGACTGACACAGTTTGTATTGTTAAAGCAATGCGACATTGAGGAAGGTCGCGTGATGCATGTACAGACAGCAGATTAAATATTATGAGAAAATATTTACCATGTTTTAAAATAAGACTTGTTTTCTAAAGTTGAAGACAGTTTACTGAGATGTGACTCTATTTTCTCTTTTTTTTTGTGATAGCTTAGAGATATACTGGAATCTAACGTGGAACTAAGTAAAACATTCTCCAAGTCAGTGTTTGGCATTCCCACTCGGATAAACGAATTATTTTCATAACACAAAGCGCAGCATTAAGTTCCGCATTAGACACAGTGTGGCATTGAGTTACGCCAACGTCTCTATATCTCGAAAATTGGGTAGAAAGTGTGAAATGGAGTATCTTAATAATAGGTTTTCTCTACCTACCTTGCGATGCGGGATACTGCGGAATTACTAACAAATATAATGTATCAGAAAAGTGGGTTAAAATATATTAATTATGTTCATTTTTATTTCTTTCCTTCCTTTTCTAGTACAAAAGAAAATATAATGTAACTAGTTTAGTTTTTTTTGCTAACCCTACTGTTATCTTTCACCGGTAGCGTTTCCGCGCCACATAAGGTCGCGCAGGAAATGTGTGTTTATGTCAATGACACTTCCATAGCTGCTGTTCCGATACCATCTATTTGCTAGGTATTTTCTTTAATTTCTGGTTTTTTTGAAGGATACGCAAAGCGAATTTTTTTTAGACATCTTTCCCAATTTGCCGTGGATATTGATTACGTATTTAATGACGGAACTTAACGCCACGGTTCGCATAAATAAATAAAATGAGATCGTAACATGTTAGTAACAATTTTTCTTGTAAATTATGTCAGTTGTAGTTAGTTGATTATTTTATTTGGAGAGTTATTGTTTTATCCAACAAAATAAATGTAAATAAATTTCCCAGAGAAACTAAAAACTTTGCAATTTCTTAAGAGGGCGACAATATGATTGCAACTTATATTTATATCTCAATGACACCATAATAAACCACTGTACTGATACGACTCATTTGCTTGAGATTTATTTGACTGTCACATTGAAATGAGTGATTGTATGCGTAGATGGCTGATAAAATTTAATAATCACTCATTTATTAATTTCTTCAAAAGACCTTCGTAGTGTGTAGTAAATTCGATATTTTTTTTTTTTATTTTGATAGGCAAGGAGGAGGCAGACGAATTTTATTCGGTTGAACGCTCAAATCTTATGAACCATTGGCTCGAATAGAATATTTTTTTATTGTTCGGTAATTCATTTCTCGAGGAAGACATTGCATCTCGTTAGTTGTTTCGATGTGACCTCGGGTACCTGGCATATGTGCTAGATAGGTCTCTTTTCTTTTTATTTAATAACGTGGTCGAAGCCACAGTTAAAAACTAGTTGAGTATTATATGGTTCTTGAAGGAATCACTAAGCGTTTTTAGAAAGTAAAAACAATAAAATAGAATCGCGGAAGCAGATTAATGCAATGACTGAGATTGTTGAGACTGTTAAGATTTCCTTTTACATGTTTAGAAAGTGTGTGTTACGATTCGCTTTAGCTTCGACGATTAGCTTCTTACATTTGAAATTATGAAAAATCACGCTTTTTAACATTTTAAAATTTCCTTTTCTGGCTTACCAGCCATTCTATATTTTTTATTTAATTTAATCTTAATAAATAAAGCTAAAAAATATAATTATAAATTATAAATAGGTAATTTTAAAATCAAGTACTAAGTAGGTGCAAGGATATATTAAAAAGATAAATAAGTATTATATTTGTTAAACCTACGAAATTACAAAACGGAGGGCGTGATGTTATTAACTTTTTAATATATTTTTTATGCGCTGACCTCATTGTCAGGTACCAATTTATAAATATGTTAAAAAACTTATAACATTAAATATATTTCTGTTACCTACAATGCAATGTTATAATATTTAACGCATTGATAGACTTTATTGTTTAAAGAATAAAAAAAATCCGGCCAAGCGCGAGTCGTATCACCATTATTTTATTCTGTATTTTAGTATTTGTCGAGTCAAGGCTAAGAAACAATATTAATTTAAATATAATAATTCATCCAATTAAGCATCGAACTCACGACCATCATAGTTACAGCCAGAACCTATCCCACTACGCCACGACAACCTCGTAATATATTTCAATAGCATACAACCTTATTTCATTATCAACAGGCAAAAATAGCAAAAGGAAGTAAAACCACATTCCATATAACGATTATAAAATGCTTTTACAATCCAATAAAGTACAAAACATTTACTCATCCTTGTCACTCGGCGCTTCCGCGGTCTGTTTCCTGATGCGATATTTATGTCTATTGCAATTTATTTAACCTTAGATTATTTCTGTTTCTGTATATTGCAATCGAAGTTATTGTTTACCTTTTAAATACTAGTGGCCGCTCGTGACTTTTTTTACAAAAATATAGAATTCCGTATTAATTCCTAGGAATCCTTGGGTAGAGTCCAGCATACCATATTTGTCTGGGAGATTTACTACAATTAAAATTTTACTTTTTAAAGTTAGAAGACTGTTAATAGATTAGTAAGCAAAGCTTTCTCCTTCTCATCCTCCCATAGGTGACGGAAAAAAATACTCAAAAATTACTAATTTAATATAATTGAAGGTAAAAAAACCGCAACACATATGTGTCAATCATGCAAATGCTGGTTTTCCCCGAAACAACCTTACTTTTATCTATGAGTCGGTTAGTTTTTTAATGTTGAAATGAATATTTGTACATACATATACTACAGAGGCCATCGTGGAACAGTGGCACAGTGTTTGACTGTAAAAGGGAACGGTTGTGGGTTTGAACGAATGATTTTTTACTCTGATATTAAGGTAAAGCCTAGCCTAAATGGAGTGTCTTAATATGTACAAGATTTCCTCTGCTTATCCTGCTATATGGGATATACAATGTGAAGCTAATTTTAATTTATTTAATTTTTATACTAAAAATTATGTTATCATCATTAATTTTGATTTAGTTGGACAGTGTCTTATTGTACCTATGTACAAAAATACACAAGGGCATCATTTTTCAAGGGTTATATATCTGTTTTTGTTATTTAAATTTTATGAAATTTCGCCATTTAATATGCAATATCTTGCAGAAAACGATGCATGGAGAGTCCTAACACTAGACTACTTTTAAGAAGAATATATTTATTTTTTTCCCTAGAATTGCAGTCGACATATGAAACAAAATGTCTCTACATAGGGGAATTGTGCTCAAGATGGCATACTATGATAAGATGACACACTACCAATATTGATGAAACTATTAGCGCTAAGTGCGATCTTGTGACGTTTTAGAGAGTGTCTGTAGATGCAGCTAGTGCTTAAATTCAGTATGGCTGAAAGTGAATGCAGATGGGCAAGTAATTCATGTTTTCGTTATTTTCAATTGCCACAAATTTTTCTTTCGTTTTTGCTTGATGGTGAAAAGACATATAAGATAAAGATTTTCTATTTGAACTAATTATAAATGTAAAATAGGATTATTATATGACACAACTAACGCTAAAAGTTCATCCTAACCTATAAACTTTTGTCACAACGGTTAAAATTAAATTCATATATCTATTGGGTAAGATGACATACAAAACGTGAGTATAAGATGGCATACTATCTTACCCTTATAAGTAGAATCGATGTATTTTTTTGCTTTACCGACAAAATGCCTGGCAATTACAAACGAATATATATTGGTCAAAAGAAGACATGGATAAGGCTGCTAGAGCAAGGGCATTCAATAGCCGCAGTTGATGAAGCTTATTTCCCTTTTGGAAAAGGAAGTGACTGACAACGGAATCCAACCTCATAAAATTTGCAACATGTATGAATCTGGCCTTAATACTGTTTAAAAGCCCCCCAGCAAAGAAGAAACTATTTATTTGTGAACTATGCTCGACAAATAATGATGGTATTTTTATGCCATATACTAAGTATGTCATTTTACCCTGTAGATATTTCGCCTTACACTAGTCGACCTAAGTGCGATTTTTGTTTATTTTTATGATGTTTGAAAGATGATTGTTCTAAAACTAAAATAATTTCGTTGATTATGAAATATATAATAGTATACGCAATATGCTGTTCTCAGATGACTTTATTTATTTGAAATATTTGTCTCCAAACAAAAAGTATGTCATCTTAAGCACAATTCCCCTACAAAAAGCTACGTCAACTCAAGCACAGTCGGGAGTCAAAATAAAGTTACGCAAATTATTTGTTCACGTGTTACTTAATGGGGTCACAGTTGTTTACTTGTAGGTAATGCCAATCTAAAGATTGATCGGAGATACGATACGTCCTTAAGAGCAATTATCATCGAAAATATTAATTGGTAAGTAGCCGCCGTGATTTTTAAGAGTTCTGTATATATTTTTCTTTAGATCGTTCGAAAACGCTGTGCCGTTTTCCACTTTGTGCCTAATTTTTGAGACATTGTGTGTTGAGCGCTCGTACTCAACGCAGTGCTTTGTCTTAGTACCAGAACGAAGAAAAGTGATTTATTGTCCCTCGTGCGAAACGAATACCAAAAAAGCATTGTCGATATAGTGACGTCTTTACATTAAAAAGCAATTTATATTAATATACATCGAAAGCTTTGTTTAAATCACTAATAAATGGACAAATAATAAATTAATTAGTATTTAATTTTTTTGTCCCGCTTTCTGCTTTTTTACCTAAAATGTTTAAAAATATATAATACGTAGACATCATCTCGTCGAAAAAAGGTAAAGCTGAAAATAAAAACATGTTCTGAACAGGATTTGGACCCTCTTGATATTAAGCCAATATCATTTAAAAATATTTATATAAATTTAAATATCAAAAATGATCGTTGTATTAATATGTGCAATAAATTCATTTCGTAATTTATTGGCGTCATGTCACTTGAAAGTAAAAACATTAATCAATACTATAAAACTAATAATAAAATGGATTCGGCGCTTTTCATCTTGTTTTTATAAAAGATTAAAGTGCTTTATAAGGATACATAAATTTTGTTTAATATATTAGTTTGTTTACCTGTTTAAATTATTAAATTAATCACTAATTTGCTGAATTTTTTGTCTTCTCTGTAAATTAAATATAATATGCTAATTTGAGCATTCCAGTAGCTTCCAGTAACTTCCAGTACTTCAAATACTATAAGATCTGTTAAACCCTTAATTAATGGTTCTTCAATGAATGAAAAATGCGGAGAATGGGGAACGGAAGTCTTTTAATAAGGAATGAGGTATCTTAACATTAGGCTCCCAGGTTCCCTCTGCCTATTCTGCCGTGTACGGGATACAGTGTGAAGCTAAAAAAAAAAGAAAAAATAATAGTTAAGGAATATCTTACAACATTAAGAAAAACAAAAAAGTTACGGCCGATTAAAGTCTGTGGTGTAGCGCTACGCATTTAATACATGTATTTCAAAGAATTTAAGTTACTAGTTTAATTTCTTCGTTTACTACTTTTTAAATTTATGTAAATAACTATATCCTGTAAAACTCACATTTAAGTGTTATTTTAAAATATTTTTTGATTAGTACTCTTTTTAATTTAAACGGAAAACTTATTTATTACTTTTTGTAGAATACAAGAAATTTTGAAATACATTGAGAGCATTTAAATATTTAATTTTTAAATATACTTTGAAATAATAAAAAAATACGCCATACCCCAGAGTATAGATATAGTTGACAACAATCTAAGGTTATACGTTTATAGCTAGACAAATAATTGTCGAGTTTATTCTCGAACAAACAAACACATCTATCTATTCAATACATATCATAATGTATTCACGCAACTAATTCGTTCGTGAGATGTGTTGACACAGGTGGTATCAGCAGTGCTACGCCGGGTCTAACTTATAAGAGATAGAATATTAAAAAAATGTCTGATTGGAAACGCGACGGTTGTGGGTTCGATTCCCGCTCGCGAAATGAGTTATTTGCTCACTCTGGTAACAAGATTTGTCTTGTTACCAAGTTATGCACAGTTATGTTTCGGCGCTCAACATGAAATGTCTTAAAATTGGGCAGTGCGTGAGGAATGTAGTATCACTAGAATTCCTTTGTTTACCTTGCTAGGTATGTTTACAGGATTCAGCGTGAAGCGTCAAAGTGAAAGAATGGAAAAAGACAAAAAAAATTAAAAAACACCAAAATCCATTTAACACTAAATACCCTTATAAGATAAACACGCTTATCCCTTTTACCTTTCACCACCATACAGGTCTTAAAGAGCTTAAGTACACAAATACATATATGAGTATACATATGTGGTGCGATCTTGGCCTTATTATATTTTGGCATTGAAAGTATCGCGAATGGAGTCGTGAGTGACACGCCAGGCCCTAGGGTTCCCCTGATAAATGGTTCTTATTCATCCGAGTGGTACGTAAAAGGAATGATTTAAGTGCGATCCTCTAGTGTGAAGCGTTATTATTTTTAAGCGAAGACAATTTTATTAAAGAATTTTTAATTATATAATATATATCAGATTAGGGGAACCTAGTGTTACGAACCTCTGTTCCCGTAACATTTGGACAATTTTCGAGATATTGCATGTTGTGTAGCGGAACTTAACGCCACACATTGTATATAATCATTACCCCGAATGAGGGATAGCCTACACATCTTAGTCAGATGCTGTTTCAGTTTTATAAAAAAACACAGCTAAATATAAATATTCACACATGACTTCGCTAAGTTTTGTTAAAAGTTTTTATTCAGGCTTTTTAGTAGCTTTGTTTTCAAGGTTAATTTAACTGGGAATGTTGTGAGTTTCTATTCGTTTCATTTGAAAACATTTTTGAATTCGGTCAGGCAAATAGTGACTGCCTATACATTTTAATATTGCATTTTTTTATAGTTTTTGTCGTTTCATTAACTTTCATTAGCATTATTTACTACGTATTGTTCAAATATATAATGATAATACTCTAATCTATTGTAATCTTTACTCAGTGTTTAGCATAGTTTTTTGTAATTGTCTACCTGAAAAAATATACATAAAACTTTTAAAATACGTATTTTAACGTAAAATTAACGAAAATATTAAATATGAAAATAAGCTAAAAATATTACCTATTCCTAAGTTTATTAACGTCAAACTAATTAGTAATTAACTAAAATTAGCATATTTAATTACATAAAAAGTAATATATTACACGAGCACACATTGGAGCGCTATCCTTACTCATTAAGGCTGCGATATGTCAAATCAGACACATTCGGCGATGAATGCGATACGACCTAGTAGGTAGGTAACCTTTACCTTATATGGTGGGCTTTTGGGAAATATATGCAATTTGGACTGTATTATTGGTTTTATTTAATTGTGTTACTTCAAAAAAGCGACCTGATGGCGCCTAAAGTTTTTGTAATATGTGTGTAAATGCAGTAGTAGGGGGAAGGTATAGGGAACCTCGTATTCCTACCACTACAAATACTTGAATACAATTACCATTTACGAATATAATTGAATTAAATACTTTTTAATTTTCTTATATTTAGCATCAAAAATACCTATAAAAAAAATTGTATGTTTATATTTGGAACAATATAATATTAACAAATTTACAAGATGTACTTACCACTTTCTCGTAGAAAAATAAAAATATAAAATATTCATATCGAAAATAAATTTCTAAAAAACTTTTTAAAATATTTAAATAAAGACATTTCTCTATTTCTGACACACGGCGTCAAATTAAATGTGTTTTGAATTTTGACGTTATGTTTTTTTCTGAATACATGTTTCATAGTTTGACAACTGTTTGACATCATTCAGCCAATCAATGTTAAAATAAATTTTAATAAAAATACAATACAAATTTCATTTATTATTTTTTTAAACAATAAATTTATAATAATAATAATCATCAATTGAAAAATAAAGTATCACCTCACGCATTATTGTTAACATGTCTCGATCGACCTTATTTCCTTCCGATGTCGGCATTGAGTTTTACAAATGGCAATGTTACATATAAAATGACTTAGTAAAAACAATGTGTCCTGTCAAAACAATTTGAACCTACGGGCGTTTTTATAAAGTTCAAAATTTGCTTTTATGGGAAAAGTAAATGTTCTTATTCACATATGGCATGTATGTCTGTATGGATGGAATGTATTAAATAGTAGAACTAGATTTTTTTAGGTCTTATCTATAAAGAAGACCTAAATTGGTCTGTGGAATTGTTTATTTAGTTTTTTTATTTTAGTTTTCATTTTTATAACAGGGTAGACACAAGGACTGATGTTATTACTCCTATTGCCACTTTTCTACCAATTTTCGTGACATTGTATGTTGAGCGGCGGAACTCAAAACCACGTTTCTTTGATGCCGAAACATTCATCTTATGTTTTAAGTAAAGGTTATTAGTAATTTCTATAGTATCAAATTCTATAATAATTATAAATTACTTAAAATAATAGAAAAATATTTTTGAAATAACTATAACTTATTTTTTCATGAAAACGGAAAGTACAGCAATCGGAGATCTATCTGCATGTTTCTAGGATTATCTATCTTATTATCTCAGACTAGGCTGAGCCGATTTGGATAGGATTTTAGTGGCATGTCCAATTTAAATTTATATGCTAAGCTGTTCTTGCTTCTGAAGATATTTATGAATCTTTTAAAGCGAAGGAATTTATTATTATTAAAAAACTAATATATATAGTTAATATTTTTGCAATAAAACTTATATGTACTTATATGTATTATTAAAATATCAAAGCTATTACCGAGTTTCTGAAGTTCAGCGTACAATTTCCTGCGAAGGTCGCTTCCTGCAGTGTGTCTAGGTCAACAATACGACAAGTGAGGTAAATTGGTTTTATCTGTTTGATGGCGTCCTTATGGAAAGTAACATGCACTTATACGTATACTTATATATGCTTTTAAGAGGCCAGTCACAGGCGTGTGACTGTACAGACTTTACGCGACAGGTTATGGGTTCGATTTCTACTAGAGGCAATGAAATATTTAATGTTGTGGGAACAACGTGTCTTCACGAGAACGAAGAGCTTAACACTCGGTTCGCAGATTCCCTCCTACCTACACTAGTAAGTGCGGGATGCAGCGTGAAGAAAAACAAATACATACATATGATAAGTAGATATAGACTTTATTCATAAATGTATGCACTGAAATAATTTAGTTGTGAATTTTGTTTGGGTATTGTTTATTTTGTGAAACCAACTGTTTTCAAGGCATACCGTTCTAAGAGACATTGCGTGTTAAATGTCGGTTCTAATCCCGCGTTTTTCTCTTAACAGAAATGAAAAGTTAAACCTATACGAGTAGGTATCGTACGTCGCATACGTTTAGACTCTTTGCCACTGTGCTTCGTTTATTATTTAATAACAAAAAAGAACCGTAGCTGTCGTCAGCGCAAGGGCACAAGAGTGCGACTCCCAACGTGACGGTTGCGGGTTCAATCCCACTCTGGCGCAAGCCTGGTCGTTTAATATGGTCAAAGTTCATATCCTATTATAAGACATCCTAGCCCATGCGGAAAATGTATTAAAACAAGAAATTCAATAAATGAATATAAATATATTAATTAAACACTTGTTTTACTACCGTGACACGTTATTGCCATTAATTACTTAAATTTATGTACCTACTCGTATGTTCTTCATTAATTCCGTTATATAACCTATAAATACAAGGCTATATTTATTTTTTTCAAAGAATTTGCTCACTTACATAATGTTTGAAAATATTAATTATCTTAATGGCCCGTTTCTTTACTGTTTACTGCCAATTAGAGGCTTCAAGGTCTAAAAATGAACGATCTTGTATTAGACTTTAATAGAGCATCGATTTCGACTTGGTATAATTTGTATTGATAGTACTAGACTTAAGGTTCGTAGTAATAATTAAATCGTGAGTCATTTCGAATTTTGTGGCGTTATATTATGATAGATGTAGATTCGATTACCATTTGGGGGATGTTTAAATTTACCAACGTTAAATTAAAAAAAACTAAATACTTTACAGTTTTACATTTAGATTTTTGTACCGTCACGCTCTGTACCAGTTATAGAGTAGGCAGAAGGAGCCTAGTGTAGAGTGTTGAGACACTGTTCTCGATTTTCTGTCAAGTTTTCAAGACATTAGACATTACCATTATCAGAGCGACGAAATGATAATAATTCATCACATACACTCAAGAGGTAATCGAACTCAGAAGCATTGCATTTACATATACTTATTCTTATTTTACATACATATTTTATAGCACTATAAAGTATAATAGTTGTTTACTTGAATGACATGATATAAGTATATAGCAATACTTATATGGACAATTACAAAATAATAAACTCACTGATTAACTTGAGCTCTGACAGCCGAATTTTATATGTCGTTTATACTTAGACAGCATCGATAAAATTTTTAATATTCATATTGTACATATATTTTTAATGTATATGCCCGATTATAATCTTATAGGGAGGTCACGGTGTTGGCCTTAATTTAACTACAGCCTAAGGGAAAATTTATTGCTTTTATTTAGCTTTAGTCTTTTTGCATACATCGCCATCGCCTTCCCTTCGAGAACATCAAGGCACTCTGTTCTCCGCTTTGCTACCGAGTTCAGGCATGGTGTCTTTAACGGCGGAATTCAACGCCGTCTTATGTCTAGCCAGAGCAGGGAAAAGAAAACCACTTTTTCCCCATTGACAATCGACCCTATATTATCGTCATTACAAATAATGAACAAATAAATAAATATACAGTTAATATGTTAAAATTTTCGATATAGTTTTTTTTTAGCTTCATGCTGTGTCCCGCACATAACAGGGTAGGCAGCGGGAACCTGGGAACGTAATGTTAAGACACTCCCTTTACAGACACTTCCCCACTTTTCTCCGAATAAATATTATAAAGAATATTTTTGAATTTAGTTACCCCCATTGAACATGTGTGCATAATTATAAACAACAAGGCAAAAAGCCAATGATTTTCGTCTATGACTATTCAGTAACCTTAATAAGTCCCTTTTAGCCTTAGTCTTTTCTCTTCTTTATTTATTATGTTTATATGTTTATATGGTTTTTAATTTATCTAATAATCTATATAAATAAAAATTGGAGGGTTTCCAAGAGATGAGTGTTCGAATCCCGCTATGTTCTAATTAAAAAAACATATCTAAACGTTTATATTTTTTTTTGTTTAGCCAAAACACCTTTTTAGAATATTTTTTCTAATGAAGTATAAAAAAGACTTAATGACTTCCCACTATCATATTATATTCAGAATTATTAAGAACACAGATGACACATTGTTTTGATTCGCAACGACCTAGATCTTGAACGGTGGCCTTGACGCGGATCGAAATGAATACTAAATAAAGGTACTCTCAGGAATATCCTTGTACACCAAGTAGTGACTAAAATTGATATTAGCAAAAAATTTGTGAACTTAAAAGAAAAGATTTTTTAATGTTTTTTATAATTTCACATATAGCAGGGTAAGCAGAGAGAACCCAGTACTAAGATTAACCGCCCAATTTTCGAGATTTTGTCTTATTACCAGAGGAACGAGGAAGGAAACGAAAATAACTCATTTCTCCTAGTTGGGGAATCGAACCCACAACCGTAGTATTAACAGTGAGACTAAGTGCCGCTGCACCATGACCGATAAAGAAAAATAATAAGAGTAAATAATAACCACTTTAAACAAAAAAAAATGGCTATCTTCTCGATATTTTGGCCTTCACACCGAGGACATCTAAAAGAAAGACACGAATACGTGCTTTCATTAATACAGATAAATCAAGTAAAGAAAAATACAAAAAATATATTGATAACGTTATTTATTTTACGTACATACTGTCAGCTATTGACTTTCATGTTTTATTCACAATATTATATTTACTAGGAAACAAAAGGAAAACAATAATTGAAATCGTAAAAAAATCTAAAGAGAGAGAAATATTTACCACTTTTAATTAATTAATGTTTTATGAGAGTTGAGGAATACTCGTATATTATAGTTATGATTCTATATCAGTTCGAATATTTTCAATGGAGAATATGAATTTATCTTATCGACTGTTTGATAAAACCCACATGAAATATTTATAGAAATAGGCTGTAAACGTGGATAAAAGATAATACTTGAAAATTTGTCGTTATAAAGAGTAATATAATATACTAGGTACTTAAAATTAAAATAAAAAGTATATTTAAAAAAATAAAAATATAAATAAAAAATATGCCCCGGGTGAGGATCGAACTCACGACCTTAAGATTATGAGACTTACGCGCTGCCTACTGCGCTACCGAGGCCGGTGATGAAACTGTTTAATTAGTTGTTTGATTTTGAAGCATTTATTGTATAATGTTATATCGTGCTTTTTATGAACTATGGCATACATTTTTTTTAAATTAATAACTATTTAAATATATTTACTATGTTACTTTTAAGAGGCCATCGTATAAACGCTTCGGTTGTAGGTTTGATTCCCACTGGAGGGCATGAATTATTTTATTTCTATTCTATGCTATGGTAAGAAGACAGGCGCGGCGTTGAGTTCCATTTATTATTGATATAGTTGTTATTTTTATTATTTATTCTTGTTTCTTTGAGGGTCCTTACCATATAAGCCCATATTATTATATTAATTGTTTGATTCTATCTTTTGTCAAGCTCTACATAGTGCAGTAATGGCAAAATAATTGAAGGATTAAATTAATTTCTCTTTTTTTTGTTGACTATACTTATAATATTTTATCCAGTTCGTAGTCTGTAACTCTGTAGTAGTAAGTTAAATAAATTACGAGATCAAAATGAGATTAGATTTTGCGATTAAATTACGGTACGAAACATAAAAATGCAAACAAAGTGAAAGCAAAAAATAACTTACCTACTTGCTAAATTGTTATATAAGTGAAATTAAATATTTAAATAAAACATCATTTTTGTGCAAGAAAATAAATTTCCAACTACTTCTGTATTTTTTTCAACTTATAGCCCTCACTTGTTGCTTATCTCTCACATAGCAGTTTAGGCAGAGGGAATATGGGAACATAGT
This sequence comes from Heliconius numata, assembly GCA_016802625.1. Taxonomy (NCBI): domain Eukaryota; kingdom Metazoa; phylum Arthropoda; class Insecta; order Lepidoptera; family Nymphalidae; genus Heliconius; species Heliconius numata. The sequence continues at coordinate 1,255,208 of JAEBDU010013219.1, forward strand.
GTTAAGACACTCCTTTCCCATTAAGACACTTCCGTTTCCTATTTTCCGCCGATTTCTGGAGGCACTGCGTGTTGAGTGGCGTTTCTCAACGCCGCGCTTTGCCTTGTCGTACGTTTATGCTCCTGCGCCAGCATAAAGAGTATGAACTGCTATATTATATATTCACTTTTGAATACTAAACAAAATTTATTTATTACGTTTCCTCATTCGATTCATTTACTACAGTCGCTAACGAGTATCGAGTCTTCATACACTAAGGTAGGGGTAATCTAAAAATACACTACAATGTTACTTATGACCTTGGTTATTAAACGACGACATGTAAATGTTTTTTTTTTTATTTTATTAAAAATGACTATCTTCCAAGTATGTATATTAATTATTTAAATGATCATGCGTTTATATTTTATTTATTATTGTTATTGGCCTTTTTGACTCAGTGATATGTGTTTAAATGAACGCGATGGTTGAAGATTCAAATTTCAAAGAAAATTATTCTACATAACAAAAGCGAGCAACGCACCTATAGCTCCTCTGGTGTTGAATGGGGTGTAGGGGGCGGTGATCACTTACCATCAGGTGACCTGTACACTCGTTTACCTTGTCTTTTCCATAAAACAAAGAGCAGAGTAGGCAGAGATAAGTTATTGTGGCTTGTGAATACACTACGGTCAACATTTTTCGACTAAACTTAAGACTTGATAACAAGAGTTTTGTTTGTTTTAATATATTCTGGTAAACAAATTTACCTATTATATACGAGTTTAATTATAGAAGTGCAATATGCTACGAACACAAGTGTGTGACTGTAAACGCAACTGGTTGTGGGTTCGATCTCCACTCGAAGAAAGGAAATATTTATTTAAATTTGTATTTTCATTTCTTCGCTGTAGTGTTGAGGCGCGGCGTTAAGTTCATACAATAAAAGGCGTTATGTTCAAACACTAAAATTAATAAACACAATGTGCGACCGAGACAAAACGATACGATTTCTCTTTCTAAGGCTAATTTCACGGTGCTATTCGAAATCATTGTATTTTTTTTTATCATTTCACTGAGATTGCCTCATGACCTACATTTTTTTATTTATTTTGATGATCTGTGCTTGTAAATTTTTTTTTATCAAAATTCTATTATATTTTGGTTTGTGGTATTTCAATTCCAATAATAAGTATGAAATTGAAACCATAATTATTTATTATTTATTAGGTACAATACAAGTGAATTGTGATACTTACCTTTGTATCTTTTTTGCCGAAACCCAGCGCTATCGTATACAATGGGTTCAAATTTTACTAGAAGCTAAATATTTATTTAATATTGAAATTTATAAATTTGCTTGACCCAATTAGAAAAAAAACCAGCGTTCAGTTCCGCCATACAGCATGCAATATATTAAAATTGAATATTTGGCAGAGAATAGAATAACTATACCTATCACAGGTTTCTTCTGGTTAAAGTGTAAATTTATAAACAGTTTAAAATATACAAAAATATTTACATAAACAGTTTAATATATCTTAAAATTTATTTTTTTTTCTTTAATCTAACCTAATAATCTAATCTAATCTAACTATCAATAATTAATAGTTAGTTGCCTTAGCCTATTACAATTCGTTTTTTTGTTTGTTTGATTCGCAGTAGAATAATTCAAAAGGCACGCGAGCTATTACATTAGTAAATGTTTATTAATTAAATGAATATTATGTATCTGTGTTCATTGTCTAGCCATAATGTATACTTGGGAATCACTTCGTAAAATTAAGAATCAGTCGTTTAAATTGAAATTCATATTAAAAATATTATTTATTTATAATAAAAAAGTAAAGCTACCACAAGCTCAGAAGGCAGTTCTGCTCCGAAGAGCTAGCAGGCCTCAAGTAGGGAACAGGGTTACAGCGTGAAGTTGATTTAATTTGACTTGATTTAAATTTCATAGATAAAAAACACAAATGTAATACAGATATATAAAAGAATTTCATAATAATTGTATTAAAGCATTGTTATACAACAGTATACGTTCTTTTGCGAAGAACTGACTGACATTTGGTTCAAGTAAAATCCTATTAAAATAATTCGGGTCGCAAACTATGTGGGTTACGTCATAAATATGGCTTCCGAAGACGTACAGATTGTTATCGTAATATTGAATAAGGCTTATTTGCTATCAATATTTTGACCGAATGAATAGAGATAATAAATTTGTTGATATTTATTATTTTCTTTAGGATTATGCTTTTATTTTGCTGGATAGACATATGGGAGGATAGGAGATGTGCGGGGAATGGAGTGTTTCAACTAAGTTTCCACTGCCTAACTGCTGGAAAAGGCATAAAAAAAAATTTGAACTTCAATTGGAACTTCATAAAATTGACTAAGTTGAAGTTTCGAGACCTTGTACACATAATATTTTATTTGTCTTTTCATATGTAGGTTACAACTTTAATAATTTCACTGGTTTCTTAATAATTGTTCATTGACATTTTACTCGAAACAAAAGATCAAGATCGAACTGACATGGAAACGGAAACTGTGAAACATAAAAAGAATAATAACAATATTATTAATATCTTTCTCATGATAGAAATATTACAAATATATTTGAGTGAGTGAGGAAGTGACATGAGGATACGAATGAAGAAGATCTTCCTCTTTAAGGCACGTCGCGAGAATTAGTGACAAAATCATTCTTTTGTGAAGCAAAAGAGATTTATGGAGTAAGAGTGGCAGTGTGAGACCTCGGTCGACTTTGCAGAACTTTGTCGAAGAGATATTGAAGGAAGGTCACGTAAAAATGAGGACCTCTCGAATATCATTTATGAAGAGACGCTTTGCCGCTCTGTTCTCTCTTGTTACCCTATAAATATAAAGCGCGAACCTAAAAAAAAAGAATCGACCGCCAGCAAAAAATTATTTTTTCTGAATCGAATTAATTATTAAAAAGCTATGCGGACAAAAAAATTAATATTTCAAACAAAAAACAATATTACGTAAAGAATCAAATATTTTGATGACCAAAATGTAGTTGTGTAATGTAATCACAATCCGGTGAGTACTCGTATAAGCTCATTAGCGGCATTACTTAATACGAGGTGACTACACGATAATCTCGTTACTTGGGGGTGCAATACTGTAGGCGGTTTTAAAGAAACACGAATATTTTTTCATATTTTTATTAGAAATATCTACTTACATTACTCTATACTTCGAGACCAGTCGGTGCGCAAGGGTGTGACTGTAGATGCGACAGGTTGTGGGTTCGATTCCCACTTGAGGAAAAGAAATATTTAATCTCGTGTCGACCCAAAGCGCGGCGTTGAGTTCCGACACTCACCTCACTCAATGTCTCCGGAAATCAGCGGGAAAATGGGGAACGGAAGTGTCTGAATCCTAAGTTCCCAGGTTCCCTCTGCTATATGCAACGTGAAACTAAAACAAAGTACTTACATATTATGTATTTTCTTGTTTTGGTTTTTCATGTTCACTGTCGGCATCTGTAAAACAAACAATCAAGAGACCGCTGTGGCCTCCTCTGCCTAATTTTCAAGGTATTGCGTGTGGAGAGGCGGATCTCAACACCGCGCTTTGGAGCAAGCCACCGCTCGCCGCTGCGCTTACAGTCAGACACTAGGCAACGATGATATTAACATGAACCTTTTTTTTATTTTATACAACCATAAATAATTTAGTGTATCTGGAAAGGATAGAACTGGCTAGCATCTAGACTAAGAAGGCATTAACATAGTTCTCAGTGTAAATATGTAAACGTAGGTATTCTTTAATTAAGGTAGCATAATTCCTGTCCCGTTCGAAGTATTTAATTTTGGTCTAAAACTAGAAACATCCCGACAAGGTCTTACTATTTTTTTATTCCAGGTGTAGGTATATTGGCGCAATTTGTAATGATAACATTTTTTCTGCCTCTTTATCTATTATTAGCATCGATTACGAAACGTCTAGCACAATAAATCAATGGAAGAGATAAATATTGCAACTTCTTAGCACGCGAACTAAATAGTAAATACTCATATAAAAAGTAACAACTAAGTTTGTATGGCCGTCATTGCAAAAACATATTTATTTAATTTTAATATTTATAGGTATTAAATTATATTGTGAAATGAGAAATAATAAATTAGAAGATACCTGTCTATATATAAAAAATTGCGATTTAGATAAGTTACTTTTAAAAAGATTTTAAATATCGTTTTAAATTTAAAGTTAATTTTACAGATTATTTAAAAATATATTTATATACATATATTTAAAATTATATATACATATATTTAAAATTGTAATATTAATAAAGAGTTGAGGGTTCGAATCCCAATCGAATTAATTATTATCATTTGTTCAAAGAAATTCCTGCATTCTGTGGAATTCGGAGGAAAAACGGAAAACTGAGAGTTCTTGATACTAGCTTCTTTGTGTACACTATATGCGGGATAAAGCGTGAAGCTAAAAATATATAAAAAAAAATCTTATAATGTATAGCTATGAGGTAGGTATATGTAATAAGTTGGTGAGATAACGTGTGTTTGCATGGGCGTGGCACGAGAGGTTATTGCAACCAGTTCAACTACTATTGTTAAATATTCGTTAGATAAAAAACTCGACCTACATATTGTTTTATGCAAATATTATAACAATTGTTGATTTAATCAGTTTTAGTAATTCTAATAATGGCTTTATCAAGAACATTTTCAGCACGGAATCGAGAAAAGTGAAAATTTATAACGATTTATTTCGTTCAGCTATCTCCTTGTTGTATTGTTTTCAAAAGAAATTATTTAGAATCTATTTCTCATAATTACAGATAGAAATTAGCGTATAACAGCGATAATTTTAAACTGAGTTTAATTCTTTTAGAATAGTGATTTTGAACTTAACACTTTCTTAATACTCTACTCTTTTTCATATTTTTTGGAATTATTCCATGGCTTATTACAAACTAAACAATGAAATCAGGTATAATTAGTAATTATCCTATTAATATCATTGAGGAAAATATTTAAATTACCGAATTTATGTTCATCTCGATAGTCAATGATACAACTAGTAATAAACAGCTAGTACTATAATATATTAGATATACAAATATAATACGATATATTTCAAATAATATACAAACAAATACATTAAACACGCATTTATTAAAGTAATAAGAAGCATCGTGCTCCGATTAGCTGTATTATTATAATTAGGAGTGCGTGCGTTGCGTTTCATTATCGCGCTAACATAGATTCGCGTAATCATCGCGTGCGTGCACTACAGGCTGTAGAGGTACTCGTACTGTATGAATATTGAATATGCTAAGACAGTGCAAGCGACCGCCAATTTACACTCGAACGCAGTCTTTTGTGGTCCGAAACATATGTTAAGTAATTAAGGTAAAGCGTCTCGTAGTCTACAATGTCACGTCTCGTTTCCGATCACCTTTCGCACATCCCCCCGATATTATAAAAGTGTCGGCGCCGCGCCGCGCGCCCGCAGTTGATACGCGCTACCGAGCGAGTCGCACGCTCCTGTTATGCTAAAGTGGTGAACCCACGCTACAAACATGGAGGGGACCATCCCCAGCCAAGTCATGCCTGAGCCCGACGAGGGTATCTCCACCGACCGCCGCCCGTCCACCGACGACCACGCCGACCTGTCCGACACGGCGTCCGAGGCCGGCTCTGGTGGAGGCAAAGACTCCGGCTGCGAAGTCGCTCCGGATCCCCAGGAACCGCCCTACACACCGCCCGACGAGGAACTGGCCAACCGTATTGTGTCCCAAGTAGAGTTCTATTTTTCGGATGCAAATATCACTAAGGACGCCTTCCTGTTGAAGCATGTCCGTCGTAACAAGGAAGGGTATGTCTCACTCAAGCTCATATCCAGCTTCAAACGCGTCAAACACCTGACCAAGGATTGGCGAGTGGTCGCTGAAGCTTTGAAGCGATCGACAAAATTGGAAATAAATGAACCGGGAACGAAGCTTCGTCGAATTGACCCCCTGCCACCGTACGACGAAACTACCCCGTCCAGGACTGTTGTGGCAGTCAAAATGCCCATAGATCGCCCTTCAGTAGAAAATGTTTCGAGATTATTTGCTAGCTGCGGTGAGATTGCTCTGGTACGTGTGCTGCGGCCCGGCAACCCAGTCCCAGCGGATGTCCGTCAATTCCTCAACAAAAATCCTAGTTTGGTGAATTGTGTGTGTGCTTTGGTAGAGTTTACTGAATCTGAAGCTGCGAGAGGTGCCCTTCGTCTTCAAAGTTCTGACGAGGAAGGTATGCGAGTGTACGAACTAAACGGTGTCCCTCGGGAACCCAAGAGGAAGGTCCCGGCGCGGCGTCCAGCGACGACTAGACGCCACGAGTGCGAGTACTCCTCATGTTGTAGCGGCTCGGAGGCCGAGTACGACTATAGATACACAGCACCATTTTATAGAAGGAACTCGAGTGGATTCTTCACACCACGATCTCCGGAAATACAAACATGGGTGCCACGCAGAACCTCAACTTGCAGTCATAGTTCAGATTCTGGGGTTTCTTTCTTCTGTGGCTCGCGAAGGGCGTCACAGGCTAGCACCGGAAGTGCGAGCAGCGCTGAGGGGTGGCTGGCGCGGAGGCTGTCCGGTTGTTCAATAACCGGAACCGAATGCGGCGGAAGGAGGTTGTCGTGCACGCCACGATTCGAACCCCGCACGCCGGTAGTTCCGGACGGCACGCGCGGCTTCCACGCCGCCGCACGCCAACGCAGAATCTCGGACCTCGCGTTGTATTCGCGCTAGAAAGCGATCGCCAACCGTGACACCTTTCTAATAACGTTGGATAACCACCTTTCACGTTCTGGCCACTTGGTTTATAATCTACGAGGAAGCGTTTCGTGTTCGCGTGCTTAGCTCTACATTTTATAATAAAAATATAATATAGTCGGTATGTTGGAATGAAACTGTAAGGTTAGAGTCGACGGTGAATCGACATATCTAATATGTATGTGATCGAAGCTCATTTAGTTAGTCTAGTTGTTAACTTGTAACAGATATTCCTTTTAATTTATTAGCATATAATTTATTTATTGTTATTGCCGCGTATTTATTGCGGACAGGACGCGCACTGTGGGGAGTTTTCAAGAGCATGTCTGAGTTGTGAGCACAAAACTCAAAAAGCAAAATCGACATCTGAATCTGAACTTGTAGACTCGACATCCGGTGTGGTATGACGGAGACCGCGGCGCGAGCACGTTGCGTAAATAGGATTGACGATTTATATGGATTCTTATTAAATTTACATAATACGCTAACGTGTTCTGCCGCTGTCGGTCTCGGCGGCGGGATGCCACACGGACCTACCGTCCATTTTCACTTTTATATAGAATAAGTAGTACGTAATATATTATTTAAGTCAGTCGCGCCATGTCATGTATTTCGTTTAAGTTTTTTATTTGTAATAATTTTAAGTTGTTGTGATTTTAATTGTATTGCGTAATGGTGAGAGGCGCTGGTCGGAGCGATCGTTTCTTTAATGGTCAACATCGGAAGTCACATTTGCGTTAGCTAGTATATCATTTTTGTACTGAGTGTGTTTTTTTATATAATAATTTTTCATGCTTGGTTCTTACTTGACTAAGTAAGTGTAATCTGAAAGCTTGTAATTATAAACTGTATTTACAAGATAGAAAATTACAAGTGGCTCGATTTTGACCATTAAATGTAAATGTAATGTCTGTATGTTTGTAATATAAAGGAATTTGCTTGATAATTTTTATATTTATTTCTTTTAGAGGAGGTTTATAGCACAATAATGTTCCAGGTGCTTAGTTTAACGCCGCGCTCCTCCTCGTATTGTAATAATGATTTTTAAATATAAGTTTTTGAAAGAACGTTGTTGTTTTTTTACTAAGTACGACCTTCGTGGTGGAAAGTGGGTTCTTTTTCGAGCCCAGTTCACCTTGACTGATCGATTCTCACGCGGTGACAGGTTGCTTCACAGGTTAAATACTTGAGAGCTCGCTGTAAAAGCTATTAATCATGTGTCAATTATAAAAGACATAGCAATTGAACTAAAAGCTGCATCTATATTATTTTCGTTAATATATTCTATTTCTATTTGTCTTGACCTTGCAAAATAAGCCAAAAAAACTTTAAGATTTACTAAAAAATGTATTCCAAATGTAATTTCAGCTCACTTAGACAACAAAAAATCGTTAATTGCCGTTACAGTGCTGTCTGTTACAGTTTGAAATTACAAATAATTTAACGGCAATAATTAAATAAATAACAGTAAACTACGATTGTGAGTTCGATTCTCACTCGGGGGCATTAATTATTTTTATTTTTGGCTCTAGTAACAAGACAATTGTCGCGGCGTTGAATTTCGCCAATTAACATATTTCTAGAAGATTGAGTGAAAAGTAAAGAACGTAGTGTCTCAGGACTATATTGCCACTGCCTATCCTGATGTTTGCGGGATACAGCCTGAAGCTAAAATAAAATAAATGAAAAAAAAACTTAGTCTGTCTTTTTTCTCTGTCCTCCTTTTTTATTTCGCTGATCCTAATGATCAGTAAGTAAAACATGCGGGAAATGCGTGAAGACTAATTAAATTTAAATTAGTTGTCACCACACGGAACTACTACTGTAAACTACCTTGTTTACGGAAAGATCTTAAAATCTAATTGGCTTGGTTTTTTTTAAATTATTTCATATTTTTTGGGTAAACAAAAACTTGTTGTGATTTCGCGTGTTATCTTCTGTCAGTATGTGAGTTCCATGACCTTGCTAATGTAAGCTTGTATGAAGCAGGAAAAGTATGTATAACTTTTTTATTTATTTTTTAAATATGTGAAAAAAGAATGAGATTTTTTGTACCTCATTTAATAAGAATATACTGAGATAGCCTAGAACTAAGGCACTTCATTCACTATTTTAGTGACTTATGTACATAGTAGTGTACTAATACTAATTTCAATCAGTCATTAACAAAAAAATTGTGGGCAGTCAAATGAAATAAAAACAAGAAAGCTATTGCAATAATTTTATATTGAATACTTATTTAAAAATAAAGTTATATTTATATAACTCAGTAGCCAATTCTTGAGTTTTTTTAATAAGACCAAAGAATTGCCCTTGCCATATGTCACCTATTCACTTTCTTTTTAACCGACTTTTTATTATATGACGAATAAACCTTTTTTGTCATTTTTTAAGTCCAAATTTATATATCTTTATTATGAAGAATTGAACCCACTGCACCAGAAAAAGCAGCCAAAGTATACACTACACCAAAACCAAAACTTGTATACTTAATTAATTTAGCATTAACCCGAGGTCAAATGGCAATATGTTAATAATATTGAAACGATATAGCCTATAGCCTCCTTCTATACGAAGCAGTAGTTCCTGAGATTAGCGCATTCGACCAAACAAAGTCTTCAGCTTTATAATATTAGAATAGATAACTATGACTAGATACATAAATCAATACACAGACAAACTTTGCATAACAAATTATATCTATATTTAATTAAAATCACCTGAACCAGTCATCCGTAAAGGCGTATTTGACTGACAAATAGATAGATAGTATTTTTTTAATAATTTCTTGTGGAGGTTAAAAAGTTGCAATATCTCGCAATAGAACTTTTAAGTATTTAGGTCAAGTTTATAAAAATATTGATAAGATATTTACAAATTACTTATATACTAGGTACACTTAATTGCAAGGCAATGAGTAGATAAATGTAGTACATATTTATATACTAATAGTAATGTTTTATAAAACATTTAAAAATTTTAAAGCATTTTAATTACTGTCCAAAAGTTTTGACCATATACCATAGTGAAGATGAAGCGAGAGTGGTAAGCGAGACAGGGAAAGACCTTGGTTGACCTTCGAAAAACAGTGTCGATGGTACTGGAGGAAGGTCTCGAAGGTCACATGAAAATCATGACTTGACAGCATATATGAAGAATTGGTGACTATTGGCCGTAGCATTAGAAGCTGCGTTCTCTTTGCCTAACCCGCTAAGGATAAAACGTGAAACTAAAAACTGTATTATAAACAACAAGGAAAACATTTAATGTAATTTAACTAAACGAATATAACATAAAAATTCTAAATGGTAATCAGAGGATCGCTCTGTTTCATTGCGAATCGGCAGCTACGTGCTCTACTCACTTCCGGTGCACTAAGTTTTCCTTCAAATTAACATATTTTCCCCTAAGGCTTTACTTGCTGTGAATTGTAAATAATCACGTGCATATGTCCGTGTGTCTTTACCTCGTTAACTAACTATATTTTTTTTATCACGCTGTATCTCGCTTCATAGTAGGGTAAGCGGAGGGAACGTAGTGTTAAGACACTTCGTTCCCGACATTTCACATAATTTCAATAGATTAGGTGTTGAGTAGTGGGACTCAACGCTGCGCGCTGTCTTTTCTGTTTTTCTTTTTGTATAGAATAAAGAATTTTATATATTTAAGTATACAATCCTCATTGAATTAACGTCTGTGTCTATTATAAACCATGCAACAGATTTCGACACGGTTTTCAAAGTGATTTAGATGATTTTTTGCGAGTACAAAATGAATCTACAATACATTTTAATTAAGTATTTTAAAGAAAAGAGTTCAATTAATTCGTTTTGTATAAATGTAGTTCAAAGAATCAACATAATATTAACGCAATTCGATTTTTTAATTTTCGAATAACTCAGTAAGTAGGTTTAATATTGCTATTATTAATATTATTCTGTTTTGTAATAAGAATGGAAGAGGCAGAGGGAACCTAGTTTAAAGACATTTCTTTCCTCATTTTCCGCTCTACGCGACTACGCTACCTGAGTTTAGAAACTGAGCGCCATATTTTTCTTTTTAACAGGGCGACGAAATAATAATTCAATCCCCCTAATTGAAATCGAACCCACAATCGTCGCGTTAACAGACAGGCGGCATCTTATTTATATTTATACTTGTCATTTCAAGCACGATATTTCATTTGTAAAGATTTATAGAATTTATAATGAATTAATGATAAATATCTCTTATAAATATTTTATAGAATTGTCAAATGCATAATTCATGGAAACGAATCGCAAGATAATTATAAAAAAAAATATAAAATCAGCCGTCGAAAGGTTACACAGCAATCGCTCGCCGATTTTAAAATTCAATTAGATACTGTTTAAGCGTTAGGTGACTGGGTTAAATAGTTGTAAGGAGTGGCAGGCAAAAAGTATTAAATTTTTCTGGTTAATTTAACCTGTTCTTTTTATATTGCAATAGTGTTGGAATAATAACTGCTGATTGGTATGGTTAGAAATTGAATTACGATTAGAACATAATACAGAAAAAAGAAAAATTAAACTACTTCCATTTCGTTTTATATTAAAATTCTGAAAATATATAATAACGTATATTTCATTATTGAGCGAGTGAAAAGACCGCCCTTTGTGTTTTTACCAGAGCGAGGATGCAAATAATTAATTCCTACGAGTGGAAATCGAACCCGTAGCTGTCGCGTTTACAGTGTGCAGACACTGTGCCACTTCGCCACGAGCCCCGACATTAAATAGTCATTGTATTAGTTATAATTATAAACATATTTTGTAATTCTATTATTTATTTTAGAATTATATACATTGTCTTACAAGGCAATTTTGGGGACTACTTAATTATAAGAATTATTTAATCAATCAGATATACTGAAATGTGACTCTCTAATCTCAATTCATTTTTATTTTATCCATCATTTTTTTAATTTTGTATAGGATTTTAATAAGCCAGCTAACCTTTAAAAAGCTTTTATAATAAATATTAAATGGATGCGAATACATCCCGGATACTCATGACGCTAGTGATGGAGAATGTTTGTTCGTGCCTAATTAAGTGCAGATTCTTCGTCATCTTCACGCATCTTCTGCATTCTTGTGTTATATACAAAGACAACTTAACGTAATTCCATTTTAGCTTGAAATAACTTTTTTTTAGCTTTACATTGTACCTTGCATATAGCAGGGTGGCCAGAGAGAACCAGGGAACCTAGTGTTAAGACACTCAGTTCCCCAATAACACTTCTGTTACCCGCTTCCCGCCGGATTTTTGAGGCATTGAGTGAACACGGGTGGAACTCATATAATATAGCATTTCACGACAAATGGACTATGCAAAACAAAAATAATTTCTCAATTCAAATAAGCTTAACTTAGCTATACGCTGAATCCCAAGCGGGGTAGCCAGGGAGAACGGACCGCCAAACGCTACGGTCTCTATTCTCTCTCTCTCCCTGCTCAGAAATTCTTCAGATTTATAATATTAGTATAGAAAAACACCAAGAACCAGTGGCGTAGCGAGCTTAACTCGCGCCCGGGGCAAAATACTTTTACAGCGCCCCCCATGCGAACACAATATAATTTCATATGTATGTTTAAATAGTTTTCCGGACTATTTGGTGCCCCTTTATGAGCAGCGCCCGGGGCATGATGCCCCCTCTTGCCCCCCTTCACTACGCCACTGGCAAGAACGTAGAGTTACTAAAATAAATAATAAACACACTGTACTCGTAACATAGTAGATAACTTAAACCAGTTAAAATTACAATTGTTCTTTTGTTTCACAAAACAGTCAGGCATAGTTGAATTTAAAATTTATGTAACAACAATTATGTTAGATAATTCACTACAAGCGTACATTACTTACGTAAACGATGGGAGATAAAAATATGTAAATTATTATTAGATATTCTCTGCTTTTTTTGAGGTAAACAGAGAGTACTGTCGTGACACTCCGTCCTCCGGGTGAACAAAAGTTGTGATTACATAAATTTTTTTTTTTAGGACAACGTTGTTATTTACTTGATATAACATAAATTTTAAGGTATATAAGAATATCGTCTTAATGGGAACGAAGTGTCTTAATACTAGGTTCCCAGGTTCCCTCTGCCTAACCTGCAATGTGTGTGATGACTGTAAGGTTAAAAGGACTATATAGTAGAGTCAACAAAAAAGAATGTTTAATTGAATTGACTCAATTTTTTTAAATCATATATTTCAAGATTTTCTTTTTTTTATTATTCTAACCCACCTATCTTTAAGATTAGTAATACGTCGTTTAAATTTTTCATTTATTTTAGCGTATCTATCAATAGAGAGAATAAATAGAAAGAGAAGAAAAAGAAAGAAGAGAAGATATGAACCCACAACCTCCTATTTTATTTTTAATATGCCACAATATTACCAATTTGGGATATAACATAAAAATAAACATATCGTAAAACAGTAATTTATTATACAGATCATAAAAACACGGATAGAAGCAACACTATATGTAAACATAATAATATAAGTTACCCACAATCGTTTTACAATACGAATATAAAATTATAATCCATTCATAATAAATATATTTAAGGCCTTAGACTTTGGATTTTTGCTTCTTTTTGTAAGAATAATACGTTTTTAATTAAAATATATGCGGATGTGTAATATCTGTTTTAATTTAAGTAGGTATACGAAGGTTGTATTGAATTTACATTGATTTGGTCCAGTGATTGCGATTTTTGTGACTTTTTCATGGGATTTACGGATATTAAATATATTGTTTGATTTTAAGTTTTTTTTAATTGTTTCTTTCGTTCTGCTATACTTATTATAGAGGCCGTCAGTGGGGCAGCGCCTAACTGTGAACGCAACGGTTGTGGGTACGATTCTCAATTGGGGTAAAGAATAATTTTTATTTCCACGCTCTGGTAACAAGGCAAAATGTAACGTTGAGATGCACCACGCAATTTATCTAAAATTATTAATAATTCTTAACACTAAGTTTCTTCTGCTTCCCCTCGTATATGCCGATACGGCTGAATAGATTTTTTTAGCTTTACGTTGTATCCTGCACGTAGCAGGGAAGATAAAAGGAATCTTAGACCTAATATTCAAACATTTCGTGTCCATTGCAATTTTCCATTTTTTACCACTGCGTTTTGTGTGGCGGTACTCAGCGCCACGCTTTGTCTCGTTACCAGAGCGAGGAAATGAAGATATTAATGAAAATTTCCCGTCACGTCGGTCAACTTTTGCCTCAGCGCCACTACCTCGACGACTTAAATTAAAGTTTTCGAAAAAATCAAAAATATTTATATGATTCCATATGATAAATAAAAAACACATACCACAAACAATATATTACGATACCCATGCATTATATAACGAAAACGCGAAGTGAACGAATTAAGCGATTAACTGGTGCGTTCGGTTTAATGACGCTGCCGGTTATTTCATTTTTCGCGAGGCATTACTTTCGAAATTGCTATTTTCGATTATTATTACTTTTTATCTTCACACTACTATTTAGTAAGTATAGATAAGTTAGAGTTAAGACACTCCGTTCTCTACATTTCACGAAATCATGAGTGAACAAATGTCTTTAACATTCGTAGTTCAAAATGTTAATAATTTGTTGTTGTAAATTAAATCAGTTAGTAGTTTGCATAATCTATTAAATTTTTTTTTGACTCATTTGGTTCTTCAATTGAATGATTATTTTGACAAAAACTTAATTTGTGAGATTTATTAACTAAATACCCGTGTAAATTGTTGGAATTTAACGCCATACTTTGTCATACTAGAGCGGAAAATTAAAAAACAACAAGTATCCCTCGAGTACCACTACACCACGACATCTAATTTAAAAAAAAATTGAGTAAAAATAGTAAAATAATTTATTAGTTATTTCAGTAATTGGAGATTATAACGAAGTACTTACTAGTTTTTGTTCGCGTACTCGTACATTTAACTAGACATATAATTGAGCACGGCTGATTGAACAACGATTAAGCGGCACATTCACGGTTCTTAAGCAAATGAGAACAGTAAATATTAAGTAATTATTGATATTGATAGCTATTGTGGTACAGTGGGCACTTTTTGTGCTACATTCCATAAAATTATAATTTAAAATTCTAAAAACGATGAGAGATGAGTTTAAAATCGAAGTTAGTCTAAAGTCTAAAATTTTGTGCAGAAACACGCAATGCCTCCAGAATTAGGCGGAAAGTGGAAGTAGCAGAGTGTCTTAACACTAGGCACCCTGTGCTGCTGTTCACCTTCAGGTGAAAAAAAAGGTTAGGTAAATCCGCGCTTCTTGGAAACCGTCCAAATTTTTATCGATTTTCTAAAATTATTGAACTATATATATTTTAAAAATGTTTGAAATATTTCGATCCCATTTGGCTATTACTATTATACCTAGTGGATTTTGTGTAACTTTATTTACATCTTTAACAAGATAATAAATAAAACATTATTAATTAGTATTTCATGGATTCCTTTTTTAAAAAGAGACGTCATTAAAAGTTCAAGTCAATAGTAACATTTACAAAACCCCGCGTTTCCCGACTTCCTCGCCGCGGCCGTGACACGACCCTGACTCGCATTACAATGTGTCAATAATTGCCAATAGACTATTATAATCAAATGAGAATTTAAATTCCTTTATTTATTATCTGTTAATGTTTATTATTCGCGTTGAACCCAGACTTTACACGATTTTAAATAATTTTTGTTCTAAATTAGAGACTATTCACACATTTTTTTTTTTTTTTAATAGTAAGAAAATTGACACTGAAAAGTCCACATGAAAAGTGAAATGTATAGATATGATCTATCCATTTCGATTTCAATAATGTGTTGAAAACCCCCTGAATACCTACACTACAGAGAACGAATTATTATTATTTAATTGCTCTGGTAGACCAGATGCAGTGTTGAGTTCACAACTCATTGCCCAATGTCTCGAAAATTAGGCAGAAAGTAGGTCTTATCCCTAAGTTCTCTCTGCCTGCCCTGCTATTTAGAAATTGGGAAGTACAATGGTCAAAGAGGGTAAAAGAATTAAATGTACTTTTACTATATCGTTCTAAAATACTTCCAAGAACTGAAAATTATATAAATACTTCTACAATAGTTACTAAAATTTTAGTGAAACAAACAAACAAACAAACAATAATAAATTATATTATTATTGGTAATATTCTGATGAGAGCCATGGTCCGGTCACGGCCGACGTTAGGAAGTTGGGAAGTTTACAATTAGCTTGTGTTTGATGTATTATGTCATTAATCATTTATAACTAATGATCCGATAAGAACGTAACTTTAAATCATAGATGACCTATAAGCTTAGTTTGTTAAGTTTAAGTAGTCATACTGAAAGTTTTGCATACTATAACAATATTATGTAAAATGTACAGTTATTTTTGGGAGAGAGGTAGTTATAAATTGGTAACCTATGGAAAAGAAGCTTTTTTAAACCTTTCTAGCACATACATATATAGCTTCACGCTTTATCCGTAGCGTGGTAGTCAGAGAGAACGGAGCGCCAAACGCTACGGTCTCTAACCTTTCTAGTTATCCTATTAATACTATATAATTAATTGTTAGAAATGTAATCATTGTTTCCTACATTTTTATTTTTTTATAATATCTCTCTGTATACCAGGAATGCAAGGAAGAAAAAACTCTTAGAAACATACATATATACATTAATATCATGAGAAAAATTATCTACGAATTCTAATTATATAATGGCAACACTATAATTTAAATAACAAATATAAATATTAAATACAAAATAATCCTTTTGTACATATATGTTATACCTCATGCTGCCCACGTCACGTCAAGGCTCTACAAAGGTCGCGAGGAAGCGAGGAAGCAATTGCAAATGTCTATCCAATACATTTATCAAGATATGGTGTTACTTAAACATATTGTTTGCTGCTAATATTAGATTTAGCAATGAAGTATATAATTAATTGTCTATGCTCGATGATATATTAGTTAATGATTTCAATGCATCTTTCAAATACAAAAAAATATATATTATTAATTATATATTATATATTAAGAATAGTATATTATTATTTTTTCTTAAAAAATAGCAAAACCACTTTATACTTTTTAGCGCATTGTAGGGTTCTAGTGAAAAGAAAGAATCTAGTGTCAAGACTTCCTCACTATACTCACTTCCTCACTATACTCATTTATTATGACTGGGCTGGACTTCGGGTGGCGTCACCTCCAGCAGGAAATCATACAAAGAATTGAAGTCACGAACTTCAGATTATAGTTACACCTTGCCTACTATGTCACCGAGGATGAGTTTTTTCAGCTTCACGCTGTATCAGCATGCAGGCAGGGTAGACAGAGGAAGCCTAATGTTAAGACGATCCGCTTTCCACTTTTGATGAAATTCTGAAGGCATTGTGTGTCTAGTGGCGGAACTCAACGCGGCGCTTTGCTTTGACACCAGAACAAGGAAAATGAAAATATTAAATATTTCAAATATTAATTAAAAAGAAATTACAATAAATTAACAGTTTGTTTTCAATAAAGAATAAAAAAAACGCTTAAAATCACGGCCAGTCTAAGGAAACTTCATAGGAAGTAAGGAACCGCGTTGTTTTCTTCTATAGATTTATGTCCTCTCGTAATTATGTCTATTCAATAATCTGTCTTTTTGTGTGAAATTAATTACTAACCTTGGAAATCTTACGTTTCTATCACTTTTTACATTATTTTTTACTTAAAAAGCCTTGCGATCTACTATTGGCTATTGAACGTTTGAATTTATGGAATTTTACCTTACTATTGAAAAGAGAGGCAATTATGTGACATGAGAACAATCGTGGCACAGTGGTTAGCGTCGGATGAAAAAGGCAATAGTTGTAACTGTTGTAAGTTCGAATACTCTTAAAGAAATGTTTATATTTGAATTATTTTCATTTCGGTTCGATCTTACTGAAGTAAATAAAAAATATATAATTTAAATTATATTAAGTTGAGTTCCGCCACTCGACATGCAATGCCTCCAGAATTTGAGGGCAAATGGGGTACGGAGTGTTTTAGCACTAGGTTCCCTCTACCTATTCTGCTATGTCCCGTTCTAGCAAACCAAGCACGCTATAACGGCAACTACGAAAAATGTACTATCCACGAGGGCGAAGGCGAAGACATAGCATACTAGTTTAATTTTAAACATAACACCTCTAAGATATAGAACTTACAACCATTGCATTTGGTAAGTAACGGTGCAATTACATAATACTATTTAAAACTAATGATGGCCCGTAACTTCTTGCGTGACCTTTATGACATTAAAATCCGTTGTTTTCTTCTTCACGGAGGAATTTCAAATCGTCTCTTATAATGTTCCCCTATACTTTCCAAGGTGTGTTTTTTCCACTTAGCAACGGAAGAGTTTTATATATTATAGAGATATAAATTACTATTATACAATGTATGTTATATAAATAAATAAACAATGCTTTAAAGATATTACATTGTGACATAAGTTATTCTTTCATATTGTATTGTTAGAGTCGATTTTTTTCTTATGGCCGATCTTTATTTAAGGTGAAGTTTCAATAAAATACCATTATAATGTTGTTTTTAATTTTACATTTATTTTTATGTAAATCCAGGCATAAAACTAAGAATGCTATATATCTAAAAACCAATACGCACAAACAACGTCGTTGAGTTCCGTTACACAGCTTGCAATGACGGAAAGTGTGGAATGTAAGTTACAGTCTGAAGCTAGAAGAAGAAAAAAAAACCATCGAGTTCAGTAAAGATAGCCCACCATGGCGTCAAGTTTCATAATGCTCATCGCAATGATAACGATGATGTACAACGTTAATGATGAATTAATATTTGCATTTTTATATATATACAAGAGACGCAATCAAACTTTTTGAATAATTCTTTTCCCATATAATGACACAAAATTAAATAAACTTGTCTTTTTAAAATGTAATTACGTCACTGTTGCGCCGAATGAGCAATCAATTAATTCTTTATTAAAATATATTCTAAAATTCATCTTAATCTATAATTTATAACATGAATATATTTAAATATGTCATAATAATATTTAAAAGCGCTACTTTCAATATACTAAAGAACGCGAGTGACAGACTTCGCCTTAAGCAACACACATTGCGATCAACGTTCAATTTTTATGTAATAAACTTTCACTCTATCTCGTGATCTAGTTAAGGGACAGTTGCATAAAGTTACAAAATTTACAAAATATTATTTTTTTTAGGGTTCCATACCTTAAGAGAAAAAATTAAACGATCGCTGTTTTGTCAATCTGTCTGTATGTTTGTCTGTCGAGACCATTTATTTATCGCAAGATCACGTGAAGGTGTTAAGGTGTAATTAATATTATTCAATTCAAAGAAAATGTCCGAAAATGGAACATAGGTATATCGCAGAAAAGTAATTACGAAGTTATATAATGAGTGCTATTTAGTACCCGTTGACTTCCAATCATGAAATTGGTACAGAACTCTCAATTGATGAATAGACTCACTCTTGACCAGATTTTTTATTACTTAATTAAATTAAACACGTTATTACAAAAGCTTCATTGCAAAAAGCTTTGGAACAAATAAAGGTTTTTTTTGTAATGTCCGCTTTGTCAACATTTATTGGGAAAAGGGAAAGTAATTGTTAGCTATTGTAATTTTTAATTGCAAATAATTTATTGTTTATAGTAAAAAATGTGTTGCAATTATTTCTTAAGAATATTTATTGTACATATTGCTATTTTGGAAATTTTACAAAAAACAGGCCTACGAAAACTAAAATTATTTTAGTTTTTTAGCTTAACAAAAATACTTCATTTTACCGAGTGGAACCGAACCCAAGAGGTGTGTCAAATACAAGAATTAGTTATTTCTAGTGGACCACGGGAACGATGTCATAGATAAAAGCTTGTGTTAGAATAAATTTAAGTACTTATATATTCAGACTCTTAAAAATGTTTCATTGAACGTGTTCCTTGGTTTTTTAGAATTCACCCCTAAAATGAACATAATTTTATAAACATATTTAATAAAAATTCGTATAGTTCAAGTGGGCGAAACCGCCCAAGTCAGCTAGTATTTTATATTCTTTGAAATGAGAGTTAGAATTAAACCTACAGGCTACACTTTTCATATCATCAACGTTGCAATTTTGCCTCCACGTCTTCAACATATAAAGAAACCTAAGTAATTGGTCAAGTCAATATATATCTGTATGTACTGAATATTATGATGTAACCATTATCTAAGAAAAATTGGATTATTTATGTTAACATACAAAAGTCCAACATTACAAGTTACAAGTCCTATGTATGGCATCTGTTTATTTTGAGAAAAAAGTGATTTTCTCTTAGAGTTAAAATCATTTTTAAGGTGTTTATTTTATATTTCTAGTAAATAAAGATTTTAGTTTCGAAATATATCAAAAAATCTTTTAAATAGAGCATGTATTGGTTTTAGATTTTTTTTACTAAAGTAAGCAAGGTTTGGGACTTTTCAATTTTCAAATTACGCCATCTAGTAAATTATAGCAAGACTAATGATAATGTGCTGTCTACCGTTGAATAGTTGAACTAATTGTTCTCCTAATGTTTGTTAGATAAATTCGATCTTGTCTATGGTTATATTGTTCCCATATGAATTTTATTTTTATTCGCGAAAATAGTATTATTTTTTATATTTAATGACTGTTTTTAATTTAGATTATTTCTATAACTAAATATGTTATTTCATTTTAGCAATTTATAAACAGTGCGGCCATTTTATGACGGTGGCAATTTGACTCAACTCTATAGTTTATGGTGGGTCCGCCGCATGACAGTTGTGTGGGAAAAATTAAGGAATTATGAAGTAGAGTATTTTACTAATTTATTGTGTTTAAATGACAGCAGGAAAAGAAACCATGGGGTAAGTTGAAAGAACAGAATTAACATACACGCGAAAAAATCATTATTTTCTGAAAGTTCCTCTCAATTTTGAGAAAAAATCATTTCCCTTAGATCTCGATATTTTTAGGGAGGGGATGCATTTTACCAATGCGAAGGGATATTTTAGGGTTTTCCACTTAGAGTTGCTTATTTTGTTTATTTTTACGAAAACTCGACCTACTTTTTAGTCAGTAAAATAAAATTAGGAGACCTACTTTAACGTAAATTTAAGAGCACATAGTTTGCTAATTTATTTCGCAAGTTGCGGTCTAAAACGACCGAGGTGTTTGCATTTTGATTGATTGTATCTATCGACAGCTTACCTCGCTTTAAGGCCACTGGGGGACGTCGGGTCGTTACTATTTATAATATTTTCATACTCCAATGAATTTCACGAGCCAAGAGAGCAAATTAGCGCAATTGCCTTCGTTAGCCGCATACGGCGAAAATAACTCGGATATTTTTACTTCGCGAAAAAGAATGACGATTTTTAGTAAAATTTTAAGTAATCTCTTATTTAAAATATATATATATATATTTTATAAATTAAAACATAATGTACACAGTACTCTGTGTGTATCATAAAGTTGGTTATTTAATAAATTTGATTTAAAATGTATGTGTTATCAATTGTTATTGTTGATATGTAATTGGGAAAATGTGTGATGTACTTCATACTGATAACACTATCTACAGCTGTCATGCATTGACATTAGTTTCTTATAGGAAGTAAAATTATTCAGTTACTAAATTATTTATACATTTCAAAGACTTATAAATTTATATAACAATGTACTTATTTTTTATATATTTTTTTATTGGACTTGAAATTATAATATAACATAGGCTGTTGTAGTGTGGTGGTTATTGCTAGGATAATGAAATAAATGATTTTCATTTTGTCTCTCTGGTAACAAGACAAAGCAGTGTTTTCAACACTGCTCAAAATGCAATGCCTTGTAAATTGGGCAGTGTATGAGGAGTGTCTTTCAACAGTAGGTTCCCCCTGCCTACTCTGATATATGAAGAAAAAAAAAAAGTAATATTGTAGATAATCTTATCTATGAATCTTACCAACTTATGATTCAGTATTATCAATTTGCTATAAAAATTGAAATTTGTGAAAGTGATTTTTATTATTACAATGGAAAAGGTACATTATTGTTTGGCACACTTTGAGTTTTGCCATTTGAGTTTTAAATGATAAACTCAAGTTAAACCCAGTCTGAATTGTGACCACAGAAATGGAAGTACACATTGAATTTGAAAATTTGTAAGAGTTTTGTTTAAATAATAATTTTTATATTAATTAAGTAACTATAATTTGTTTAGCAGTTTATGCTATTTATATTTCTGGATAAAAACTGGTATACAAAATGAATTATATCTGTTATATACCAGTTTTTTTAATCAATTTTCATTTTGGAATTGGTTGGCCTAATTTGCCTAACAGTAATAAAAATACTTATATATTTACTATACATATTTTGTACCACCTAGAATCCACAACCATGACTTTCAGTTAATTACATGAAAAGTTGCATAAATGTTAACAATGAATAAATGATTCGTGAAATGCGAGGCGGATTTACACAATATTTCCTATGCCATTCTGTATAAAAAACCTTAGGCAACATAAACTTAAATAATATTTTATTATGATATTGTTGTTATGGCCTCAGCAGAAATATGTCATATATGAAAATTTCAAATGTCTAACTGTCATGGTTCATGAGAAGCAGTCTGCTGACAGACACACAGATAATAGGGTCATATGGTCGGAGTAATAGGGTCCGGTTTACCCTTTGAGTGTTTGAATGGACTGCTAACATAAGCACACACTTTATATGCAAGACAGAGATATACCACATATATACTAAAAAACTGTTCTATGCTTTTTGTCCAAGTGACAGACCTCAAATTCATACCCCTTTTGTGGGGATAGAATTGCTTATCTACCTATTGCCCCTCATGACTACAAGCCCAAATTACCTTATATAAAAAAAATTAATTTGGCCATTGACAATGTTTGCAACATGTTTATACATTATATCAAGTATTTATTTCCCTGTAACAATAAATGAACACAATTGAATCTGACATTTTGCCTTATGCACTTTAAATTGAATGAATCAATATATGGGTCAAACATATTTGTGATAGAGCAGCTATACAAAGTAGATAGGTACAATGTGTTATAAGAAATATATGATAAACTTGAAACTGGAGAAACAGAATGTCATTTACAAACTGGCACATGCCCTGGATAAAGTGATGCAAATGGCGGAACTCAACGCAGCTCATTGCCTCATTACCAGAGCGAGGAAACGGAAATATTAAATATTTCATTTCCTCTATTGAGAATCGAACCCACAAACTTTCGCGTTTACAGTCGCACGCTTGTACCCCTGTGCCACGACTGGCCTCGTCTTCAAAGATACTTCGTTGTCTACTTTAATATTCAAAATTAAATAAATTTAAAATATTATAAATTCATTTACATCTTGCCCAATGGAGCATTGGATGGGGATGGAATTTTTTTCATATTTTATACTTTTTTTGTGTTAATCCACTTATGAAAGAGAAAAAAAACGTTTTTAGAAAACAGATAAAAATTTTGAACGTAGCGGGACTTGAACCCGCGCCTTACAGAAAGAAATATACTCGTATAATAAAACAAAATGCTAACGCTAGTCCAGCCATGTAAGGTAATGGTAATACTGCATTCCCATCTTTAATCGTCTCAGTTTTTTAATTCGCTTGGCACAATTAACAACGCCTAACGTGGTTATATTGACAGGTTGCCAGTGCGCTTCGAGGGCGGAAATTAAAAATTTTAGTTAAATCGACGTTTGAATATTATATTGGTACCTATGTATTAGTATCGGTTATATTGTAGGGTAGTCGAATTGAGTAATTTACTACTTGATTTAATATTTTTGTATCTTGTCAAGACAAAAAAACAATTATTAAAGTCGATCGATCAGTACAAATAAAATCTAAAAGTTTAAAAATAAATAACATCTTCTTCGCATTTTTAGTCGGTTAAATATAGGTACTGTTTTACGTTTACAGATCACTATTATTGCCATAGTATGTTTTTTGTTCTGAAATATTATTTTATTTGAGGCGTTTGTCGTGGGCTGCGTCTGACATCGGGAGTATAAGTATATTTAAATTATTTTCAATTCCCCGGTCTATTCACTCATTGTCTCGAAAACTAAACGAAAATTAGGTAAGTGTCTTAATTTCCTCTGGTCACCTTGATATAGGATAGGACTTATTATATTTCTTATGATGAGGTGGAAATTAGATATTATGTCCATTAAGATTGGGTAGGTTGGTTAGGTATTTGGCGGGCATCAAAAGGGAATATATTTTTTAAAACACTCCTATACACTGCTTGTTACAGAAATACTGTGACACTGGACATTACATGGACCAGTAGCGCAGCGGAACTAAACGCCGCGTATGCTCTTACAAAAATCGCAAAATGAAAATTCTTTCCATTAAAAAAAAAAATTATAATGAATGGACGGATAAAAGCTTGCGCTAAAATTTATCTCAGTGCTTCAATTTGCAACGTGGCTTCATAAACAACAGTTTAATTAACCGATTGTGGTATTCTTAATCTGTTTTTCATAATTGTGCCGTCTGTGGTTAATTGTTTGATATAAAGATAATTAATATGGCAGTGAGATTAAATTAATTATTTTTTTGTTTATTTCCCCGCTCCGGTAAGAGCGGTAGCGCGGTGTTGGGTTCCGCCACTCAACGCGCAATGTTTCGGAATCAGAGTATATTCTAAATTCTATAATAATTTATAACTTAAAATTCTCTGTTCAACCCGCTTATTTGAAAACAATGTTTTATTTTTTTATTATTTAACAAGAAATAATGTTTTATCTCGTTATAGAATCATCTCTGTTCTTACGTTTTCGCTTATTGCTTCCGATATAGATTTTTAGATTCACTTGACCTTGCCAATCCTATCGTACGTATACTTAATACAAAATTCATATATAGCCCGGAAATTGAATTCAGCCTTTGTAAACAGTGGCAGTCCCAAAAGGTTTATGTACTTATACTTATGTATATATTTATAGATACATGTATCCTTTTAAGTATTATTGCTTTTATCACCAAAAGGATTCTTATATTAGTTACATTTGTATAGTGATAAGAAGTAGTTGATTGTGGGTTCCATTTTAAATGTTTATATTGAAATTATTTTCACTCTAGTCAAGACTGGCCATTCTACTCGCAAATTTTCGTAATTAGACAGGATATGAAAAACGAAGTTTTTTACTCTACTTATAGTCTCCAAGTTACTAACTAACTTAACGCAGTAATTGCGTTTAATTATAATTAAAAAATATATTGCTTATGATAATTTCTTTTATTCGCAGTAAATGCTCAACGTAACTCTTCATATTTCCTAATTCATATTACCGATTGCAACAACATATTATAAAGTTGAAGATTTTTTCACGCTGTATCCCGCACATAGCAGGGTAGGCGGAGGGAACCTAGTGTTAAGACACTCCGTTCCCCGCTTTCTGCCGAATTCTGGAGGCATTGCGTATTGAGTGGCAGAACTCAACGCCGCGCTCTGCCTCGATACTAGAGCGAAGAAATAAATATTTCACTTCCTCGAGTGGGGATCGAGCCCACAACCGTCGCGTTACAGTCACACCCTTGTACCGCTGCGCCACGACGGCCTCATTTCTGATTTGGTTGAACACGCTCATCTCAAGAACCATTGATCGAATTGAAAAGCTCTTGTGTAGGATAGCCCGTTTACCGAGGAAAGTTATAGGTTTAGATAGGATTTTAAATATTGAACTATGGAAAGCGTGTTTTCTGGTCATGTGACGTCAGACACAGAAATATTGAGATTACTTATTTTATATTTTAGATACGTTTATTCAATTCAATTTATGAATTTGATTTATTTCTGCTTTTATGACTAGAGGCAACAAATAACAATAAGCTGTATTACTTTTTGGTAGACAAGGGGTTTAAACATGTATTGTTTGTAATTTATGTAAAAGTCCTACACTTTGGCCAAATAATTTTGAGCGGTTGTGTAGGTTATGTACAACTATGTTTTTTCGATCCTACGATACGAGATTCGAACCGACACCTATCGCAATAGTGTCCATCATTTCCTACACCTCTCCAACAGCGTATTCCTCTCGCACAAAATAATTTAACATTTATTAAAAGTACATTTTTCATGTAACCAGCGCTAGGTCACTTTTTTATAGCGCGGTTTAATGATTTTCATCTGCCTTTTATGTCTCTCAACACTGACTGGTATTTATAGTTGGCGGTATATAAACTTGAACTGCTGACCTTTGAGTAAAAGCCGCGGCTATTTTAAATTTTTTTTTTACGAAAACTGAAAAGCCACTGTGCATTTTCTACCTATATTCTGTGCTGCTGTAGTTGTGGAAAATGCAGTAGCAGTTTTGGTTTGTTATGCAACGTGCCTGCAATTTTAAGCGGATTAAGATGAAATTGAAATGGATGATGGGTTTTGTGCCAATTCTCTGGATGTTTATAATGTAGATTGTGTAGATATGTATATGAAGGTGTTTGTGGTTATTATTATTTTTTTTACTTCTTATTATGACGTATTTCTTGTTTACACAAATAGATAGTGTAAAAACTATGCGTTTTCTACTTTCCACCACACGCTAGTGTTAAGACACTGCTTTCAACTTTCCACCTGTATATAAAACAATGCGTGTTTAATTATGGAAGTCTAAGTTCTTTTCTTGGTCGCGTCGTACTATATACAAATAAATAAGTTATATTATTAGTGCCAACATTTCGTCCTGCCCGCATAAAGTGAACGTGTAGTTTAATTGGCTAGAGCGCTTAAACATGTTATCCAAGAGACCGCAGGTACCAATCCTGCTACGTTCAACTTTATTTTATAAGGATTTACAATAGATTTACATTTAAAAATTAATAAATCATACATTAAAAAAAATTTTTTATACCCAAAGTCTCGGAAATCAGAATTTGGGCGTAAGGCTGAAAACGAAGTGTCTTGTCACTAGGTTTTTTCTGCCTACACGATATGGTTAATACATAAAGAAATTAATAAAAAAAAGTTGCTTTTTACTGCTTGTAAACCGAACACCAAAAAACTTGTAGATTGACTTGAGAGAGGTCACGTGGTATTACAATAACAAATGTCATTGCCGTACTTTTTAAATTTTTCAATGGCTTTAACTTTAACAAAGATATTCTTTATATAAAACCAAGCTATGAAAAAATCAAATAAACTATTAGTTGATTGCAAAATATTAAAAGTTGGTACATATTTTAAGACCAACAATGATTTTAGAACAATTATTCAGTTTATTTCTTTTCTTGATAGTTCTCTGTGGCATTATAATTTTGGACCTTGACATCTTAGTTTGGACTTTCAAAAGATGTGATATGGGTCCGCAATAAATTAAACAAGTGAATTTATATTTCATATTAAAATATATTTTTTTGGTATTTTGAAGTTAGTACAACTTAAAAACCTACTTTGTTTAAAATTATTTGTGTAATATATTACAAAATTTATTTAATTAAAATTAAAAATTATGAGTCTTTTTAGAAGGAAATATGATTGTTGCAAAAATAAGTGGGCCATTAGAAAAGTTTTTGTTTGCGTTAAAATTGTGTTAGTTGCATTAGAGTTTTTTTTCATTAAAGGGAATTTGAGACAGATATTTGGAGGATTACGTTTATATTTCCATTTCTTCGCTATGGTGTCGAGGTAAAGCGCGGCGTAGAGTCCTGCCACTCAACACGCGATGCCACCTAACAAGCTTTGCTTCCAGATTTCGGCGTAAAGCGGGGAACCTCCATAGGGTGCCCTCTGTCTATCCTGGAGCTTAGCTAACGACTTAACGCTAAAAAACTAGTGTAAAGTTATGTATGACATATTCAAGAACTTTATAAAATTGTCGCATTCAAGTTTCTGATATTATCATGATTACAATATATTCACTAATAGTTAAAAATGCAACTGAGTAAGTAAAAGTGCATTTTTCTAAAAGATGTAACAATATTCGTACAAAGTCCCACATACTATCTGCATAAAGGAATATCGTGAGCTATTGTTAGCATGCTTCGATTGGCTATTGTCTTGCATCGAATGTAATGTATGTACGTACTTTAAGATCCCACTGTGGAGAATTGAGGATAAATACCTTTAGTAACGTATGAATCACTTTTCAAACAGTACTGTCGTTGTGTTATTCTAATACTTATGTAATAGTTTATTATTAATATACCTATATGTGCATTTTTCTTATTTTTAACACGGCTGGGGACATATCTTATTATTTGGTTGAATCGAATAACTGAATATAAATTCGGAATAGAAAATCGAGATTTATATTCGTAACAATTATTATAATAAAAGGTAACAATTGACATGGCTTCTATTTGACTTTACTTGTAAAATAGAAATATGCAAAAATATGTGAAAAAACATTACTTAAAAAGGATCTAAAATATTTTTTTGGCAAATATAAATACCTACATATTTTTGCTTGCTTACTAAATAAGCTAATTTTATCTAATTATTTCTGATTTAACTTTCTGGTAGGCAAATTTCGCTCGAAATCCGGCGTAAAATAGAAAACAGAGCGTCCAACACTATTTTCTCTTTGCTAACCCAGCCATTATCGGATAAATATGTTTACACTTTATTATTTGCGTTATTTTCAATATTTTTCCATATTTTGTTCCAGAGAGCAGCCGATTTTCACGTGCAAGGCCCACGTGTTTCACATAGACCCCAAAACGAAGCGATCGTGGATGTCGGCGAGCTCAGCGGCGGTCTCTGTCTCGTTCTTCTATGATTCATCTCGAAATTTGTACCGCATTATCAGTGTTGAAGGCACTAAGGTATGTATTTTACTTATACTCTCTGTATCCCGCATGTAGCACTGTAGGCAGAGGGAATCTAGTGTTAAAACGCTCCGTACCTCACCAATCCTGTTTTCGAGGCACTGCGTGTTGAGTGGCGGTGACCGTAGCGAGGAAATGAAAATAACTTATTTCTCCGAGCAGGAATCGAACAACAATCGCGTTTACAGAACAAACTTCATTGGTTGCTTTTTACCCATTGAAGTTTGTTGTACTCAAACTGAGCAATACATTTATTATTTTAATATCTAAAGTAAAACAAATATTGTTGTTAATTTAGTTGTTATAATATAACTAGCACCAACATCTACATAATATTTTCTAACCATTAATATTTTGATTATATAATTCGTACAAATGCTAGCACTGTGTCGAACGAATCCACCAAAGAAATGAATAATTTCAAACAAATTCCTTTCCTCCATTTTGCTCTGTTGAATTTCAGAAAATTGTTTCCCAAAGAATGCCTTTAGTGTAAAATTAACACTCTACTAATTACAATTTTCTATCGTTAGTCGTTCTGTTTAACTCTGTTGATCGAGACACTGACACTGCCTTTTATGTACGGGATGACAACATTCTTTAACTTTTTTGACGCGTAATTGCTAGCTGATATCTACTTAGGTTGATTGATTATTTTACATAATTTTAGAGGCCATTTTGGTGCAGCGGGTTGTTATCTAACTGTTAAAGCAAGGGTTGTGGGTTCAGTCATCATAAGGGAAATTCATTATTTTACTTTTTCAACTGTACTCGATAAAGTGAGGCGTTAAGTTTCGCCACTCAATTCAGCTTCTTTTTCATTGATTATATTATATAGCGGCTGATAGAGGCTTGAGATCGAAGAGTACCTACATTGTCATGCTCACGATTTAGGTTCCATTTATTATCAGATTTTAGGAATAAGCAGGAGAGTTAATTATAAATAGAGAATTAGGCTCTACATTTGTACCTACTGTCTAAATTTTGTTTTTTTTTGTTCTATTTAAGTGCTAGAGTATTAGAAAAGATAAAAACAATAAAATAATCAGATTTTCCTCGACTTAAATACTTACTTTTTTCACAATACTATTTATATACGTTTGTATATGTACATAGATATAGGTATTTATCATATTATATCCAATTTAGAGACTGTATTATCTAATACCCTTGGGATCTCAGGAGAGTACTTATAAGGGTCTCATATAAACTTAAACTTTAATATCTTTTGTCATGCTCGTCTATTTCATTATCTTCAAGTATACAACCCGTACATGCTTGAGATAAAACGTAAAACGTAAACGAAGCAGTGAGATATATTTCGTCAAATTTTAATCTTTTAGTACTTTTTTCGTATTATATAGGGTAAGCATTATATAACTTTTTTAAACAACCAATTTTACCAATATTTTAAAAAATATAGTGTTAATAGACGTAACTAAGATCTAGATAACCAGTTCTAGATCCAGTTTTAGATGTGATATTTTTTAAATATAATCTTTATTTTTGTGGGAATCGAACCCAGAACCATAACATATACAATAATACATCTTTTAACTGTGCCATTGCAATATTTCCCATCACATAACCCGATTTATGAAAACTCCAACACCGCCCTACATTCTCAATACAATTCAATATTGATGCATGCATTCGTAAATTGTTTTAGCTTTGTAAAACGTTTGAAAAGAAAAATCTTTTATGGATTATACTTATTAACTGTTCTTTATTGTTTGACATTATACTTTAATATAATATAGTGATTGTTTAATAAAATGTATATTTCACACGAATATTAAACAGCTGACTAATTTTAGCTTGTTTGGTTCAAAGCGCTAATCTCAGGAACTACTGGTTTGAAATGAAAAAATATTTTTATGTTGAATAGTCCGCAAAAGTTTATATCTGTTATCCGTTATCGTTTTGACGTTATTCTGTGTACCTGCGGCCACAGCTTTCTCTTACTCTTAGAATGTGTCATCAGTTGTGTAGGTACACTCTTTCAAAAATTCTCACTTAGTTTTCATTATGTCAATATGACAAAGTGTATTAACGTTCCTGGGCTCTTTAACTTAGTAGATCATTTTTACTATACAATTTACAAAATACCTTTATATATAATACGTTCAGATAGGTACTATTACAAATATCAAGCTGTAGGGTGAGTATAAATGGAAAACTATATATTTGGCGTTTTCGCAGTCGTAAAGTTACAACGTTATACGCGTCTACTCTAGTTTAGTGTGAAATTAGGTGCAGTAACGGACTCATTATACTGCTTTACAAAAGCTCTTTCATATGAAGAGAACGAATGATTCATAATTTCTATTTACGCGGAATTCTTTTGTCACTGTGCCATTTTAGTGTTAAATCTGAATTTGAACTGCCAATTACGGATATTTTTTTAGAAATGTATAAAAATTTAAACGCAGCGGGATTTGAACCTGCGCCTCTTGAATAACGTTGAATCGCTCATATCACTGAGCCATACGTTCTCATCAAGATACTTCGAAATTCTATAAAAGATAAAGAAAGACCCTCGGAAGGCATGAATGAAGAGATTGGACGAGGCGAAAGAGGTACAGTAGCGTTTGGCACTCCGTTCTCTCTGACGAAATTCAAAGTGAATTCAAATGCCACCTAACGCTAAATAAATAAATAGCATTGTTGAATATACCACCTACTTATGTATTTCGATATAAAGATATTCTGTGTTTCTTCACTACATTTTGTAATATAAAATTAAAGCAATCATGATATACATATATAACACAGTCGGTATGTATGTAAAATACAATGATATGATTTCAACACGTCCATATTGCGGTGAAACTCGATGAATTATTGCCAGCAAATCGATTATACGTTCCGCGTCGTTACGTAAGTAAACCGAGATATTGTTTTAGTACCTATCTCATTCTTTAGTTAATGTGTGGATTGTATACTAGTATTTACGTGCAGCTTCGTCCCCACATTTAAATATTAATTACATTATTAATAAAGAGATCTTATATATCACTCGCAACTGACAACGCATTGACGAAACTACTTTGCCTAGAAAGTTTAAATTTGGCAAATAGGTAGGTAAGGGAGTGTAGGGCACCAATAGAGGATTTCCGGAAATTCTTTACGGAATCAAAAAACTTTACTGAATTTTATGTGATAATATCCACGCGAACGAAGTTGCAGGCGGTTTGATATAAGATAATCTCGAGTGTAAATTTATATTATATGCCCCATATCGTAATAGAAAGCAATGCGACATTTTTCTTTCACATTTACTTAACCTATCAACCTAGATATCTTTTACTTTATAACTGAATATGACATGATCTTTTAAGTAACACTTTATAACAAGAAGAAGACTTTGTTTAATAAATTTATGTTGTTTTTAACATCTATACGATACTAAACAGTTTTTAGTCGAAATAGACTTATTTGTCATT
Source organism: Heliconius numata (assembly GCA_016802625.1). Taxonomy (NCBI): domain Eukaryota; kingdom Metazoa; phylum Arthropoda; class Insecta; order Lepidoptera; family Nymphalidae; genus Heliconius; species Heliconius numata. The sequence goes on from JAEBDU010013219.1 coordinate 1,287,361, forward strand.
GTCCATAATGCTATCCAAAATTTTTCTGAGGTTGATTAATAATTGGGGAACAGTTTTGCGTATTTTTTCTTTCCTTATGAATGGTACAAGAGATTAGCGAGCGCCGCATACAAATAACTTCAACTTTGTTATATAAGAATAAGAAATTTAATACATAATAACACACACACTTTCGTTAGCATGTATTATAATAAGAATTATAATACATGCTAACGAAAGTGTCTTAATGAGGAACACATACACGCTAAGACACTCCGTCTTAGCACTAGGTTCCCAGGGGCCCTCTACCTACCCTACCTTTTTGCGGGATAGAGCGTGAAGTTAAAAAAAATTGATTTTAGCATAGGTAAAAGTCGGATTCGGATATTGGAATAGTTTTCTGAGTTAACTTTGACTTATATTTCTACAATTAACGTAACGAATATTCAACATAAAATATTTTTTTTCAATTCGACCAAATAGTTCCTGAGATTAGTGCGTTCAACCAATCAAACTCTTCGATTTTATAACATCAGTACAGATTATTAAAATTATTTCATTAACTTATTCCAGGCGGTAATCAACAGTACGATAACAGCTAACATGACGTTCACGAAAACATCGCAGAAATTTGGCCAGTGGAGCGATGTGCGAGCGAATACGGTGTACGGGCTGGGCTTTGCGTCGGAGGCTGAATTGGGGAAGGTATCTATATATTTTTTGTATTTAGAAGAGAACAAAGTGTTTTAACACTGCGTTCTTTCTGTCTATGTTGTTAGAATAAAGGTGAAAATAGTTATGTATAAAATTTTATTATAAAGGCGAAAGCGACTAAATACAAATAGATTTCGATATTTCACTAAAAGAATGAAATCGCAACTTGTGTAGACTTAATGTTTACACGGCTTAATCTAAACTTTTATAATTGTTAAAATAATTTAAAAAATGCATTTTTTGTCACCAGTTCATAGAGAAATTTCAAGAGGTGAAAGAGGCGATACAGGCACAGCAGTGCGGGGGCGCGGGCGGGGGCGGCGGCAAGAGCAACGGGTCGGGGGCCGCCACACCCGTCGCCTCCGCCACCGCAAGCCCGCTGCTGGCCGCGCGCACCGCCGACGAGCCCGCGCTGTCGCCGGCGCAGGTCAGTATGTGTGTGTGCGTGTATATGTTTATAAGTGTGCGTGCATGTGTGTGCGCGCGCGTGTGTATGTGTCTGTGTGAAGAGATATTTACATATACAGGGTGGAATTGTCAGCACCACTTTAAATGAAACCACAGTTTTAACTACTCTATAAAAGCCTAATATAATTCAGAAAAAAAATTAATTCCCAAAAATTATAAAGTTTTTTTTTTAAACAAAATAAATAATAAAATTATCGTTTTAAAATAAAACGCCATTGGTAAAGTATAACATAAGCACGCACACACTTACCTGTCAAGGCGGCAACGTCGCACACGCATGTGTGCGTCTCACGATTAAAAATCGTGAAATGAAAAATAAATCCTACGTCCAAATTGTTGAGGTACCTTGACTAATTTCTTTAGTTCTGGTTTTGAAATATTTTACCCTATATGCAGTTTCAATAAAAGGAGCGTCTTCCACCCTGTATATATGGGATAGTGATAAAAAAACAAGTTTCTTTAACAAATTTTAAATTTATTGTTTTAGCCCAAAGTGGAGAACGACGAGATGATGGTGCATCAAAGGGCTCATTCCGTATCATCTACGTTACAGGTATATTAAGAATTATCAGCATCACCCTTTTTCCCGTATAAAGCAGCGTAGGCAGAGATAACCTAGTATTAAGACATTCCGTTGCCGGCAGATTAACAAGACAACGCGCGGGGTTGAGTTCCGGTACTCAACACGCATTGTCTCGAAAATGGACCCTAGTAACTAAATTCGGGATACAGCATGAAAAATGTGCAATATACAAAATATAGCAAAATTAACTATTAAAACCAATAGTCAGTCGTCTATCAGTCGTCTTATTTTGTGCTTATAAAATGGGCAGAAAATATAGATGGAATTAACAAGTACTTTACTTGAAGTAAAATTTTTTAAAAATATAAAAATTGTAGTGTTTTATTTTTTAGCACATGAGTATGTTTGTCCGTTTCTTGTTTTGTTGTCGATTATTTTGTTTGTAATTCACATGTATTTTTTTTAGCTTTACTTTGTATCCCGCATCCAGCTGGATAGACAGAGGGATCGAACCCACAACCCGTTGTCCCCCTGCGCCATGTTTAATTAAAGTATATTAGAGTAGAAAGATATATTAGAGTAGAGAATACTACATTTATTAAGTTGACATTGAAATTTAATACCATATTAATATTACTCATTATAATATGATTCACATAACGCCACATGATACATCCTTATTCTGCTCAATTTGATAGTTTATAGCTATATGGTTGTAATTTTTTAATATTTTTTATTTTAAATAAAATATGTAATAAGTGACAATATGTGACGCAGGGCGGATACGCGACGGTGGGTCGCGCGCCCCGCGGACCGCTGCCGTCGCAGGGCGCGCCGCCCGAGCCCGAGACCGCGGAGCAGCAGCTCAGATATGAAAACGATCGCTTGAAGCTCGCTTTGGCTCAAAGGTAATGTATATCTACATTAATATTATAACGCTGAAGAGTGAGTTTGGTTGAATGTGCTAATCTCCGAAACTGATGGTCCGAAATTGAATAATTATATTTATAGACCATATGGTCTATAAATATAATTATTAAGACATTTTTCTAAAAAATAAACTGTGAATTTATAGTTTAACTCGTGTTGAGTGTTCACATCATATAACAGAAACAAACTGAAATAAAAATATACATCTTTAAACAAACGTCGAAAGTTTATTCATTTTTTTATTTTTGTACAATATTTACATCTAAACAGCAATAACGATACAGTCTCAAGATGAAGTCAAAAAATCCTTATTTAAAGCGTAGATACCTAATAAATAACATTTCAAATTAATAGTTATAGTATAGCTTTTGGTCTTCAGAGCCTAAGCTATATTATATATTTATTTTAATTTTAATTAATATTAGTATACATAGTATTTATAGAAATAATCATCATTTTTGTTCTTACTAAAGTTGTTTTAAAAGATCTCAAATTTCAAATTACTTATATTTCAATTTAGTCAAAGTTATAACATATTCAATTATTTACTTAAAAACTAGATAACATTTTTTTATGAATCAATTTTAATACTGTATTTGATTTTTATATGTATATATTATATATATATAAATAAAGTTGAACAAATAGTTTGTTCATTTTGCTAGAATCGGGAAAATAGTAATGTTCCAAGTTAATTTGCAATATGAAAAATGGCCTATATATGTTTTTACATAATAATAACATAATTATACTTTTTACTAGAACTAATAAGAATACAAACGTGGAATAGCGCCCTTATTACTAAAAGCGATTTCATACAGGTAAACAATAAGATTTTTTATAAAATTAAAGGAACAATAAATATTGCACTGTTGTATGCTCTTCATATTAAGAAAATAATTATTTCACACTTTGATTTCATTTAAATCAAATTTTCTTAAAATTCAATAGTACTAAAAAATTCTACATATATACATATATGTTGTTTAGTTTTTAAAATTTAAATACATATATTCATTTTTCAGAGAAAAATGTTAATCGTATTTTATTAGGTATATAAGATAACGATATATTTATCATAACATGTAGAAATTATTTAGCAAATAAATTACCATTAAGTTACTTGACACATATCTGTAACTTCGTACAATTTAACAGCAATTTATCAGACGTTACTAAAATAAGGTTATTGGTTTCATATTGCAAAGTAACCTACAGATATCAATATTAACGTCAGAATTTCGTCTCAGTAATGACATTTAGCGTTTAACTAACATATAAATTTACATTCGTCCCCTTTTGACCCCTTACAAAATCTGACTAATATATTAGGGTATTATAAATTTGAAGTTTCGAAACTAATGAACGGATTTTGATAGTTTTTTTTTACTTACGAGTGTTCTCTTGTGAGTATTCTAATGTTTCAAGAAAATCTCTTCATTCGTTTGAAGATTATCAGCTTTTTTTAGTTTTATTTACTTTTTAGAGCTTTTAGTGTCGGGGATTTTATATCAATTATAATGCCAGTTAAACGCTAATTATTATTTCTAAGTAAGACTTTAATGTTCATAGCTACCCACAACAGGCACGAATCCGTGATCCAACTGTTGATACTCGTGGTTATAGCTCTCATAAACTGGTTTTTGCTTATATTCTTCATACACTTGTGGCTTATATTCCTCGTGTTCTTTAGGAGTGCCGATTCTGTGTACTACGGCGTTGAAACCGTTCTTGTCGTCCGCCTCGTATTCCACCACTCGTTTTGTGCCGTCAGTTTCTACTAACGTGTAACTTCCTAGAATTTAAATTTATATATTTATATTGTGCAGAGTAGGCAGAAACAACTTAGTGTTAAAACACTTCGTTCTCCACGTTTCGCCTAATATTTGTAATTGAGTGTTGAGTAGCGGAACCCAACGCTGCGCTTTGTTTTGTTACCAGAGCGGGAAAAAGAAAAAAATAATTCAAATATCATGATACCTCCGAGTGCAAATCTATTTCGCAACCAATCACCATTTTTGTAGTGAAATGATGTCAAATTGCTACATAAAATGTAAGAAAAAATAAAGAATGTGAAGTTACAATAGAAAAATATATCATAAAATCAAATTGACATTCTTATATTAAGTAGGATTATTTTACCTTTTACTTTGTCACCGTCTCTAGTTTCCCAATGCTCCTTGTCGTCGCCAGTGTGCGGGTCCTTTACTGAGTAGTCGAATGAATATTTTGGATGCGACTGTAATAACAAAAGGAATTAATGTTTCAAATTTAAAATATTATTTGTTGTTTAAATGTGTTTACATTACTAAAATGTACACTGTAATAACATAGAAGTTGTTAGATTTGATGGACCTATTATCAATTTTGCTACATACATTTTTTGTACTGTCTGGTTTTTACTACCGAATATTGCGGCTTTTGGGCCATTAAACTGTATCTCGCACATGGCAGGGTAAGTAGAGGGAACCTAATGTTACACTCCGTCCCTCGCTTACTTAAATTACTTCAAATACGACTGTAACTATCAAAAATATTGATATTCAGCATCTTTCTCATAAGTAACTTAAATATAAACTAAAAAAAAACTTACATGATAGTCCAAATCATATTCCTCGCTGTGGTGTTCTTGCACAGCTTCATGGTGAATCGGCTTGTGGTACCCTTCGTAGCTGTCCAAGTCGTACCCGTGGTACTGGGCCAGTGTAGCCCCGATTATCAGAAATATTGGTAGTGATTTCTGTAAATGATATTCGGTACTAAGTGAAACAAAGCAATTTTTGACGTACTTGCGACAACGGTTGGAGGTTCCACAGAGGACAGATATGAGACAAAGCGCCGTAGAGTTTTGTCACTAAACACTGAAGTGCGAAGAGTGGGTAATGTAGGGTTTTAACACTAGATATTCCCTTCTTACTTCTCAGAAACGTAACTTGATAACAAGTGATCTTTAAAGAATTTTTTTTTTTTTCGTATGTAAGTCTAAAAAGTATACCTAATACCATTACTAAAAGTCAAAGAAAGACAATATATCTAAATAAGTTAAGTGGGTTAATATCATAAAAGTTATGATATAAATTTTGATTTAATATTTAACTTGCAAACAGTTACCGACAGCTTAATAACGATTTATATTCCGTCCTCTTCAAGTCATATCTAAAAAAACTTATCAAAGTTTGTATAATAGAAAACATGAAAAATCAACATTCTTTTGAGGTTGTTCGGCGCTGGCAACATCGCAAATTACCTAACTTATTAGTTTTTGTTAAGAAAAATGCGTTCGGTTACATAAAAATATAAAATTTTGTCTCGACGTGCTTTAATTTATATTATTTATTAGACATTTTTTTAAATAACCTTAAAAGATTTGTTTTTTGAAACGTTTAATAAATTTACAAAAGTTAATAATATTTCTTGGACATTTTAATAGTTATAATGGTTTGTTTACAGAAAAACCACATTGCAGTACTTATTGCTTAATTTTTAATGTCTAAATTAAAGTTATTTTACTATTAAGGAAACTATTATATTAACGACTAAGCAACGGAACGAATGTGCCGTTTCAAATTTCCACGACCTATTACGATCGTAAAAATTAGCATAATATGTACACAAGGAATCGAAATGTTGTGTTTTCGAACGCAATGAGACGCAAAGATTACAAATATAACGTAATAATGTGGCACAAATATACTAAACTATAGGACCACCCGGTTTTGCCTGACAAAAATACGCAGTTGATGTTTTTTTACCTTCACGCTGTATCCAGCGTATAGCAGAGAGAACCTAGTGCTTTTAAACTCTTCGTTCCACATGCACGGCCCAATTTTCAAGATATTGCGAGATATTGTATTTAAAAACCGGGAAAATGAAAACAGTTTTAATATAAACATTGCCTCAGTGAGAATTGAAGTTACGAACATCGTATTATTATATTAAACATAAAGTTGTCGTTATTATATTACTATGAATATGTAAAACTTTGTAACGTTTATGTAATTGGTTATTTATTTTTCTTTAACACGACTGGTGTTGGATAATATTTGTACTTACAAGTTTTAGTGTTAGAAGAAATAATGTATAACCTCATATTATTGTTATTATTTATTAAAACATAAGTTATAACGTAACAGTTATATAATAAGTTTATAACAATCGGTAGTCACGTTCTGTTTGTAAATGATTAATTGTCCATAAATTTTCTTGTTTCGTTTTTCTCATTAAGCAATGGAAATTATAAAATTGTGCGATGCTATAATGTTTATATTCGAACTCGTTACTTGCAATATACTTGTAGCTGTCTTCCATTAAAAATAGGCTCTCTGTTTTATAATGCCATATTGGCGCAGTTATTATTTCTAGCTCTCTCTCTCTATCTCTATCTCTTCTTTATGTCCACACAAAGAGCGGCGTTGAGTTTAGCCACTCAACCGGCGAAGCAGGCGGAAACCGAAGGCAGAAGTTTCCTGATATTAGGTTCTCTCTGCCTACCCGGCTTTGCGAAAAAAAGCGTAAAGCTTTTTAGTTTAGTTAGTACTTTTTACGTCGTCCCAGTGTAGTTGATATATGCCTAATTAGCGTGATAGTAAAGATTCGAAAGAGATCAAACAAGGCGAATTCTATGTAAGTTGTAAAATGTCCTATTTCATGTATTTGGAGACCCAAAACAAACATGGAACATGCAACAACTGCCCTGTAAAGCTAAGTCTAAGTTTATAGCTTTAATTTAAATTTAAGACAGTTATTACTTTTTCAAATGTCATTTGTCACGCTTTACACTCATTTGTTTCGTAATTCGCGTTGACGATTCGTACATCTCGTATTATGTCACAAATCAATTTCGCGTATACTTTCTTGTGATATGAAACGTTTTCGCTGGTCACTTTGTATAATTGTGTATAGTCATTGCTGGTAAGATGTAGTAGTTATCTAACTTAGTATGTTAGATATATTAAGAAAGATTGCTCTCTTTGATTATTTGTAATCGTCACGCAGCTCTCGTATTGAGAATGGGAAATTAAAATATTTAATCAATTAAATATTTTTAATCAATTAAATATTTTTAATCAATTAAATATTTTTAATTTCCCATTATAAATAATAACTCAATTATAAATATGTTACATTTTTTTAAGAAATTCTGCTCAAATAATTATGCTATTTGATATTTTTATTACAACTCTACGTTCGGTTCCACCACTCATCACGCAATGTTTCGAAAATTTAAAGGAAAACGGAGAATTCTCTCTATCTACCATGCTATGAGGGAAAAAACGTGAAGCTGATTTATTTTTAATTGATATTTCCTGTATCAATTTATCATAGCGTTCTTCATCGCGTGCGTTTTAGTCACGACACTGAGTTTTCACTCTCACTACACCCGATAAAGAATCATTTTACTTTTCTTTATTACTTTCCTTGGTTGTTAATGGTCAATTATTTTTAATAATTGTAGAAGCTTAAAAAAAATGCATAGCCTGGTAGGCATAGGGAACCTAGTGCTAAGAAACTACGTTCCCCACTGACCTACCAATTTTCCGAGTTTTGCATGTAGAAGACGGAACTCGACGCTTTCTATAGGCTTTATAAAATATTTCTAATAGTTGTACAAAAACATTTTTAACGGAACCGAGAGGTGTTTGTAACAAATTATAACTTGTCAAGACAATTATCGATTAGATTCCCTATTTCACTTCCTTTCACGCTTTTATATAGGTATATCACGCCTTAACACGAAGGAAGCGACCACTTTAATTGACTTGAATCACGTTAGTTCAATTAGTTTTTTCTATGAAAAATTATAGTTACATTACTTTACTTTACTTTGTTTCACCTTGTTTCCAGCTATGAGTTCGATTATCCCTCGAGTGAATGAATTATTATTTTTTTAATATTTTCATTTCCTTGCTCTGGCACCAAGACAAAAGCCTCAAAAAGTCGAGTTCTCCTACTCAACAAGTATAAGTGGGGAACAGAGTGTGAACACTGGCTTTAGTGCGAACACTAGGTTCCCTCTGCTTACCCTGTTGTATGCGGGATACACCGTGATTTGATTTAATAAATATGAATAATAATTGTTAAGAATTTATAAAACAGGAGATATGGATTGTCTCCACTTGATTTATATAAGGCTTAACTAACTTAACGTATAAAAATTTCAATTTCAATGTCAAAAATGATATATTTTTTTACATTATAACATTTTTCGAGGAGTAAATCTTATAAATTTAGAAGATTATTTAACGTAAATAATTAATATAGTTATAATAATAGTAAATAGAAGTAATATTAATTTAATTAATTTGAACATTTTAAACAATTGCATTTAATTAACATGACAAAAAAAAATTAAAAATATATATTTAAATCTTAATAAATAAAAACACACCATAATTGATTCACAAATACAAAATAAAAATACTCACGATCAACGCCATTTTTTTCACGTTTCGCACACAAATCAAATTTAAAAAAAACTGTATTTCCAAGTAGACCTAAGAAAGAATGCAAATTTGTTTCGTGCGTGTTCACTTATACCCGAGAAATAGTTGATACTGCCATCCCCTACTCTTTAAAATATCATTCTACATATACAATCTAATTTGAACTTTAAAATAAACTGTTAAAGTAAAAAATCGTTATTTCTCTCGTCCAAGCTTTTAGTACATCGGTGCGTATATAATGTAGTGTTTTCGCTTGTTCATTGGGCTTTTTAATTTTTGTTATGAGATTACGTCGATAATTCTATTTAATAGTTTAGTTTATGCCTCATTTGGTAAATGTCGCGTTATACTTGTGTTGGGCATTAGTGTTAGATTTTCAGTACTACAACTGATAAACATTTTTTAATCAGCTTCACGGTGTATGGCGCACTCAGCAGTGTAGGCAGAGAGAACCTAGTGTTAAGACACTTCGTTTTCCAATAACAATAACTGATCAGCCCTATGTATTATACACCTATGTCTATGCATAAAAAATATATGTAATGATAATAATGTCTGTAGTAATCAAATAAAAAAGAGACCGCCGTTTACCGACTTTGACTGTCAACGCAATGATTAGGTATATGAGTTCAATTTTCTCTCGGGATTTTTTTCCCCCGCGCTGATAAGTTAAATTGCAGCGTTAAATTCCACCATTCAAGTCCTGAATTCGATTGGAAAGCGGATACTATCCAGTGAAAATTAATCAAGAAATAATTATTTAAAGTCCGTCATACGAAAACTACTAACACTATATATTAACTAACACTAACATACTTAACAACATATAATTACTACATATATGTATGTTTTTATTATAGGTAAGTGGTACGCTAGTTGTTTATTAATGCTGTAGTAATTGTGTATATATACATAATATTTACATTTTCTTATTAGTTTTATGCTGAATATTTCGCTCGTAAAAAGTCTATTTCATTGTAATGAAGTCAGATCGAAAATAGCAATAAACATAAGTTAATAATACTACTCCCAAAAGGGTGTCTAGTTTTACAAAAAAAAAAAATATTTGAAAATTAATTGATATCGCGTGTTGTCATCATACACATCAAACGTCTCAGTTACACCACACCGATTGAGTTTAATGAATCACCTACTCGATCAATAAAAAAAAGGTAATTTACTAGGAAATATTAAAAATAACTTACGACTACAATGTACGTATATATAGTACTAGCGGACCCGGACGCGGCTACGCCTGCTTGAAATATAAGAATATAATTTCTATAGAAATAATTTCAATCTAGATGAAATGCTAAAAGTGACTATTATATTTTTCATAAGGATGAATATCAAAATGACGCGGTAACGAACGCGGTCGCGTAGCGACGATGGTTGTTATTAACATGGCAGAATAAATTGCATGTCAAATTAGAAAGTATTTTAATTTATTAGTATATATGTGTAATGTAATATTATATAGCCTATAGCACTTCTGAAGAATGCAGCTTTCATACAAAACAAAAACAAAGTAAATCGAACCAGTAGATCCAGAGATCTTAGCGTTCAAACAAACAAACAAACAAACTCTTCCGCTTTATTATATTAGTATAGATGTAGTCGGAAACGTTTGTTATAAGTGTTGGCTAATGCTCGCTCGGTGTTGCCAGTCTTATATATAATATATATAGTTCCACTATCTGATGTTCATTTTGTATGTTTAGTGAAAAAAAATTATAGGAGAGTCAATAAAGTTGAAAACTTAAAACTGCAGATATATTATTGAAAAGAATTGAATATTTTTAACGACATCATATTTGTTGATTGATCAGTACCTGCACTGTAGAAAGAAATTGTTTGTTTTAATTATCCGGTGATGAAGCAAAGAAAATTATTCAGTTTTTTTTTTTCACCTTCCGACACGCATGTTTCTAAGTAGGTGGAAAACCGAGAGGAAGACTGAGATAGTTTAAATTTTATTTTCACACATTTTATACATTTCAAGTACAAGTCACTACTTAGTTTCTTTCTTAGTTTAATGTGTTTTATTTTCCGTCCATTTTACGTTCCGTCTTTAAGTCGCACACTTGTCCCCCTGCATTGCGGCACGACTAGCCTTTGACATTTGTTATAATATAAAAAAAAACGATCTGCCAAAAAAATATATAGGTATGGCTAAAACTTTTTAAATTGACTATTTCAATAATTTTCATAATATGTTAACAAATTTCACTTTTCAAGTCGTTACCAGTTTAATATAATGTATGATCTCGACTGAACTATCGTCCCGGAAAATTCTATTACCTATCGAAACACCGCTTATTCTTTTTCCAATTTGATTGATTGTTCCACTGCATAATGAAATGTGTTTCGTAATAAACGTATTACGTAATTAACGAATTTAACCACATTTTTAGCCTAACTTGTAGGTTCCATTTCTTTGTGAGTGAAATGGACCGTTTATTTTGAAAGTGGTGTAAGTCCATTTTTGAGAAAAATGAGCTATCACGTAATTCATGCTTAATTTAATGTAATTTTTTTATATATAACAAGTCCGTGTTTAATTTCTCAAAAAAAAACCCATGTTTTGAACAACTTAAAATCGGTCGGTAAATGAAATTGCATAATCATCGACATACTAACCTTTCATTTTCTCGAAACAAAAGAAAATGGACTTACACCACTCTCAAAATAAACGGTCCAAATATGAAAAACACGTAACACATTTTGTGTATAAAATCTTGGAGTTTTCTTATAGGTAATTTACAGTGTAGTCAAGGTTATCGTGGCGAAGTGAAAAATCGTCTGAATGTAAATGCAATGGTTGTGGGTTCGATCCCGTCTCGGGGGAATATTTTTCTTAACTCCCTGGTATGTCAAGATAACGCGCCTTCCCTGTTATATGTGGTATTAAGCGTGAAGAATATTTAGCTCTACAAGAGTTATTGTCGGATGGCGGTAATCAATGGTAAAACGGTAATCAAAGGGAGATATAAAATCAAGACGACTTGAGTGATGTATCACTTGGAACATATACCTAATGGTTATGAAATTAAATATGAAGCTTAAGTAATAAAACTATATAAAAATATCACCTACCTACATATAGAAAGGCTTATAACTCGCAAATGATGAAATTGTACTCACCACTCTGATAAATCTTAATTACTTGTTAATAAGTACCGAACAATTATAAATATTTAATATCTTTTTGAAATTAAGTGCTTTACGTAAACAAAAATAAAATTAAATTTGCTGTTTTATTAACATTCGGCTTGCGTTCTATATAACACATTTTAATTACTTTTTATAACATTTTTATGTGAATCTGAGATGTTACGGCTGTGACATTTTCGATCTGGTTTGAATACGATTTGCAAAACGTTATTTAATAGTATTTAAGAAGAATATTAGCTAAGCTAACGTGTTAAGATACTCCGTTCTCATTAAGACACTTCTCCACAAAAAATTCTATAATGGTTTCAGTAATGGATATAAAAATATTCCAGATTATCCTCTAGTTAGTTAGAAATTTATTTTTTAAAGAATCTTGATAGCTCTTTTTTATATTCTTGTAACGGTGTTAGTTTTTAGGTGTTTGTGTTTGTTTATCTTTTTCTTGTAACAAAAAATCTTTTTCCTTATCGCTACCTGTCATAAGATATCCCAAATTTTATATCGGATTCGACTCGACTGAAAGTAATTAGGAAAAATTGTTCTGGGTAGATATAGCATGGCGTAGGTCTGCTTGCGGGAGATGTGACAATTTTATGTATATTACTCAACCTAGTATTTTATTAAAAATAAGAACGTTTTGATTAATTTTAAATAACATTTTATATAAACTTTTAACATTACTTAGGGTACGTAATATTCTAACTGATCTGAATGTTCAGAGCATTGGAAATCGCAAAATCTTCACGCCTATTACTAAAATATCCGGAAAATCTACTGCGATCGTAACGCTTGGCCAATGAGTGCTGTTATAAACACGTGTGTAGCCATGTAAGAATAATGCTATAATTTTATATTGTACAGTCTAATGAGAAAATTGTTGTGCTTGTAAGTCTTAGCCAGGCCAGTCGTGGCGCAGGGCACAAGCGTGCAACTGTAAACACGACAAGTTGTAAGTTCGATTCCCATTCTAGGGTATGAAATATTTAATTTTATATTATGATATATTAAATATTTAATTTCCTTGCTCTGGTAACGCCAGGAAAAGCGCGGCGTTTAGATTCGCCACTCAACACGCAATACCTCCAGAATTTGGTGGGAAACAGAAGTGTCTTAATGGAAACAGAGGGTTTACAGGTTCCCTCTGCCTCAAAGTGCGTGATACAGCGTGAACCTAAAAACTAAATAGCCTTTTATTATACTAATACAAGTCGGTGCAATTTTTTTGACATATTTTTTATATTATATAATAAGCTCGCGGGATTTCTTGATGATAATGATCAAGAAACGTTCTCAATACTTCTACAGATAGTGCTTATTCGAGTATTTACAAATAGGACTATAACAATTTCATTTATTACTATAATCCAAATGAAAAAGAGAAAATAAATCACTTTAAATAACAATAATTTCAATACTATATTTTATTTTCTAATTGCGTTTAACTTTTGATATATTTGACTTTTATTAGTTTTTTACGATTTTACGTAATAAACTATTTAAATCGCATACAAAAGTATCTATACGCAGCAAGTAGAGCAACTAGCGCGAATGATTCGAGATGAACACGCAGATGCGTCACACCGTATCGGTTCGCTTTGATTTTTATTTACAAATGAATTTTAGTCTTATTGATACGTGATATAAAGGTTATTTTGATGTGAACGTTGTGGTTTTGGGCAATTGGAATTTTTATGTAAGCCGTTTTCATAATATCGTTGCGACATATCAATTGTTTTGTTATTTAAGTGGGAATTATTGCATTTATTTTTGATTATTTATTTATTTTTTTACAAAATCTTTCTAATCCTGTTTGTTATCATAACACTATAAGTAATAAGAGATGCAATTTTTTAAGTCGCCCTGTTATTTGCAGGATACAGCTTGGAGCTAAAGAAAAAGGTTAAATACCATTTTCTTTACCTCCAGCTAATAAATATTACTGATATTAAAATGGTGGTTAATATAGAGTATATTACATACTCAGGGAAGGATTAGTAATGAAACGAGAAACTGGTCAGTCGGCCGTTTCCACTAACTTCAAATTTAATTCAGCAACTTATTTACCTAATGACTATTAAATGTACGAGTATATAAAGTAGTATAGAGTTTTTCCAAACGGATCTCGAGAATCAGCTCGTTGTGCAATAATAAATTTCTCAGTTTACGATCGAAAGTGTTTTAGATATCTTCACGTATGACGTCTGATTCACTTGTTATTGCCGCGCAAGTAATCATTACTTGCCTATTTTTTGTAATGTATTGTTAATTTTTTTAGTCTCACACAGGAAGAGGATCCATTGAACTTAGTGTTAAAACACTTCGTTCCCATTAACACACTTTCGGTCCCCACTTTCTGCTGAATTCTGGAGGCATGGCGTGATGAGTGGCGGAACTCAACGCCGTGCTTTGCGTCGTTATGCGAACGAAGAAATAATAATATTAGATATTTCATTTCTTTGAGTGTGAATCGAATCAACAATCCGTCATGTTTACAGTCGTACGTGTGTCACGAGTTTCAAACTGGACTGGATTAATTTCAAATTTAAATTACAATTATGTTAAGTGAAGATACTTTAGATTTTTACCTTTTCACTTAGCTTTAATTTATTCTGGCGTAGTAGGTCAGTATCTGATACTGGTGTGATTCGCAATCGGATGAATGGATTATTACTTATTAATATTTTTATTTCTTCGCTCTGGTAAGGTACCCTCTGCCTACCTGCATATATACTCTGCCTACCTGCCTGATATATATAGTATGCGGCATAAAGCGTAAAACTCAAAAAAAAATGTATATAAATTATAAAACTAATGACCATCTATCCACAGCTCGGCAAACGCGAAGAAATGGGAAGTCGAGCTGGCCACCCTTAAGAGCAATAATCTACGGCTCACGGCCGCCCTGCAGGAGAGCACCGCCAACGTGGACGAGTGGAAGCGACAGCTGCACCAGTACAGGGAGGAGGTGGCACGCGCTAGACACTACGCTACGGGGAAAGGTAGAATAGACTCTACTTTTTATTATTTTCTCACTTTATAGATAGTAGATAGAGAGATCTTAGTGTTGAATCGCTAAATTTCAAAAAGAAACTATTTTCGGATCACTGCTGTCGACAACGGTCGAGGTGTCGTGGTCGTCCTGAAGTAATCTATAGATGTATGTGATCCGATCGAATTTGTTTACTTTAAAGAAAGGTGACAATCTAACGATAGGAAATACGATGGAAATTAGATAATTTTGTTCGTTTCTTTTCAATAAAATTTAAAGTAAGTATCTAAAATTGCTTTAAATGTTTTATAGTGTTTTCTTAGGTAAGTAATGTCAGCTTAAATGACATATCGAAGAGCAAGCTACCAGATTTTTTTACTAACTTAGCCTCTATATATAAACGATTGTTGGCATAATATACAAGCAATAATAACATTTCATCAGGTATTTATTTCTTATTTGACTTTAAGTCATGAGACATTAATCTTCAGCAAGAACTTATATATGCCCAGGAAGTTTAGTTTTATAACTTTACAAGAAACTAATAAGATCATTACAATTGTTGTAATGTAACAAGAAGGTATATTATTGTTTTATAATTTTTTTAAGTATGTTTATAGAGTCTATTTGTGGCGATAGGTTCTAGGTTCGAAGAAATGAAACATTTAATACTTTAATTTACTCACTTTATTAACGAGGCAAAGTTCTGGAAACATTGCGTGTTTCACCACTCAACACGTAATGTTTCCAGAATTCGGCGAAAAGTGGGGAACGCAAGAGCCTTAATGGGAACGGAGTATCTTAACATAAGATTCCCAGGTACCCATTGCCTACCCTGTTATATGCAGGATACAGCGTTAAGCCAAAAAGATGTATATACTATTGTGAAAGAATTTGATACCTTTGTCACCAAATCGTTTAGTGTGGGGAAACGAAAATAATATAGTCATTTAATATCTTTATCTCGTTTATTATTTCTCCAAAAATTAAATATAAGTAACTAACATTTTCAGGCGGCGATGCGAACGAAGTAGAGCAACTGCGACAGCGCGTTGCGCAACTTGAAGCTGAATTGGCCCAGAAGAACGAAGAACTCGCTCAGATCACCAAGTCTAAGAAAAGTGAACAGGTACAATGATTGTTGAATTTTGATTTATTTTTGTAAAAATTTCATTTCATGCTGCATCCCTTATGCAGCACAATGCAGAGATAACCTAGTGTTTAGGCACTTTAGTCCACACCTTTTACCAAAAGGAAGAGGAAATTCAAACGAAACTAAACCTTGCGCGAAAATTATGGTTTAAAAGATTATTTTTGAAGGCCATCGTGGCGTTGTGGCACAGCATGGAAAATATATTTTGGGCTATAACAATAAGTTTAAGCAAATGAAGGCCGCGGTTTGGTTTGCTTGTAATTAGTAATAAAGTTCTTTATTTCTAGGACGCAGAAGCAAAACTAGCTCAAAGTCAGTTAGAGCTAGCGCTCGCGGCGCAGGACGGACAGAGACAGGTCATACAAGCGCTGAATGACCAACTGTCGCGGCAGATTGATGAATTGGTATGTTATTTTTTTAGCTCCACGCAGTATCCCGCATAAAGCAGGGTATGCAGAGGAAACTGGAAATCTAGGATTAGGGCACTCCATGCCCACGTTCGATTGAATTAAAATTAATAAAATCAAAACATGCAAAATAAAACTGATATTAAAGCATTTTTTCCCCCAAACAGTCGAACATTCATCGTGAGATAAACACAGCGCTGCAAACATGAGAGCGGCGCTTACCACTGCTGCTTCGCGAGCGACACTAACCGAAAACAACTAGGTAATGTTGCAAAATATCGATTATGTTGTGTTGAAAATATCGATTTTCTTGGTTTGACTTTGATAATTATCGATTTTTTTTAAGTTAATATGGACTCCACTATAATTAATATCGATTGTAACATAAATATCAATTGTGATGAAATTATAGAGATGAAATTATTAAGTGAGTACACACTTCTTATTTTATTTCAATTAATTATCAATTATTAATTGAAATGAATCATATTGATCCATTAAGTAATTCTACTTTTCAAGAATTTTAACAGTCAAATTATCTATCATTAACACATTGATTGATTGATAAGATTCTAATTTAAATTAAACGCGATACAATTCTTTAAAGTAGTTTTATTCAATATAACTGTTACAGTGCACAAAGAGAAACATAAGAATGAATTATTTTTTAAATATTTCAATACAAATAATCGATATTTGATATCACAATAAAAATATCGATATTCCGCAACGCTAGCAGTTTAAAATATTTCTATATATTACAATATTATTTATTATATTGATATGTATATTTTTATCTATTATTATCTTAAAATGAAAATAACAGTTTAACTTAGTCGACTCTTTCGTTAAATTGCTTAATTCAGTGCAATCGATTTAATATTATATCTCGATTAACTTAATCGAATTTAATTAAAAATTTGATGATCATTTTGTCAATTATTAAATTTATTGTTTTATTTAAAAGAAACTAATAGTGTGTTAATAATTTTCATAAAAAGAGAAAATATATGCATATATATTTTAAGTGTCAATATCTTTTTATATCTAACCAAATGAAATGTTGATTAACATTCAATTGATTGACAATTTGATCAATAGTTAGGCTTCTTTCTGTTTATTTTTTTCCGATTTGTGAAAAAAAATATGAGGTTGCTCTAAATATTACAACTATTAAAAAAGTAGTTTCTCTCAAGTCTCGAATTTGTCTATAAATAAATTATATAGATAATTGTATGGCCCACCGTTTTTTTATTCGTTCCTTTGTATAAAGTGGCCATTATATTATTTGTTTTATAAACTTTATAGGTTTCGTTATTGTTACCCAATTGGCTTATTAGGTAGCTATTAAGAAATTGTTAATCACTGATAGAAATCAATAATGGTTTAACTAACATTAAAATTGTATGACATACATTTAGGGAGATTTAATGTCAGTTAAATGCTAATTAACATCTCTGAGTGTAACGAAAAATACTTTATAATAATATGTTCATAGTTCTATCTGTTAATAATATAGACGTGCACTAACTATAGTAGTTTTGCATTCTGCCATACAAAGTGTCATGAAACACTCTGTTACATACTATTTTCAATATACATACATACAAAGTTCCCGAGTTTGCTATATATAATTTTACTTGGTGGCTATATAGCTTAAGTTTTTATGCCCACCTGTGTAAATATATGCCAAAAATTTATAAAAAAAAGTTATAGTTATATACCTACTACTGTTTGCACGTAGTATAATTCGTTTCAAATGTTTTTCGCTCGGTCTTAAGAGTGTTTATGTGTAGGGCTATTTATATATGTATGTATACATAAAAGTCATAGTAACGCCAAAACAAAGTAAATTATTTGATTTATTTAAAAAAACACCTTAATGATATCGATATCTAATACTCATTTATATATCGATTTTGAAATCGATTATCGAGCTCTAATCCAATAAGTTTCAATTGTGTAAGTAGATAGATTATAAAATTTATAAATCTCTTAAATAATCCTTCCTAATATAAATGAATATAATAATGCGATATAACATTTTCAATTATGATATTATTAGTAATATTTAGTCATATGATTTTTTAATAATATTAATGTTACTTTGATTAGGCGTTACTTGTTTACTATTTAATAAGAGAATGTTGAATTTTACTATTTCAATTGTATTTGGATTGAACTTTTTGGGAAAGATAGTTAAGATTATTAAGTAAATATAAGTGTTTATAACTGTAACACTATGATTCCTTGAAACTCGATCTGTATTGCATTTCTACATGTTAATTTTATTGATATTATTTTCTGTATACATTATTACAAATGTGGTGCTTTTATGTTTCTAATCATAAAAAATAGAATCGATTTTAATAAATATTCCTTTACATGATTATTAAATATGGATTTTATCTGAAACGTTGATTCAAAATGTACGATACTTTGCGATTACACGACTTTAATATAACATAAATGCACCACATAGTATAAAAGTATTTAGTATTTCAATTTTCATATAATATAGTATATAAATATATTTAGGATAGATGTGCATATATTACAAATTTTCCACTCGAAATATTTTAGTGAAGTTAGTGATTCTTAACTGTATAAATTATTCCCTAGTCTTAAGAATAACTAATCATCACTCTGTCCGTCTATGAATTCCTGGTTACTAGACATATTTTTTTCTCGAATGTATTTAGTTTTTTTAAATTATTATTATTTTATCGAAACCCTGTATTGCATAGACCCCTTAGCAATTTAGTAAAAATTCCACAGATAATAATTGCAATTTTGATTTATTATTATTTTCTAGTTATAAACCAATTCTCGTAAACTAGTGCAATATTATTAATATATTTATATTTTAATATATTTTTTTCAAATGATTATTAATTAATTAGATTATTATCTGTGGCATTTAAAAATGGAAACAAAATGATATCATACAAAAAGGCTGAGGACACAATTTTTAAAATATACAATGTCTTCTTAACAGGGTACTTTTATTTACTGTTGTGTGTTTTTAATAGTGTTGTTGTTCGATTTCTACAGAAAAACAAAAATTTAAATTTCACGTAGTTTCGGCAGTTTGTTGAAAAGTTTTCTTATACAAAACTTATTATATTATCGCAGAACATGTATTATAAATAGAAATGCATTGATACGTCAATAATTGATATAAGAAGTGAATGATAGTGACATCTTACATTTGAAATTAATTTAATTATTTAAATAATTTTGTATATAATATAAACTTTGAGAATATATGTATCTTATATTACTTTTTTTATATTTTAATATATTAAATGTTCTTATCTTTTATTGATACATAAGAAGCTATCCTTTAATATGACTATTAGTTCATGAGCGTGTCTGTTATTTTTGTGGTGGGGTTACTCTATTGAAATGTACTAATATAAAAAAACAAAAATTATTTTTTTCAAAATATGATTAGTACTGGTTTTTAAAAAATGCACACAGATTTTACGGATGTTAAAATTCCTTTTAACATTAACAAGTATATCTTCAATGATAATTTACATATTTACACTAAATCGGTGGTGGCGTAGTAGACAGCATCTTGACTGCATGTTAGCTGTGAATTCAACCTCACTCGGTGGTATGATTTTATTTAAATTATTTTCATTTGGCAACTACAGTTTTTCCATTCAACAAGCAATGTCTGTCTCAATGCGAAAATGTAAAAGGGGTTGGGGAACGTAATGTTTCTGATTTTAACCGATTGTTCCCGCTGCCTACCCTATTATATGCGGTAAAATCCGTGAAACTCTTATTTTTAATGAATAATTATATTATATTATTTAATACCAATATTTGGAGCTTATGGCCTCAATTTCCCCATCTCATTATATTATGGGCACGCTCATATTTATTATCTGTGTCTATATGCAATGTATGTTCTGTGCCACTTAGCCTGTACCATATATTATAAATAACCTTAATCTAAAATAAAGTAATGTTACTTTATAAAGTTGTTACGCAGAGACATTGTAAACAACTTTACTTGTTAGATTGAATAGATAAGGGGTCATTTATAGATTACGTCGTACTTTAAGTGCACTTTTTTGGGTAAAGAACACTTTGTATATTTCGTGATATCGAAATATAACATATAAACTTAATTTCGGAATTTCCGTTTTAACTTGATAGTTCTAGATATAAAAATCGCAAAATGGCCGATATTCCGAAACGTTATATATGTAGTCTGACTGAAAACGCGACGATTGGGGATTTGATTGCCACTTAGAATTTTGAAGTATGTTCATTTCCTCGCTCTGATAACAAAACAGCGCGGCGTTGAGTTCCGCCTTTTAACATGTAATGTCTTGAAAATAACCGTTTATATTCCGTTGCCTACCTATCTACCTACCTACCATGCTAGGGATGCAGCGTGAAGTTGAAACAATAGCAAAATATACAATAACATCATACAAATTGGGTGGGAGAGGATCTCACAAATGTGACCACATGTGACAACAACGGGGGAAAGATAAAAAAGCAATGAAAATAGTATGACGTAATTTATAGATGACCCCTAACTAAATGTTTTATTAGTCACTTAATTTATTTGATTGAGATATTAATTAATTAGTTATGTAGAACGTAAATCTGTTGGTATTTTGTATGTAATAGCGTACCTATTGTAAGACGTTAATTTTGTGTGCGTTTACAATACAGATTATAAATAGGTCAATTCGTTTTGACAGTTGCATTGAGAGTCCGATTTGACAGTTGATATTCTGTATTCATTATGAATTACAGATTAAATATTATATATGTATTATATCCGGTTGTAATGGCCTGGTGTTACCCACCGAGTGTTTTTTATTGGTGTGCCAATTTTTTTTTGTAATTATTAAACTTGGCCATTATCTCTGGTAGATTGTATTGTAATCGCATTATAGATTGTAATAATTTATTATTAGATAGTCTGCATTGCGTTTGTCTAATGTTAATTTTTTATTATTTATTTTGATTAAGTTAAATTAATATATAATTTATTTTAATGAAATATTTATAATTTACTGATAATATGCTTTAAATATTTTAATGTTACTAAATGTAGATAAGTGTAACGAAAAAAAACATTCAAAATAGTTTATTAGCTAGTTTATCTGTAACATGAACTTTTTATATTATTACTAATATTTTATTAGGTTGCTATATCGGTGCTCTCACATTTATGAACAAGCAAATATTAATAATAATTTTAAAATATATTCTTTTTAATGCAAATGCAAAACAGACTATACTATATGTACGTTATCTTCCATTAGATTCGTAGTTCGCTGTGCGTACCTACCATATGCGTATTAACAATAAATAAATTAATGATGATTTATGTATGTGTTTTATTTTTATTTACCTTTTTTATTGGTCTTACTAAAAGGAAATGATATAAAGAGATGTATTGAAAGCTATTTTTATTGCGTTATTGTATATATACCTCATGCTAAACGTTACGTAATAAATATAACGTAATATAATATATGGTTGTAGGTTCGATTCCCATTCGGAGAATATAATTTTTTATTGCCTTACTGTGGCAATAAAACCAAACGTGCCGGTAAGTTCCTCCACTCAATACATTGAACAACATATCTAAAATTGGCCAATGTGTGAGGAATAGAGCGGCTTCATATCAGATTCTTTGTCTATCTATCTATTTGCGAGATACAGCGTGATGCTAAAAAGTAATGTAATATATATTGACAATAATAATCGAGAAAAACAAATGCCTACTGAGAATTTAACATGATATTAAATCTTAAAATTCAATATTTACAAAATTATATTAATTCTTGTAATAAGTATGTTTAATTTTATACATTTTTATGGAAAGGGGGATAGCTAATATAATAATTATAAACTAACTTCAAGAAAAACGAAGCCATAAGAAGCCATAATAAGAAAGAGAATTTTATATTCTTGGCTGGAGAGATTATAACTTTACCTTACTTAGTTCTTTCACGGTCCGTAAAGGGAATGGTAGTGGTTGAAAGTCCCATAATTTGTTATTAAAAATTTTCATTTCCTCGCTGTCAGGTTTTTTTCCCTCCTATACCTACATCATACAGCGTGCACCTAAAAACATAAAACATATTTAAATATTTTTTATATTCAGTCCTTTGCTGGAAACCTGGAAACTTCAACTAGGAACGCAAAGCTACAGAAACACAGACAACAGAGACAAAAATATTGAAAAGATCCATGACTTGCTTAATTTTACTTTACTTTGAAAACTGAAATATGTAAGTTACTACCAGTAAGGAAATGGATTACTTATATATTGTAGCCAAGATTCCGGAATAATGATATTTATTACTTTTCGTTTCCGGTTCGCGGAAGAACACTGTCGATTTGACTTAATCGACTTTCGAAAAAAGAACAAACAAAATCCGTTATAACATCCATCTGTTTCTATCCAGATCCATAAAAAGTGCAGTACAGAGTGTCGCACCACTAGATTAGATTTGTCTATTTCAATCAAACGGGAAACGATAAATGATAAAACCAATAGATATCTAAGTAACGAAGCATTTTATTACCACTACTAAAATATATAACGACCCATTAACAGACAATAAAATTCGAACCAACCGTGATATGTAATGTAAAACCTTATGAAACTTATAAAAATTCCGCTGACAGGGCAAACTTCGAACGCGCCGCCAAGCCGTTTTCTCATCGATTTCCCAAAGCGCATGTCACATTTCCCGCCATTTCAGTACCGCGACGCCATTACTGATGTGTGGACGTTGTTCGAGTTTATTCTAATATATAATTATTAAAATAAATATTTAAATTGTGAATTACGTTACATACAATTAAATTGATATTGTGTTGTAAATTAAATATTATTAGTATTTATTGATATTATAGTTTTTACAAGTCGTTCGTGGTTTTAGATGTCTTGATTTTCGGCTACGTTTTGGTAACAGATCGATAAACACGTAAGTTTATTATAAATTCTTTTTGTTGTATATATTTAATAGTTTTATATATTATTATTGAATATAAGTACATTTTCATTTAATTTAATATATTAATCAAAATAGATATAGGTATAATAAAAATAGTATTAGTCAGGTATAGTAAAACAACAACAACCTAAGCACCAAAATCATTGAAGATGATAACACACAAAAACTTAAGAGATAATTTCACAAGCTTTCTACCAAACAATAGACATAAGCCGATTGGAAAATTTATCATAGGAATCGTCGTATATTAGCATCTACGTCATGCCGTTGGAAATTGTGAATTTTATCTCTGTACGCTTACAAAAATATTTTCCGTATTTTTGTCTGCTTATACGGGAGTTTTCCGTTTATTTCGAAAAAATATTTGCTGCAACATAATTTATGTACCTGAGATGTAATTTATACATTTATAAGATTAACATAAGTGCCTAATTAAAATTTATATCCTAGAAAATAAAGGTAACTATTTTCTATATAGCTACGTACGGTATGTTTGAAGCTTTTGTTTCTTATTATAGGTATATCGGTATCGATATACTATTTTTATAGGTATATACAATTTCATAACATTTTTATATTTATAATATTGCAATAAGCAGTTATTAGTTTTGTTGTTTTGTTATATACCTATAGTTATCTACAATACAAATGATATTATTTTTGCAATAAAAAGAAAAAATACAAGAGGTTGTCGTCGCATTAGCACAAGCATGTGACTGTAAAAGTGACGGTTGTAGAATCGATTCCCACTCGAGGAAATGAATTTCGCTCTGGTAACAAGACATAATGTGGCGTTGAGTTCCGCCACTCAACCAATGTCTCGAATATTCAGCGAAAGTGGCGAACGGAGTGTCTTGGGATAGTATTTATAAGCCGCTCTCAATTGTGAAGTCGATCTTGAGATGTCATTGTCATTCATAAATTATATAGATATCTATGAATGAAACCGGCATCTTCAGATCGATTTTAGGCCTGGGACGATCTGTAAATACGGGCATTAACACTAGGTTCCCTCTACCTACTCTGCTATGTGCGGGATGCAGCGTTTAGATGAAAAAAAAAACAAAATTATATATAAAACTAGCGACCCCCTTGCGGCTTCGCCCGCTTTTACTACTGGATTATTCATGATAAGATAATGTTAAAATTAATTAAACTCTAATGCAACCCGCATTTTCGTAGTTCCAATAAGGATTTTCCAATTGTTATACTCGGCAAGGATTTTTTAGTAGGTACCGTAATTTTAAATCTGTGCTGCTAATCTTTTCAAGTACTTATTAAAATATATTTAAATGACTATTTTTAGATAGTTAAATGACTATTTTTAAACGGAAGAAATTATAAACAAAAGCCTTCCTACTAATAACTACTACAAAAAATATGAAACCAAATATATCGCACTGAAATTTGCTGAAAAACATTTAACTCCAATTATCCAATACGCGCAAACGCATCTAAATCTTCGTTGCTATGCCTCTATAGCGGGCGGGTTTTTTTTCGAGCTTGTGGTTAATGCTCAAGAGGGTATTTTGTCCCTGATGAAAAGCAAGCACTACGTGGCTGCCTGTGAGGAAAATTAAATAGAATGCATTGGCCGGGAATCGAACCCGGACCGCCTGCGTGGCAGGCGAGCATTCTACCACTGAACCACCGATGACTGCTCATGACGCGCTTGTATAAGCAAAACGTCGCGAGGCGCGTTTCGCACCAAGGATGTTTTGATATTGTAACAACTTCTAAAGTACTTATTAAAATGAAAAAACAGTAAAAGACAGTTTTGATCTACATTAAATGGCCAACGTAACTAATATACTTATTTATATGCTGAGAGTAAGGGATAAGTAAAACTTGAGTCGGCACAGCTGATGAGTCAACGGTGTGATGTGTCAACAATTAAATGCGTTTTTCTCTAAAACCATTCGCAATTTCGAAATAGTGTAAAAAGCAAATTTTATCTTCGTTTAACGTAGAAAATTAATAAAGTATTTTAAAGGATAAGGATTAATACCATTATGGAAAAATATCCCTCACAATAAAAAATTTATCGTATTTATCACACATTTATCGTATTTATGTTAACTTACATAAGAATGTACAAATAATAAACTATATATAAACCTTCCCTGAGAAATACTCGACCTAATGGTGAAATCCGCATAAAAATCCGTTGGGTGGTTTAGAAGAAGAAGAATTAGAAAGTTCAGACAGACACGAAAAGCGACTTTGTTTTATAAGATATAGGATAGGATACACACTAAAATACAAATGAAACGACAAATACTCAACGACTGCTGGCGCTAGCTACCTTCCTATATATTAAGTGATCAGTTAACACCACCCTTACTTTCATTTATCATGTCGACTACTTAAGCACTCTTCAGCAAGACAAACAATAAGTCACCCGTGAATCTTACGTTTTAGAACTTGTAGATGTGATATAAATCTTCTAAATGTAAGAGGAATTTGTTTCTCGTTAGTGGTAGGTTTGATTCTCGGTTAAGATAAATATTTACTTAGTGTTTTTAATAATATTTGGCTAGCTTTCACCTTTACGCTGTAGACTGCTGCTACGCTTCTGTGGTCAGTTGTAAATAATAAACGGTCGTGTATGACACATCAAGACATGACATAATTTAATTTATTATGAGTAATTACTGTGAAAAGAATAAGCAGTTTTTAATACGAATGCATTGTTTTTAATATTGTTTCTTTCTTTTAAAATATATAATGTAGAAAGAAACCTAAATTCTCACGCTATCATATACGAGTATGGCCGTATAATTGTTATTAAACATTAAACTTCGCTTTTAATTTTTTCCTTATATAATTGTTATGTAACATGTTACATAAAGATATACTTATAGTTTCACAATGTATCCCGATAGAAAGGCTACGAAGAGGAAAAACCTATTGTTATTTTTTTTAAATAATAAAAACATACTTGAACTGACAATGAGGTCATTTCATAATAGATGTCAAAACATAATAAACAAAATAAAAAAACATCAACTTTTGGTAGAACTCTTGTAGTCTTTAAAACATAGGCATAGCTGTGGCCTCTGTAAAAAAATAAAAAATGTTATTGAGAAAAAAAGTACAGTA
This sequence comes from Heliconius numata, assembly GCA_016802625.1. Taxonomy (NCBI): domain Eukaryota; kingdom Metazoa; phylum Arthropoda; class Insecta; order Lepidoptera; family Nymphalidae; genus Heliconius; species Heliconius numata. The sequence continues at coordinate 1,314,250 of JAEBDU010013219.1, forward strand.
AGCAACTGTTATATAAACACTATATTATAACAGTTATAGATAAAGCTATTATAACGAAATATAAAATGAAAATACATCCATGAGTTCTATTTTTTAATTAAAGTATTAAGCTACGTAATTAATACACAATTAAGAATTCAATTTGCGAAATATCAATTAAGCTTAACAGATGACTGATCTGCCAATACTGTCGGTTACGTGGGTAATACGAGTAACTTAAATCAAATTGTATGTTATACAATAATGATGGCTTATCGTTTGCGATAACTCAAGACTAAAATAAAGTCTAGAAGCCAGTAGTAGCGCAGGAGCACAAGCGTGCGGTTGTAAACGTGACTGGTTGTGGGTTCGTGTCTCACTCGATCAACTCAGTTTCCTAGCACTGGTAACAAGGCAAAGGGCGACGTTGAGTTCTCCCACACAACACGCAATGCAATGTTTTTTATGCACTTAGATTGGGATATATGATATAATTCAATGTCTTTCTAGAAATATGCTTATTGTTTGGTTAATTTTTTGATATTTTTTCGCGTTCAGTTGGAAATGAAGAAAACAGAAAGTGGCGCCGCTAGGTTTAGCGCCGTATGTGTCGATAATTGCAGTGTTATTTATTTCTTTCTGTAGCCGTTTTCTGGTTACTGCGAAAGCTAGTGAAGCAGCTTAGCTGTGTTACAACCATCACCAGTCTCATATTGATAAAGATTGAAGACTCTAAGCATTATTATTACTGTAATCTCTCAAAAAGAATAATTGAATTCACCATCATCGCATGAAGTTAGGCTCTAAACTGTGCCATGTTTTAGATATCTTGGTTGACTTTAGGTAAGCTTTATTATTTTTAAGTATATAACTAGGTCACACCTAAAAAATCTAAAGTCAAAAAGAAGATACCACATAAGAGTAACGTAAAAACATACAAAAAAGATATATTTCAAAGTAAATTCCAAGATGACGACGTATTACGCAACGTAAAAGGAACGCTACATTTTTTTATTATCTCCCCACGTGTATGCAAATATGCCTAAAGCTATATTTATTCAGACGGCGACGTAATTAAGGAAAAATCCCTTTTTTTGTGAGACTGAGTATCAACGAGGTTATTTTTTATTTTTTTTTGTTTCACTTTTCAATTCGCTTGTGATGTAAAGAAAATATAGATAGAGTTCATTATTGTTTTAAATTTTCGTCCAAACTAAACCATTTGTGGAACCCAATGAAAAATTATGTGACTAAGCTCAGAAAACGACATTTTTTTTATATGAGGTAATCCCTTTTTATAGCTTCAAGCTATACAGTTTGAAATGTGGTATAAAGGCAGAGAGAGGGTTGGTGTTAAAACACTCCTTTTGCCACTTTCGGCCCATTTCTTTAGTGGCGGCGTTTACAGTTAGACGCTGTGCTACTGCGTCACAGCGGTTCCAACATTCCCATGGGTGACGTTTGAATCCAAAACTAGATGAGCAATCAGACACGTCCCAACTACATAAAAATAAAAAAGTTGATAACTTTTTACGAGGCCGGTCTTGTCGTTGGTAAGCATGAATGTCTAATATGCATTACATGCATGGGACAGCTTTTGAAAAAAATAAATAAATAGAAAATGATATGACAATATTTTACATTTTAGATGTATAATGTACCTACATATGTATATACGCTCAAAAAAACAATATATGTTACTCTTTTTGGCACGACAACCTTAATGTTTAAATGGTTTTTATCATATATTTTATGATTGAATTCTTAAAATTCTAATAGATTTTAAAAAAAAGCTGATCTAAAGTATTTTTCAAAGGTCTTTCTTATCATTATTGTTATAGAAAGGCAGTGAAAGGACCATTTTAATAATAAACCTAAAAAGTTTGAAATTCCGAAGATCCCGTAGCCTTGTGGGAGTGCTTAAATAAAATAGAAAATAGAATCCAAGAGGCATAAGTATAATTTGATATGCTGTTATTTTGTTGATATTCTTAAAACGTAAACGTTTACGTTAACATTATTTAATTACTCTAAATAAATATATACTACTGTAAAAATGTTTTATATTTAAAAGATATAAGCTATTCTACTTCTTGACTCCACATAATATCAATAATCTTACTAAGTAACAAAAGTTATAATTATCATTTAATAGCCTTCAAAGAAAACAAACTTTACTTACACACTTGTATTAATCACTGTTCACGATGTTTCCTTCAAAAGGTTTCTAATATCAAAGTGTCCAATATAACGTTTAGAAAACGAGAAATGAGAGGCCTTCATTACCACCAACTTCTGAAAGGTCTCGAATTAATCAAATGGCTGCTATTAAGCGGATTTGTTTACCTATAGATAGCTGAAAGAGATAGAAATTCGAAATCAAAATATGAGACTAACTTTGATTGAAAATAAGGAGATGTCTGTGATTAAGAAACACAAGTTTATTCTCAAATCCTTTTTTTAGACTTCACGCTGAAGCAACGGGAACCTGGGAACCTAATATTAAGACACTCCGTTCCGTTCGAGTGGCGGAACTAAGCACCGCGCTTTTGCCTCGTTACCAGGGCGAGGAAATAAAAATATTAGAAATTTTATTCCCCTGAGTGTGTATGGAACCCACAACCGTCGTATTTATTTCGCGTTGTGTTGTGTCACGCTTCAGCTTTTTAAATTTTATCAAAAATATTTTATTTATTACTTATATTTTATAACATATTTAATTAAGTAGTTAAAGGCGGTGGTCATGGGTTCGATCACTACCCCCTCTCAATTCTTCTCTCTGGCTATGAGAAACTTGCCACTCATCTCAAATTCAGGGTTAACACTAGGTGCTACCTTCCTTACCGTGCGGGAAAAAGCGTGAAGCTGCATATTTTACATTAACCCAATAAAAGCGTGTTTAGAAACATAACAAGCCTCGAAATTAACGACGTAGTTGCAAAGGAGGTTGCAAATTAATCAGCAAAGTTATTACTTGGTAGCTATTAGGTGATGTCATCTAGGCATCATGCTGTATATAGGGTGTTCATATACCCCCGGCATTTTCCTTAAAGGATGAAATTGAGTTTGTCACAGCCATGTCTACCACTCTGCATAATTAAAAAGGTTATTTTGTTATTCTCTGGAACTAGCATCGTGGGGTTATTAATTAATTTTCATTAGTAGACTTTATGCATTTTCTGCAGTAAATAGTGTAGGATGTGGGAGCCTAGGGTTAAATCAGCATATATTCTGACATTTTAATAAAAGTTCATGAGATTGCCGTATATCAATCTACATTTAAAACCAAAAGTAAGGGTAACTATAATAATTTTCCAGGTAGCCATAACAAAATTCCCATCCATATCACGATTGTCACTATTGACATAAGACATATTAGTTCCGTATTTTTTTTTCCAAAATGTTTTTTTTTTTTTTTTTTATTACTTCATTTGATTTTTATTTGATCAATCACTTCCAATTCCTTCTTCCTTTCCAATTTTAAAATATTCCCCCGGTTTTATTTTTATGGAAATAATATATTTCTTTCTAATTTATCGTCAATTTAGGTAAGTACATGGTACAGACCAAATTTACACATTGTCCAACGAGGCCAGACAATGAGGCTTGAACACACAACCAATGAGACAACATAATAGAAAGCTCAACTTGGTTTTGAAAAGATCTGTACATTCAATTCAATACAGGGCTTATAGAATTCATTATTATTTTGTGATATAATCAATATTATTGTATAGACTGTAATAATAGTAACAAATTACTAAAACGAAATCAATATTTGACTAGATCCTCCAGTTATTTTCTACTGAATTGATAATATATGTCAGAAGTTGGTCTGAACTTTGTGTTATAAATGGCTTTAGACAAATAATCTCTATTGTATTCCTTTTAATAATGCACACTGGTCAGCGTTTAATGCTACCGCAAGCTTGGAATTGGGTTTTGGTATATTGATATTGTTTGCTAATTACAACTAAATTGGCTTATATGGAAAATAATTCTTATTGTTTCGATATGCATATTTTCATATACATTTTATACCTACATAATATATACTATCTATGTACCCACATACTCGTAATCACACAAGTATACAATCACTCATGCATTAGTAAATACACAAAATATAATTAAATGTATACATATACATCTACGTATAGATAGATAAAAAAGGAAGGAAAGCATCTGACTGTAAACGTAATGGTTGTGTTCGATCACTACTATAGAAAATTATTAGATATGTTAAAAAGATTTTCATATTTTAATTTCTTCGCTCTGACAGACAAAGCGAGGCTTTTAGTTCCGCCACTCACACGCTAAGTCTCGAAAATTGCATAGAAAGTGGAGAACGGTGTGTCTTGACACTGAGTTCCCATGCGGGGGCGCATGCATATGCTCAAATATACTTTATATATATGCGACACACATATACAATACCAATGCAACATATTTTGTTAGTACTAAATAACTATATAATGAGTTAGAACTAACCGCGCAGGGGTAACAAGGATTCCTTTCACACCGCCCCGACGTTGTCAATTTGCCAGGGATTTTGTTTGAAAGTAGCGACTTTAGTTCCTACTAATACGTTCTGTTTAAGTGCTTCCATTAGGGCTTGTGTTCTTATTAGCTCTTTCGTTAAATTTTATCTTTAAATATTTTTACTTTAGTAAAGCTAGTGTGTTTCTCTAAGTGTGTCTAGAATAGTCCTGTAAATGTGTTTTATTTTCTTAATGAATATCATTCTTCAAAACAATTTTTTTAGGCTTACAACATTGGTATGGATAGAATAGATCAGAGGTACAAAAACAGTTTTTCTCATGGACCACTCTCAAAATTTGCTGATTTCGATAAACTCTCTGCGCTTACATTTTTTTATATTCCCAAAACTCGACAAAAGTGTGAATATAAGAATCGACGCAAGTATGTAAATATATAAGGAAATTAGCAATCATACGAGTCCATGCAAGACTGCAAGCACACGACCCACATGTTGTATTTTGTATTTGCACGTTTGAACAAGTGTTGCGGACGGCGGCGGCGGCAGTCTCTACACGTTGTACTGAATATAGAAAATGTACTACATTTTCGTGGAGATTTGGTAGAGGAGTTTTGGCTTGTGTCGCGCAACTTATTTAGGAACACATAAAATTAGACAGATTTGAACCCGCGCCTCTTACTAACCGGCCAAGTGATCTGGCCACTAAGCTATACATCCTCATCAAGCTACGTTGAAATTCTTGTAGGCTTGTTACAACTTATTCATGTTGTTAGCATCTCTGTATGGATATGTCTATAAATTTCGGTTCCCTTAAGGTAATTATCATTATCATTTCGCAAGAGAGGATTTTATTAATTAAATATTTTTAACATTTTTAAAGCAAGAGAAAATGCTACTTGTTTTTTGTGTTTTTCCATACTTTAGGATATAAAATTATTTTCTCGATGCGATAGTAAAAACCACATTTCTAAACAATGTAAAAATAATATAATAAAAATCCAGAAATTCCTTCCTAAAACATCTTAAAAAGTACTATCTCCATACCTCCGATAGGGCTTGTACCCAATATGTAGCGTTAGCATGATAAAGCGACTTTAAGAGCACGTGTTCTGAATTAATACCGTAGTATTAAAATTTGATCAACCGTGGTCGGAATATTTTTACACATTTATTTGGAAGGTCTTAACAAGTATTTTTCTGTCAGTAATGGTATTGCAATAGATAATAATACTGACTGTTTAAAAGAAAATGTGTTCGAAGCTGTAAATTGTATGAGCCTAACTCTCGAGTGGTTTACTATTAACCTTTAAAGAGTCACTCTATTTACGTTCAGGACCTTCCATCCTTCATCAGACCAGCTCGACAAGACGAAGACAAGACTAAGCTACGTAACCCTAAACAAGTAATATGCGATATGCCAAGTTTCATGATGATTACTAGTAAATTAAGATAATTATAATACATACATATAACACATTTTTTTTATTTTGTTACATAGTTACAAGACGACCTATTTCTTTGCCTCGACAAAATAAAACACTCAGTACTTCTAGCCTTCACGATGCACTAATTACTTAGGAGTTAAGATTGGTACGGAAAATTTGTACACTGACTAACTGACATTTTTTAAAATAATTCAATATATGTATTAATAAATTAAAAAAAAAAATAATAATTGAATATATTCATTAGTGACAAAATAATACATTAAAATATGATTTTTAACATAATATAAACATGAAAATATTATCAAATTTTAATCGTCTTCCCCGCGTAGGGTCAAAGCGGCCTCGAGGGAAATTTGTATACAAATCTAATTACGGTTTAGCATATTCCCAGAATTTTGTTGAACCGGACGTCCGCGTGCGTATTTGTTGTAACACCCTGGAAACGTTTGTTTTGTTATTCATATTGAAACATAATAACTTTCGTAAATCTTTGCTCTTTGAATTATTTTGTATTTCATACAGTTCATAAATTTGGTTATGTATGTACTGTAACCAAAATTACGCTAATATATTATTTAATTAATATTATTTAAATATTTTCCATTTTAACTCTAGATATCACTCTCTTCTCATATTTCATATAGTAACTCTACATGTCATATAGAAACAAGGCTTAAATGTATCTATAATGTAAACAATCAAGGCCATTTACAGAGTAGTCGTTTATAAAGTTCTACAACTATCGGCTTTCTTCTTTGTTTTTATAATGTACCTTTAAAGATACGAACATTTTTTATATAGTATTATTTTTAAAAGATCTATTCACCAATTCTTAAACATATGCATAGAAAAACTTTTGAAAGACTTTTGTTAAAAGAACTTTATTAGTGTCTTTGTTCTACGATCGCGAGTTACTAACAGTCCAACGCGCCTTACAGTAGACGGAAAAGGAAAAAGGTGTGGTGAGTCATTACTGTGAAAGGGATCCACACGAAAGTATATCCCTTAGTGAATAGAGCGTATATTTATCTATCCTTTTATTTTACTAAAAAAATAAACCTCGAATAAATGTTTTACCCTTATCACATTTATTGAAACAATAGTTTATAATGTTCTGACAAGCTGCCTTCAAAACTGACAGTAGTTTGCACTATGTTTATCAAACTAAAATATTATTAATGTTATGAAGATGAAAAGTCTGTTTGGTTAAACGCTGTGATGTCAGGAATTATTGCATTAAAATGAATTAAACATTTTTTGTTTTTGTAGCCACATTCACATCAATAAAAATTCAGTATAAATTTTACTTTTCTTTTTATAGTTCACATTGAATTATACTGAGGTCAATAATTTGGAAACTATGTCATTATTTGACGAAAAAAGTTACTAGCAATAGCACTAGATCATCTCAAAGTAAAACTTTTTTTTAAATTATTATTCTATCCAAAATTATTCATGTAAAATTCAATTCTGAGCGGGATTTCAACCCACCACTACCACGTTAAATTAGAAATATCCTATGTTTTATTGTAAATTATACTTAACATTTTATTAAAAACTGATTCGTTTGATTTGTACGAGTACGTAATTATAAGTAAATAAATATATAGGTACCATATTTTTGCATTGAAATGTCATTGAAGAGCATTTGCTTAATGATGGTAACTCAAAGGTTAACTCAAAAAATGCTATATCAGCATGCAGCGGCAGCGTTAGATTGTGCAATTTGCCAAAATTTAAATGCAACACACGTATATTTCCATTTAGTTGGCATTCACTTGGGCCACTGCGTTCAACCTCATGAAGTAGGTAACATGTAGGTACCTACAACAAATCAAATATTTAGATTTTTTTTCTATCTTTCACTTTTTTACTTAACGATATTAGTCCCCGTGGTTATTAAGTTAGTACCAGGGTAATAACTAGGTTAGTCTTACAGTTGCAAATAACCTGAACGTTTACGACTTGCCAAATTTTCCGCTGAAATTTAAACCGTCTCGAGTCGTGACAAAATGGGATGGCGTCTGAATAAAACAAGAGAGTTGTGTATTCAATCATTATCCTTTAAATTATTTTATTTGTCGCTCTTGCAGATAAGGCGTAACGTTTAGTTCCGTCACTTAACACAGCGTCATAAAAATCCTATGAAAAGTGGGGAACTTTACTAGTAGGTACTAATGCCCTCTCAGTATATCTGTGACCCACGGACTACGGCAAAGTATTTGAAATTGGATTCCCAAATATATCAAAACTAAAAATGTATAATGCAGGAGTACATATTAGTAGGGTAGAGAGATGCTAGTGTTAAGATACTCCGTTGCTATATTTCGTCAGCTTTGTTTAGATGAAAGATGAAGAAAGTAGAAAATTGCATTTTTTATATATTTAGTAATTTCTAATACTTAAATGCATCTTGCCTTTTAATTTGTCTAGATATCTATTGTAAGTACATATGTTAGTAGTTAGTTGGTACTTGGTAGCTTAATTAGGCCAGGCTGTATCCTTACCTCACAGCTGCTCGCGTTATAGACTTGTTAGTTGCTACTTATGCATGTCAATAGTTAAACCACCGCATATGTACATACGAGTATGTACTTTGTCTTAATTAAATAATTCTAAAGATACTGAGAGTATGAGATTCTTAAACTTATATTTTATAATATGAATGTTTAAAATACACCTATTTTTTTAATCTGGGAAGTAAGTGCCGTTGTTAAAATTTTACCATTTAATATTTAATAAACACTCAAGTTGTTAAACGTAAGAATAGTGATGAAACCGGAAATTTTTTTACATTTTTTACGGGAACGAACAAAAATAAAATTATATTATTTATTCTATATCCATCAGTTTATTCTTTACTAAATTTTGTAAATATCCAATTATTCTGTCTGAAAGCTTTTGGTGAGCTCATATATACAGTATATATACTAAATATATTATCAGTAATTCTTTTAACTTAGTAACTTAAAATATAGCTTTAAGTAAGAAATAATATAATAACAATAAAAAAACAACAATATCTACTATTTCACAAAAAAAATGCAGATTCAAAATGCTGTATGGAATATTCTCATAGACTATATAATGCAGCTTACACAATCTCTTTGTAATAGATCACAAAAGAACCTAGTCTTGTGTTATTAGAATATTCTAGACATTATTTAATGTCACGCGTCATAAAGGATTTCTATGTTTTGTTTCTTTTGGAACAATCAAAATGGTTATACTTTGTGTTATATGTCGTCATATTAACATATAAATATATATTTGTTCTTAATTCTACTCATTTCATATAATAATAGAAATAAAAATAACGACGGAAAAATATACTGCTATATAAAATGAAGTAAGCTTGTTAGTTAGTAATACCTACAACCACTATTTTAATTCGTCAAGTGTCTAACGTTTAAGTAGGTATTGTTTTGAAAATTGAGATTTAAAGGAAATCGTCTATGGGGTTTTTTGAACAGTTTTAGGGAGTTGGTCTCTTTTGCAATAATTTGTGAGCATAGAAATGTACCTAATTTCAAGTCGACCTAATAAAAGTACGTTAATATCTAGAATTTATATATTTGAATCAGTTTCTATAAAATATAAGTATATTTACTTGTAAATCACTTTCCATAAACCATAGCCAATAGCTTCGCCTTGTCACTAGAGACACCAATACACCAGTAAAACGGTTCCATCTATTTATGAAATAATGAAGCGTGCAGTTTGCTCTGTCAGTCATAAACATCATTTGTTTGTGTGCCAGGATACGAGCAATCAACCAATTTAGAATGAAATGCTATTTCTAATGCAATGTCAATAATGACATTTTTTGTAATCTAGAGTATTATTTGGCGGATAAAGGTACCTAGTTCTGTGTATTTCTTAAAGACGCCTATGAGTCTAGGATCTCAAGGTAGTTTATTATCCAAATGACGGAAACAAACGTAACTTGTTACAAGAGCGAGAAAATAGACATAATTCATTCTCCCAATTGAGAATCGAACTAACAACTACGTTTACAGTCAGACACTGTACTTAAGTACCACGACAGCCTCAAATAATTTCTATTTATCACACCTCTAAAATATAAATATATTTTCTTTGTTACAGATTATATGAAAATGTACGATTCTGCTATATTCTTATGTAAAATCTAGTCGCCATGTGGTGTGTAGAGTGTGTTTGTTTGTCACTGAGTGCACGTTTCCTATGAAAATGGAGAAGGTTAGCTGATCGAGGAGTCAGCCGCGCAAACCACGCAAGCGGCTTATTGGGCGCATCATGGTAAGATAGATTTAGAATTGTATTAAATGTTAATTATGTTATTATTTTTGATTTAAAACATTGGCCATTAAAACGTAATATCTCGAAAATTTAACAAATAAATTTTATTTTTTTTGGAACGGAACTTCTTAACTCTAAGTTCCTTCTACCGTGCTTGCTAATTTGTGCGTAATATTTATTTTTATGCATAATAACTCAAAAATATTCTGCTATCTTACAACAAAATAGATTTTCATGATACTTGTTAGCGAAAAATATTTTAAAGTAAATCACTGAAGCATACCGAAACCGATGCATCGTAATCTGATATTACCAGCAGTATGGAAGAGTTTCGGGAAAATCCAATAACTACGGTAATCGAGTGAAAAGTCGCGAATCGAATTTCGTCACTAAAAGTTTTTATTAAAGTTTACTATTATATGGAAACTTTAAGGATAAAAGCAACAGAACGAACGTTATATAATATCATAATATTATATTACATCCGTCATAGCACAGCGGCGCAGTATCTAACTGTAAACGTGACTATTGTGGGTTCGATTTCCACTCGAAGAAATGAAATATTTATTTTAATTTATATTTCTTTGCTCTGGTGTCGAGACAAAACACAACATTGACTTCCACCATTCAACACGTAATGCCTCCAGAATTCGGCAGAAAGTGGGGAACGGAGTGTGTTGACACTAGGTTCCCTCTGCCTACCCTGCTGTGTGTGAGATCAGCGTGAAACTCACGTTTGCTTTATACTACACAATACAAAAATTCTTCAAGTTCAAAACAATCTGTAAAATAATGAACGTTTCAAATATATACGTTGAATTATAAGTATAATACACTCTACGAGTATACCACGAGTACATTCACTAATGAGACTGGAGCTGCGTTATATATCGAGAAAATCAGTCTAGTAAAAATATATGGGGCAACTTTTTATATAGCTACAAATATTTTTATAAACTTTCAATATGAATATAAATTTATTTACAAAGAATATTATGACATATTTTACCTAAGTTCTATTAACAAATTAAATTAATAATAATAAATTTAATTTTTTTTAAAGCCGCTTTACGTTAAGACACGCTTTTGTAATCTTAATAGACTAGAGGAAGGAAATAAAAATAATTAATTCCTCCGAGCGGAATCGAAGTTACAACCGTCGCGTATCGTCAGGCGCTGTCCCATTATGCCACGATAGCCTAATATATTTTTATAACATTATTTGTATAGAGAATTGAATATCAAAATTATACACTGAATCTTGTTTTCTCAGCTAGCGCCCTGTTCTATAATTCCATCTAAACTTCTTAAATCCCATAATCCTTTAAAGCATAGCGTAAACATCGTATTAGTGATAATAGTACTGCAGAGTGCTTGTTTTCACATTTTTAAATTATGATAAAAATAGATAGATAAACTCTGTTCCATCCCTAAAAAACATTCAGCAACAGGAAATATATAGTATATTTACCGCATAGAGGTGGTATACAGGGGCGACCTTGTCAATAAAAGGTTCAAGACCTGTTCCTGTTTCAGCCAGAATTATTCTTCATTGTGCTTGAAAAAGTATCACATTGAATTCCTGTTGTCACAACTATATCTCTTTTACAGTCGGGCGACTTGGTCTAATATAAACACCAGTTTCAGAATGACTAAAACACTTGTTTCTTGCAGCAGGTGTTTGGAGAGTGGGCGCAAGTTGAGGTAGTAGAACTGGTCAACGATGGTTCGGGGTTGGCATTCGGGATCGTCGGTGGGAGGTCCTCTGGCGTCGTCGTCAAGAGTGTGCTACCGGGAGGAGTGGCAGATCGGGTGAGTTTATATGTATAGTATACTAGCGACTCGTGCGGCTTCGCCCGCTAAACTTGATGTTATATTTTAGCTTAACTACGGTATCAACTTCTCCCCTACAATCCACAAAAAATGTACATACCAAGTTTTAGAGTACCTAATACGTTGTGTAGTTTCGACTGTTGTCCACAAGTCAGAAAGTAGTAGTGAAAGATTTTTTAAGTATTAATAAATTTACTTATTTTTAAAATATTGATGCATATATAATTTATTTGGCTAAAATATAAAAAAAAATATACTGGATATATTTACTACTAACAGTAATTGAAAGCAAATATCGCACGCCCACGCCACTGTTTACAAAAATGATCAATTAATAACTTGCACTTGATGCGATGCGATTTCATTACTTTGATGGTTTCCGCCGCAGAAGCTAAACATACTTTATTTAATTAAAGCTCTTCTGCATTCAAAAAGCTTTGCATCAATATGGAATGAAATTCCAAATGTGAATGGTAAAGTAGATTAAGTTTCAGCTAAAATAGTGATTTAGCCTCGTTTTGTTCATCCAGGAAGAAGGCGGAGTAAGGAAAAAATGTCATTACATTCTCTAAAAAAAGTTTTTCCCATACAGTAGGATAAGGAGAGATAACTTAATGTTAAGACACTCAGTCACTTAATTTTTTTATTTCAACGGTATTTTGTGAAACTTCATAATGAAACCAATAAGCATTCTATCCTTAATTATTGAAAATGAAGAGCTGCCAGTGACAGTATCCAAAAGTTACAATAGAATATTCAACGTACGTCCTAAATAAATATAGACAGACCCGAAATCAATACCTTCGTTTGTTACCTGTTGGAACTGTTGGAGTATGCAATTCCTATTTCCCAATAATGGCAAAAGAGAAATAGCCTTTTCAGGCTAGTGACTAGCTATACAGAAATTTCAAGCTAGTCAAGCTTATATTCTGAAAATCGTAGGTTTTATTTGCCTCAGATATTATTTAGATATTATATTGTAAAAAAACACAGTGGCTTACGTGGTAATAAACATAATTATATTGAATCTTAGTTGGACGTATGTTTATACTAAAAATATTTTTTTCTTATTCCGCGCTCAAGCAAACCAGTATGCCATTAAATATTTCTATTCGATTTATAATGCCTCTGCCTAATTTGAATTAAGATTTTTTCAGTTTGGGGGAGTCTAATGTTATCAGTTTCACGTTTTATCCCGCACACAGCAGGTCGCAGTAGCAGTAGACAGAGGGACTTGTGTTAAGACACTACGTTCCCCTTTTGATCTTTAAATTCTTTGCATCTGCTCACTGCATCACCTCGTGAGGCAATTTCGTGAAAATAGACAAAAAACAAAGTGAAATAGATATAATACGATAGATATTTTTACTTACGTATAGAATTAGGTTATATATAGGTATAATAACGTATGAAAACAAACACTTTACATTAGAAAAAGTTACGTCAATTTTTGTTTAACTATTCCGACCTTGGCGTTTCTAATAATATATGAATGGTAAGTTCTGGATATAAAATATTATTACATTACAAAACGTAATATAGTGTATTCTTAGCAACAAATAGTGGCCGTCACTGTTAGATCATTTCTTAAATTTTCTTATTTATGTTTATGAGTTATTCATAACAATTATGAAAGAACGATTTTTTTTTAAGTTTTAGGTAAAAAAATATTTGTTTTATTTTCTTAATGTAAGAAAGTAAATTCTTATATACTACTATAGGTCGCCCACAATTTTTTCTTTGATGGGATTTAAGATATAAAATCTCAACTATCGAAAAAAACTCTTTCTTTCTGTTTTCGTAAAAATTTCGAGCTTTCCTCTCTTACTGATCCATATTAGTTAAACGTACATTGGAACTAAGTAAATAACTAACTAAGTAACATTGGAAGACAGTAGTTCAAATAGTTTAAATTACTTAAATTTATCACTATTTAAATTATTTACTTTTTAAAAATAATTATTTTTGAGTTCCTATTACACCTCAATGGCGAATCTATTATAAAAGTATGTAGTAGTATAAGAATTCAAAATTCAAAGATAAAATTTAAAAGATAAAGTATAAAATTATGAAAGTCATCACCGAAAGAATTCAAATTAAAGTTTTAAAGTAAGATATTCTTCTGTGTAAAGCACTTTTCTTTAGTTGCTCTAAAAAAGCACAAATGAGTAGGTATTAAAAAAGTTTTCGATAATTTGAATTTACACGATGACGCTAAAAGTTTTTAAATCTTAGGACAGAATTAAAGTGTATAAAGACAAAATTAAATACTAATTAACTTATTCATACAATTTTTTTTAAAACTGAAGTATTTGTTTAGATGAACGCACTAATCTCAGGAACTACTGGTTCGTGCTAATTGAGAAACCATTTTAATGTTAAATAGTCCAAATCGAAGAAGGCTATACACAGGCTATATTATACACGACGCTAACTTATATCAAATTAATCAATGTTTCGATATACCTGCAATACGTACTGAATATGTTATGTATCACGCATAACTTGAAGTTATTTCAATTAGACCACATGGGCGAAATATTTACATGTCAAAACAAAAAAATTATATAATTTCGTCTTATTAAATCGAATTTCAATATTTTGTTTGAAGTATTTGCAAAATATTGTAAATATTGTAACTCTAATTTAATATAATTCGAATTTAATTTAATTCTAATTTCACTTAAACCACAGTTTTTTTATAATTATTAGAACAGAGTGAATCATAGAAATGTATTACGAGTATATCCATTAAAAGAATATTTACAACACTATTATTCTCGGTTATTACAAGGCGTACGGATTATATTCTTATATACTTTTTATAATATCGAAGGCGCTGTTTCTCAAATATGTCTTGAAATTTCTACTCAAACTAAAATATAAGAAATATCCCATTTTACATCTAAAGTCAATACAAAGTTGCAGGCGACGGCTAGTTAAATAAATTATTAGCAAATCCAAGTGGAAAATAATAGTAATTTTCCAATATCGCCTTCGCGGCGGGTTGCAATCTGGAGTTATAGATTTTGGCACACAGTAATACCTACTTTGCGCTGCTTGAAAATCTCAGGTACAGCTCAAGTATTACGTAATATTGGAAGGAAAGAAATATAAGTAGTGTGGATCTTTTGAGAACTTGCAATAGTTGCATTTGAAATTCTATATGAAAAGGCTGGTTTATGTCTAGTTACGGCAAATTATTTTGGTCTCTTAGATATTAAATATCTATAGATAGTAATGTCTTATTTCTTTCTAACGTTAACTATTCAATACCAGCAATCAATGTTGATATGATAAAACCAAAAAAGTGAAGCTAAAACGCGTCAGGCTTGCCCGATTACACTTTTTTTTAACACCTCTCAAAGTTAAACACAACAAAAAAGTATTTAATTTTTTCATTTTTAATAAATTGTATTTTCCAAAAATTTTTGTTTTTGTGTTTTTTTAAGTATTTTTTGCTACCCTTTTTGACCTAATATACTTAATATTTTATTTTTCAATATTGTATTTTTTTCTTCCACGTTTTTTAATTAATATCTATTAGTTACGTTACCTTATCAAACTACGCTTGTCAGGCAGGCGTTAATAATTGCAACACAGTTTTGTACTAACGCAGTTATTACTGACTTATGTTGTTACTTGTTATTATTTTCTATCGATTGAATATTGCACAGCGTGTAACAGTAACTGCGACGGTTGCTGGTTCGATTCCCACTCTGCGTAATTAATTATTTCATATTTTTATTTCTTTTTTCCGTGCTGTGTTTCTTACCACACACGCACAGACAAACCGTCGAATTTCGCCATTCAATATGCCGTAATGTCTTGAAAATTCGGCGAAATATGGGGAACGGAATGTTTTAATTCTAGGCGCCTACTGTGAAGCCAAAAAAAACATAACAAATATAAAGGAATATATGTTCTATAACAGGATGGCCGCCTCCGCAGCGGCGACATGCTCTTGCGCATCGGCGCGGTGTGCGTGGTGGGCATGTGTGCGCGGCAAGCGGCGGCCGTGCTGCGCCAGTGCGGCGTGTGCGTCCGCCTGCTGGTAGCCAGGCCAGCTCATAGCAATGTTCTACAGCCTACTGTACAGGTGAGCTTAGCTAAATATATTTATGATAGAAATATATGGATATTTTTCCATAAAATTGTCTATATTATGGAAAAATAACCATTTTTTCACAGAACAGGACAGGATTTAAAGATGTATCTTTTTTAGATTCACGTTGTTTATGTTTCATAGTTTCACACTGCGTTGACTCTGACATTGCATGTTGAGTTGCGGAGCTTCATTCGTGGATTTCCTCGCGTTTCAATGGCACCACAACCAGTCATGTTATGGGTTCCATTCCAATGCGACTGGTCTCAAACAATATTAGGATTATAATATAAGCAACAACAATATTATGATTATATAAAAAAAACAATTCTTTATTAAACAACAATTTTATAATAAACTAAGTTTTGCCATCAAGAAACGTGTAAAGTTTACTTCCTCGATATATCACAATAACAACTTACACGGTTGTCAACAAACTAATATGGACGTGTGCCAGTACAGAAGTACGTACTGGAAAATACTGGAAGACACTTGGAAATGTCCTTAGTTCTTATATAATATGAGAAATTCTGTGTTCTTTTTTTGCCTTTATTGGAGATTGCGAGAAGTTGTGGGTTCGATTCACATAAGTGAAAAAGAATTATTTTAAGGCTCTCGCTCTGCTAATAAGATAAAGCGTGGCTTTGTTTTTGAGTTTTTTTTCAACACGTAATGTCTATGTAAGACACACTACGTTCCCGCACATACTGGAGTATACTGTTGATAATTTAATACTTTACTAAATTGTAAAGTATTAAATTATCAATCTTTCATAGTTAATGGTAATTATATCCCTGTAAGACTGGTAATATTGATTTTATAACAGAAAGCGTGAACCCATTTTGATAATAAAAATATTTTAATTTAGATTTTTCAAACATTGAAAATAATACAAAATTATTATTTTTAAATATTTTATAGAGAAGTCTCTTCCAATAGCGTCTACCTCTGCTTTATCCAAGTCACGTCACAATCTGAGCAGTGAAAGTCAAAACAATAATTCATCTAACATGATTGATTTGATTACCTTTTTACTTCCATGTATCCTGACATGTATAAAGCTTTGTCGTGCTGCAGCGTCTGACTGTAAATGCGGTGATTTTGAGTTCGATTCCTACTCCGGTGAATGATAATATATTTTTATTTCTTCTATCTACTTACCAAAGCACGGCGTTGAGTTGTGCGGGAATAGTATCTTAGCTAGTTTCACCCACCTTTTACCTAGGCTTGTCACCAACTGAGCCAATGGTCAGTTACTTAAGAACTTATATAACATTCCGTATCTTGAAACTGAAACGCTTGAAACTTGCTAGCAATATTTGCAAAGTGTAGCAATATTACCTCTCAGGGACTATAAAAACTTACCTACAACACACACGTCGAGAGGAACGTTTATGGCGTACTTACGTTAATTAGGCAAGTTAGTTAATTTAGAATTATGAGACTAGATTTAGGAGATTGTTTTACAAGTGTTTTAGTAAATTTCAGAGGTAGGCCTTGGGGGTAGGTAATTTGATCACGCAGAATATTATATAAATTAAATTATATTTTTTTGTTTATGCTTCTTCTTTTTATGTTATGACAAAAAATATTTAAAACGTTAAACATTTTAATATATACAGGGTGGAATTGTCAGCGCCACTTTAAATGAAACCACAGTTTTAACTACTCTATAAAAGCCTAATATAATTCGGAAAAAAAATAATTC